>JAIFZK010000021.1:13570000-13892500 GCA_027481765.1 Tenualosa thibaudeaui | reverse complement strand
AACTGTTACGTTTTTCTCCTCCCAAAGGAATGGAATGCCTGTGGCAATATCTCTGAGAAAATGAAGGACATATAATGTAGGAAAAACTAATTTATAAACTTTATATTCCTATTAAATTGCTTAGTTCTGGCATTTAGCCATACATCGATGTTTTTTTTTTTGAAGCAGCTTGAAAGCTTAATGATGAAACACATTAAGAATCAGAGGTGTGTTTAAATTGATATAGGTGAATGTTCGCAAACATTTGCAACCAGTTTTATACTTGCCTTGAGTTCTCAGCAAATGTTCACGAACACTCGCAAATACTTTAAGGAGGTAGTTTCTCTGCAAATATAGAGGTGAACTGAACAGAAAGCTACCGTTGAAATTGAATGCTTACTCCAAATCTCTCTAACTCTGAACCAGTTCAGAGATGACATGTTCACAGTGAACACTCACCTCAGTTTAAGGAATTTGTATGCACCTCAGTTTTATTCCCAGCTGTGGTAACAATCTGTTTGCTTTATTTTCTAACCTGAGTACCCAGTTACTCAACTTGCAAGTGATGATATATTCCCCATGGGAATAAAAGAAGAATCTGTTTATTTGTCTATCTCTCCGATATCAATTATCTCCCACACACAATATTTAATAATGACTAGGAGCACTGGACACCTGTTCATTAATTTAACTCTGCAGTTATGCCATTGCCACTGAATGCACGTCACACAAAAAGCCTAATCCCGGGAAGTCTGCAACTGTAACACCTTCAGAAGTCATTTATCCATGACAGCCCAACACGATTTGTCACACCAATAGCATCAGCCAACACCGCACTCTCTCACCCCCCTCCCTCAATTCATTAGGATGGGGTAACACCACAAGACTGCTTCCGAACAAAGACTCTGCCAAAGAGGCGTGATCTTCTTGACATTTTTCAAAATTCATTTCACAGCCACAGCCCCCATTTTGCTGTTGAGAGCCCCTGAGAGTGGCATGTTAAGGACTAAATCAATCACTAGACAGCCTCCATTAATTGCCTAAAAGACCCGGGGCGTCTTTTTTAAGTGTGGTGGCTCAGGGACCCCAAAAAGCTGTGATGGACGAGGGACAGAGTGGGGCTCAATTTGGAGAGGGGAGAAGGAGTAGAGAGAGAGAGAGAAAGAAAGAAAGAAAGAAAGAAAGAAAGAGAGAACATTAGGGCAAGAGGGTTAAGAGAGACAAGGCAGTCGGAAAGAGGGAGATAGAAAGAAAGCGAGAGAAGAAAGTTAGAGAGAGAGAGGGAGAGAAAGAGAACATTAGAAACAAAGGAAACATTACAAAGAAAGAGAAGGGAGAGAAAGTGTGTGTGTATGTGTGTGTGTGTGGGAGGGTGGAGTCGAGAGAATAAAAAAAAAAAACAAGTGAAGAGCAATGGAAGAGAGGGCCAATTTATGTGTCAGTGCCCGCAGCAGGACAAGCAGGGCACTTAATGCAGATCACTAGAAACGCATTATTATACGGACCATTTAACACGTGCCCATTTAACATGCAATATTTAGATCACTGCGTTTGAGAAAGACGGAAGAGTCTGCCTGCATAAATGAAGCCACCTCCCTCCCACAACACACAAAATCCCCCTTTATACACACACCCCTTCTTAAACCCTTCCACACCCACACACATATACACACACACACACACCAACTACCACCACCCCCTAGGGCTGATTGTCCAAATTATCATTAGGGAGCACATTCTTCAGAGTGCCAAAGCACTACACGTTTGTTCACAAGTGCCACTTACCGCGTTAAACGCTCTCTCTTTGTTACGAGGCCCGTGAGCAATGTTGTTTGGCTGATAATCAATCAAGCTGTCTGCCTGGCCATACCTTCTACTTTGTTCTTGATGCCTTCTCCGGGTCATGACAAATTTGCCATGTGTCCTTGTCCCTGTCTGTGCGAAGGAGCCGATTGCACGAGGTCATGCTCGTAAACAAACACTTGTATTCAATCATTATTGAGAACGTTTCACTCAAATCCTATTCGATATCTAATCTCTTCCAGAAGATAAAAAAGGTGTCTACAGGTATCTAGGTAACTGATCACATAGCGAGGGCACATAAATCACTTGCAGAGATTGTCTTCTGCTGTAACCTTAACTGTATTTACCGAAGCTTATGTTGCAGTTTGGTTCCTGATATTGTAATAAAGCTCAGAGAAGCTTATGAGATCTAAATGCCATCGATACTTTTGTTTTGTTTTTTTTTGGAAATGGCCGACATTTACTATCATTTCCCAAAGCTAATAACACATAGGTGCTTGGTAGCATTCTGTCTCGATTTAGGTATAATTATGGTGTAGTTGCCTAGCTTAGTTATGGTTAAAATCTATCCAAACAATTCCACCATTCCATATAACATGTGCTGGCTGCTCCTCAAGAGGTTTCTCTAGCTTGGCTTTCCCACAGAAGATCCATTAGTCTCAGCCATGAAGAGAAGATGGACTGAAGGACTCACTCGTTCATTCTCCCCTCGAGAGCCACAGAAACTCTGCGGACTACTCCAGGGCTCATCTGGCATTTGCACAAGATGGTAAAGACAGCATGACAATCCCCAAGGGCAGTGGGAAAACTGAAAGTGCCTTTTTAAAAAATAGATAGGTAGAGAGACTGATGGACCAGCTAAACAGAATGATAGATAGATAGATAGATAGATAGATAGATAGATAGATAGATAGATAGATAGATAGATGTCTCTTACATATTTCTCATTCAGCATGTTTTGCAGAAGGTGGCATTACTGTAGATGGCTTCAAGTTGTATCTGTTGATTTAGATTTCTCGGGCACTGACACAAGTCATAAAAACTTAAGACTGACCCAAGACTGACCTTGATAAAACCCATGTTTGCCCACCCCTACAATGACTTACACCCTCCAACTGGGTTTGTGAGGCTATAAGCGCTCACAAAAAACCCCAACAGTCTGCTAGCGATTCCTTCTACCCTTGCACTGTCCCGTCTCAACTGGAATCTAAAAACAGAGTTATTTATGAAGGAGATAAAAAGGAGAAGCAGGTCATGATTGTTCTCCCCCTCTCTCTCTCTCTCGTCTGCAATATGTGCTGGGCCTCCGATCTCTGCATTCCCAATTAAACCCAGCAGTCTCTGGGAGGCGCGCAATGACTGGGTTAATGGATTGGGAAGGACATAGACTGTTAAGCTTATGTTCCCTGGTATGGTCTTTTGTGCATTTGCCTCCCTGCGTTAAGCTGTATTAGGTTAGCAGACATGTTTTACATTGTCACCCAACCAAATGTTATTCTACTTTAGGGTCCAGGCAAAAGTTTTCTTTTTTTTCCTGCTTGGTGATGGATGACTGAGATCACTGTGCTGGAATGGAAGTAAGGGTCTGATGCTGTTCCAGCCCCCCAACCGCTGCTCCTTTCCACACCTGCCAAAGTGACCCCTCCACGGTGGGGGTAGTTATGGTTAGGGGTGGGGTGTAACAGGTATAGTCAGTCTCTACTTCATCCACCACAGCATGCAGTCTGATCAAGACCTGTGCACTTCCCATCTGTTACACTGACATAGATGTAACAAACACACACACACACACACACACATACACAGGCATGGCTACACACACACACACAGACGCATACACACACACAGCTGCTAACAGACACACACTTGTGTAGTGATACTTACACTCTCTCTCTCTAACTCACACTTTGACTCACACTCAGGAAACAGGTGCTAACAAACAGACACACATAACTGTTCACACCCTCTTTCTCCCTGTCTTTGTACAACAGACAACTTGGCACTCAGTTTCTCAGCAGTCACATGTGGGCAGACATACATGCCTGATTCATACCATGGATCTTGCAAGGGCCGTGAGAAATGAGGAGATATGTATATTTAATGCTGATGAGATCAGAGAGATTTTTTTAGACTTAGTTCATTTGCCGCGATTTGTCTCAGACAAAGAGGACGGCGAGCGCCATTAGTCTTGGCACTTGTTTGATGGATGGCCACTGCACTGCACTGCTCTCCTCTCCTCTGGATGTGTGTGTGTGTGGTGTGTGTGTGTGGTGTGTGTGTGTGTGTGTGTGTGTGTGTGTGTGTGTGTGTGTGTGTGTGTGTGTGTGTGTGTGTGTGTGTGTGTGTGTGTGTGTGTGTGTGTGTGTGAGTGTGGAAACCTACATCAGGGCTATGCAGTGTCTCTCTCTTTCTCACACACACACACACACACACACACACACACACACACACACACACACACACACAAACACAAAAATACACAAAATATCTGCTGTTTCATCAGGGTCCATTTTACAGAAGTAAGCCTGGCATTGTTATATTGGCTGGCTCTGTCAGACATAGATGATATCTCTGTCTAATAACACAAAGAGCTGTTGTATGCCTGTCAGAGGACCACAGGAGCTCCTGATTGGCTGCTGGCTGTTTAGCCTACTTAGGTTTGCAGACAGAATTAAACTGTCCATGACATGATTTATGGATGCAATTTCCACAGAAGCAGTCACAACTCCATATTTGGAGATATCTGTGTGTGTCTGTGTGTGTGTGCGAGTGTGTGTGTCTGTGTGTGTGTGAGTGTGTATGTGTGTGTGTCTGTGTGTGTGTGTGTGTGTGTGTGTGTGTGTGTGTGTGTGTGTGTGTGTGTGTGTGTGTGTGTGTGTGTGCAAGTGTGTGTGTGTGTGTGTGTGTGCATGCTTCTCTCCTGCTCCTTCTCACTTCTCTCTATTACTCTCTCACTCACTCTCTGTCTAGGCTCAGTCATCCCAATATCAACTCATGAAAAATCTCATATAGACCTGATAAAATTTCCCACCTTTGAGAAATAGTGAAATAGAACAAGTAAATACAATAATCAGTGAGGGATCTCAATGGCTGACAGCAGGGAGCTTACGGCATTTGTCTGGAATTGGTGCATTATGGCTCACAAATACTGTAAATGACAGCGCCTGGGCCATCAAAACTACATTAGAGACAGTCATATTGGATTTCACCACTAAGGCTGGAAAAAACGCAATTATCCATGCATCCGGGTCTACAAGGAAATCTCAGAAAGATAAAAAAGTCTATTTTCTTATCATATGTCTAAATATTTTCAGACAGCCACACGGTGTGGTGGTGGTGTTAGCTGTGAGCCATCTAACTCTGATATGAACAGAATAGAATTTCAACAGATTCCTTATTGTCTCTCCAAACACACCCAACATTAGTCAAAGCCTGAAAGTAATATTGATCCTAGTATAGACAAATGAGGATAAAATGGTTATTGATAAACTGTCACCTGTCAAAAGCTATCAGCCTTCAAGGTCGGCGTCAATCAACTGAATAAATGCCAGTCCCTTGTTGCGGTATTCTGTACCGGTGAAATGTGAGCTTGGCCAAATTAAAACATTTTCATCCATTGATCTAGCTTCTGACAAAGAGTCCATATTAATCTGGAGATGCCTGAGCACAGCTCTTGTCAGATTTGTGGTCCGGCTGAACAGCTTGATTTATCTTTTGGAACTACACAGCTTGATCATCCAACATGCAACAATTTCTTCAAAGACTGGACCATTTCCTGGTGAAATCTATCAATGACATCCACAGATCATCAGCAGCACAATCCACAATGTATCTGACTATTTCAGCATAGTTTCCCACTTTCTCTTGGGAAACATGATTATTACGTGTATGCCCTATAAATCCGGCAAAGTTGTTTGTGTGTGTAGCCTTACTGTGAGTAACTTTACTACCAATTTTACCAACACTGAAGAAGAACCACCTGTCTGCTGACATCCTGGGTAACTTCTACTGTCTTTTGCTACCCTGTATTCATACATCTGTAATGACTATAAAGTTGAATCGAATCTAATCAAATTTTATGTAAGCTGTAGGCCTACACCTGTTTTTAGTGCCTATGACAAGCTCACAATATACATACAGAAACACAGTCAGTTAGTTTTGAGTGACTAGCAAAGTAGACAGTTAAATAAAAACAATTTGAACCTACAGCCTTGTTGTTTGAGGTCACCGAGTGCTGTTGATAGAACAAAAGCATGATAAAATTTGGTTCAACATAGACTGAATAGCAAACTGGCCGCTATGCAAACTGGATGGGGCAAGGAAAATGAAAGTGAAAGTGAGCTTCTGTGCACCATTCAGTAGTAAAACAAATGGGCCATGAGCTGCAGACATCCTAACTGACTTGCCTTACCTTTTCAGTGGCTATGTATGCACCTCTATTTATCTCACATCTCATTGAATGGCTAGAATCAATGAGAGGAGAAGAGGAGAGGAGAGAGGAGATTGATTGAGTCATGTGTTTTTCCAGTCATTCAGATCATTACATATTTCAAGCACCTCAGACTCCCTATATATCAGACCTTCAGATATCCTCTTTGTGTAAACAAGACTGATCAGCTGATGAGTAAATGTACCATATAATCATTGGAGGCAGATTTGCAAAAAAAAAAACAAAACAAAAAAAACAATCATTGACTCAGAAATTACTGGAACACAAACAATGTAGCCCTTCATACTCATCTCAGCTGAAATGGAAGCTTTTACCACAACAAAACAAAACAAAACAAAAACAATATTAGATTATTAGATATTAGATTATAAACCACTACCATTCTGCTCCAGACCCTCCCCCCAACTGACTGAGACAAGTGCACTGTAGCATCTGTGCCTTGAACCAGATCCTCAGCTTCCCAAGTGCCAAGTGATGTATCCTGTGTGGATGAAGCCCAGATAAAGGAGGACACTCTGCCTTCATTACGAATCAAAGAGGAGAGAAATTGGCAAGGACACTTTGAGTCAGAGAAGTCATTCATCATTGCGTTGTGCACTCATAAAGGTCACCTCACGGGAACACTGCTACATTTTAACACTGTGGCAATAGCTAATGTGTCAGTCATCCAATGGCTCAGTGGGCTTGCATTGAAAGAAAGGGCATCAGTGGCTGGCATTGGGACATGATGGCTGGACAGACAGCAAACAGAGCTCATCATGGGGCCTGAGGACGCTGCCTGAAACTTCTCTAACACTGAGTTCACATTTATGTTTCATTTCAGTTGATTTCCAGAATATTCTCAAATGGTCTTACACATGTCCTCGGGTAAAAAGGGTAACCACACCAGGGTGTCTTGTGAATGACTGTGAGTATATCAACATTGTGATGAAGGGCTCTTTTTGTTTGATAAAGTATAACATTGCTTCCTACTTCACTCCTGACCTTTGCAAAATAATCATAAACCACATCATTAGTAAGTAAACATCATATTTACCTCGTCTGTATAAATGTGCACATTCTTTCAATAGAAATTCTTAGCAATTCTTAGCTATAGCAATTCTTTCGCTAGCAATAAATGTACACATTCTTTCGATACCAAATGTTTTCTTTGTTGTTACAACTGTTACAACCACTGCATTATCGTGATCGCCTCTGGTTGCTGATTGGTCTCTGTGTTTTGGGGGTTTTGTATACACTGGTGCATTGAGAGTTTTCAGACAGTATCTCACAGTGAAATTAAAATGAGCTTAGAAAGCCTTTCGGTCTGGCTTTTACAGAACCGGTATAGATAAAACATCATTGTACAGAACACAGGCATGGTGAGATTTGATTTATAATGATATCAGCCAGCCGTGTTGAAAATTAGAACCAACAGAAGAAAGTTCTCCCCTGACTGGGAAGGGAGGGGGGTCAATTTATCTAAATCAGCTTCATTAACCTCTCCATTGGGATCGCTTCAGTGGTTGCCGTGCTAGCATGGCTTGACAGCCAGCGATTTGGAAATGACTATTGTTAAGCCAGTCTATTGCTCTCGTCTTCCTCTCTGATTTACATACAAATTGATCTTGAGGTAAATCAGTTGTCATTTTTATTCCTCTCCCCTCTCTAGGTCACGGGGAACATGTTGAGATAATGAAATGGGGTCCACAGAGTGGAACTGTGTGGGGGTCCCTCCAGATGGGGCTATGTTATGGGGGGGGGGGCTCGTTTGGGAGCTGGGGGGGTGGGCTTGCAGGGGCTTGCGGTTGAAGCAGCCCATCACATATTCCTACACTGCCACTGCTCCACTCGTGTAAACATTTCAACTCGTATAAAATGACTGGTGTCAAAAAAAAGAGAACGTCGGCAGCTTCTGCTTTTTTTGAAAGGGTGCGATGGGGGAGGGGGGTGGGGGGTATATGTGTGTGTGTGTGTGTGTGTGTGTTCAGTGATTTTCTGTAGAGGAATATGCCTGTCCGGTGGGAGGTGGCTGCTGAAACGTTTGTGATTATCTCCGTGTCATGCCAACGTCAGGTTGCATATTGGCATGCGCCAGTGCTCATGCGTGCATGCAGGCGGGCGGACGGCTGGAAGGGAAGAGAGAGTTTACTCGTCAGTGCCTTCTATTCCCCAAAGACCAACTCTTTCCCAAACTAATATGTGGAACATTTAGCCCACAGCTGTCCCCTAAGACACTGCTCCTACTCATAGCCCTCCAATACACACATACACACACACACACACACACACACACACACACACACACACACACGCACACACACACACACACACACACACACACACACACACACACACACACACACACACACGCACACGCACACGCACACACACACACACACACACACACACACACACACACACACACGTTGATTTACTTTGTCAGCGCTGGGCTCTTTTCAGCAGTTATTAGTACTGGTTAGTGCATTTTACAAGCATAATTTATTTTACAAATGGAACAAATATTGATGGATCCCACCATGACCACCACATCCACCCCTCCCCAAACTACTGGACTGAAGCCAAAAGAGATGAAAGACCCCCCTCCCCCCTCCCCCACTCCAGAGAGGTGAGCGAGGGTTGGACCGACTGGGCCATTGCACACAATTAATGCAGTTGCATCAAAATGAATAAAGATGGCAATTCGAAGATTGTTTTTTTTCTAATATAACGTACAGAATGCTGTCGACACACCATCCATATGATGAGGAACAAGCTGCAGCTCGGAGAAGGTGGTGGAGGTAGCGGGGGTGGTGATGTGGGTGGGGGTGGTGCGTGGCATTGGGTGTAGGTGCGGGGGCACAATGAGTATTCCGAGATGCTGAGCCGAAATGTGAGTAGATGGGCGGAGTACCCTCTAAATGTTCAACCGTCAGCATTTCTGGAAAAAAGGAAAAAGAAAAGGGGCCGCAGATTCTGCCACTGTGGGAGTAATGTGAGCGTGTAATGGATGGTCTATGAGGGCATACGCTTGGCTGTTAGGCTCGTTTGCTCTCATTTCTCAAATGACTAGATGCTCGGCCCCACGAGAGACAAGCAGTACACTGTGAAAGGATACACACACACACACACACACACCTCCATGGCTTTGACCTTGGTTTTGTTGGCACCTAGCTATACAGCGGGTATGAATGTGTACAGTAGATGACTTTGAACCAAAGTACTGCATTTCTACCTCATGCCAACTTACATTAGGGTGAATATGACAGCTTGTGGCCAGCAGCACAACCAATTCACAACACGTCCAAAACAACCACTGCCCTTGCCTTCAAAGAAATCATGGTGGATGTGTAAAAAGAAAAACAAACACACCTCAAGACTGCACACTCTATTGAGATGCCAATGTGAAATCTTTTATTAATGACACTTGGTATGGTATGGTATGGTATGGTATGGTATGGTATGGTATGGTATGAATTTATTGTCAATTTCTTCACATGTGTTAACAAAAGACTGGACACCAGCATCCAGAGTGTGTGGTCTGTTTTCTCTCTTGACTGTACATACTATACACAATGTACACCAGTACTAAAACCTTGTAAAGACACCTTGCCAGATTTAGCATTTTGCTAATTTATTTAACACGTTTTTCAAATGTACCCTTTTGTCTTCAAACATTTACTAAAAACACTGTAAATACTGACAGATGATGAGCAGCTGTGTCAGCTTTTGGCTGAGTATGTAAATGTATGCTGGGGGGAATGTTTAATACTTCCACATGCACTGATCTAATAGAAAGAGCAAACAACATTAAATGCTGTACAAGCCGAGAGAGTGGCTGGCACGAGCAGACAAACATCCCATAAAACACCAGGGCTGTGTTACGGCCTTGCATTGGAAACCATCTGACAATCAAACATCCGCTCACTAGATACGGTCATGCTGATGTAGTAGTCTGCTGTAGTGGCAGACGCACAGAAATGGAGGTGAAACATCTGATCAGTGCTCAGTGTTAATGCGATTACAGCATTAAACAAACTGACAGAAATTCATTGGTGACTGTTCAGCACTTCTGTGGATAGACACTTCACTTTTTAGAGAAGTAACTTCTACCCTCTCAGACACACACACACACACACACACACACACACACACAGAAAGATATCAAAGCCTGTTCTATATTGGGTTTGCTGCTGTAATGCCTCCATCAAAGAGATTGTGAAAAATGACTTGGTTTCCTGCTGTGAATCTATCAGTGCCACGCTGATATAAATGCCAGCTAATATCCTAGTTCTTGGCAGTCTGTGTGAGGCCTGTTTTTTTGTAATAGTCTCTTTTTAAAGTATATTTTTGGGGCTTTTTGCCTTGATTCAGACAGGACATTGGAGATGGACAGTAAATGAGTGGGAGAAAGAGGTGGGGGTAGGGTCAGGAAAAAACAAACAAAGTCTGGGTCCCTATGGACAGCAGGCTCATATATAGTATGGCCGCTGTAATAGACACCTGGTCCGTATATGGTACAGGCGCAGTAATGGGCACCTGGCCTGTATATGGTATGGGCGCAGTGATGGGCACCTGGCCTGTATATGGTATGGGTGTAATAACTAGTTATACCAGAGCACTCGCCTCCTTTGTCATTCTCACCTCTATCTTTACTCCTCATAGGCCAATTCAGACCGAAGATTCATGCTGAGATGAGACGTGTTAGACAGGAGTTGCGGTGGTGTAAATCAAACAGGGTTCCTGGATACAGTACAACATAAGAACCAAGGTGTATACTGTATACTATCTGAATGAGGGGGGCTAAATTATAATTAAAAAAAAAAAATTATCGCTAAACATTCAACATGTCAAATCACAGTTTCAAGGTTTTAGAACGTTTTTACCTCACAGCTTTTATGACGTGATGTCACTCAAAATGTCCAGCAGAGATGTCAGAGTTTTGGTCAATGGAGAGAAATGCTTATTAGCTCCTTTCAATGAAACAGCAGTGTCTGCTCAACTTCAGTCATAATGGATATGTTTCATAAGTAAGAAAAGGTTGCCATTTAGCTAAACGGGACAACTTTTCTTGCTAACTAGCCAGCTTGCTAGTTTATCTGGACATTGTTATGGAAACCCTGGTCCCGTCGCAAGATGTTGCATTGGTGTGAATGCTTCAGTTTTTAGACAAAACATCTCAGGAAGTTGGTGGTTTTTAGAACTTTGCAGCTTGTCTTGTTGGAAATCTTGGGTTTGAACTGGGCTCAAGATTCACTCTTTAAAGCTGTTACAGTCAATTTGTGACATAGCCAGGGAAGGTACCATGTCTCATCTTTCCCTGCTTTATCTACACTTTATTTCCCTGCTCTATCTGAAGTCTCCCATAATGAAACGGACATGACAGGATGTTAAACTCGTGTGAGCACTGACATAAAGGTGTGGAGAATTTCTCATTAGGGGTGAAAACCTAAAGGTCACAACCCGTGAACCACTAGCCCACCCCACCGTAAATCTCTGGCAAATTGTCTGTTTTAATTGGTGTCGTGATCCGTGGGTGGGCATGTCAGTGGTGCTCCATGAACGGGTGATGACCGCAAGGAACGAGTGCAAGTGCGAATGCGGTTTTCTTGCTGCCCGGCCAGTGCTATTATAGAGATTAAAAAGTGCTGGAGGTGTCAGGGTAAGTGGATTGAAATACTGCCAGCAGAGGAATTAGCAGGGTGGGAAGTACACTCTGAGAGCCTAATGGACTGCTCTGATTTATGGGACAGACAAGGCCCCCACACTTTGCCCTGTAGGACCCTCCAGCGACCGCTTTGGTGGCTTCGGTGTGCAGGCTGTCACCTACTGCCAGTCAGTGGAGTCACCCCATGGTGCCTTCTGTTTCCCCCTCTTTCAAAAGCCCCCATCTTGAGCATTTCAGCCAGACAACTCTGACAGGTTCAATAATGGCAAACTGATGAAGCTTTTTGGGCCGAAATGCACCTAGAGTTGCACTGAAAGCTACAGAACTCACGGCAGAGGTGTCACAAATGTCTGTCTTGGTGGAGCACACAAATATTATATTTTGAGGTCACCATAGAACCTTGAGGTAATTCTGGTCCTCCTGGAACTGACATAACAGACAAAGTCTTCCATTTTTCTGTCTGTTCATTCATGTCACACTTTGAAGACTGTCATAAAATGAATACAAACTCTGATGGTATGATCTTTGGAAACCTTCAAATTCATTTCAGGTCAAGTCACAATACCCCTAAATGGCCAGCATAGCCTTTCAAAAGGAGGTTAATTGTGTATTATATAACAAACCTCCAGTCATTGGTTTTTGTGGCATCTGAACTATAAACTGTGTTGTGATGAGACATGTGCAGTGATTTGTGTAATTCCCATTCATTTCTAATGAGTGTCCTGGTTTTCCCACTCTAACTTTGGACAATTTGTATTCCAATTACGATGCGGACGCTGCAATGTGCTTCCAAAGGCTGGGCCAGCAAAACAACTTTAGATCTTTGTCAGACACCGGGCCTGACAATTAGGGTCTCCTCTGGTGCGCGGCCATGCGATGCAGACGGCGAACAAAGCAACAAACATCTCATTTTTTCCCTGTCATGTCCCGTCTGCCCCATTCCCCAGATGGGGCTTCGCACCAAATCAACTGAATCAAATGTGGTTAGGGCTTTATGGCCGTGTTTACAGTGGCATTCATTGATGATACTGTCTCACCATTTTCATGAAGAAAAAAGAGAGAAACAAAGAGAGAGAGAGGGAGAGAGAGAGAGAGAGAAATGCTGCCTCAATACAGACTGTGAGGTGGGCTATGCAATTACTCACATGAAAAACACAAATTGATTTGATTGTGATTTTACACTGCGGTGTCAACGGTGCGGTGCAGTGTCAGACACGTTAGAGATGCCCTGGCTAAGATTCTGCCCTGCCACCTGGTTAACATTACTCGCATGTTTAATTTGCATGTTTGATGGGAACACAATAAACTGCACTACTGTCTGTGACTGCAATGGCTAGTTTGACATATTAGCATATTAGCACGGATATATTAGCTTGGTGATGGTACTGCTGAGGAGTACATTTTTCATTGCTTCTGATGTATAGTATTGTCACTTTTCCAAACAGACTCATCTGATACATGTTATTTCATTAGCTTTACGAGCTTCATCTCACCTATAAATTGTCACCAAACTGCTCTAAAATATTTCAAGACAATTCTACAAAAACTTTCTTGCACAAAACCAGAGTTGTGGAAATTAGAGTTTAGAGTTTTTTTTCCCTTATTTGGAAATATAAACAGATGTTTCTTCTAAAGCAGATGATGTTTAGTTATGATAGCGACAGATGTCTAGTAATCTCAGAAGTAGAAATAAATCCAAAACAAGTGTGTTTTTCCTTTTTATTGCTTTAGTAAATACTAGTAAATAATAGTAGTGGTACCACTACTTCCACTCTTGTGAGTAACCACAGAGATATTTAGAACAATTTCAGGAGCAGTTCAGCAAATATCTCAGCTTAATGTCATTAAGAAGTCAATTAAGAGCCTTAAAACATGATTTGTCAAAGTTAAAACCTCAAAAGGTTTCATGAGGTTAAGGTTCTCCTCCAAGATTCCAACAGCAACATACAGTATGTCACTGTGTGCAGGTTTAAAGTGTTTCCTGGAAACCCTACCCCCCAGCCAAAAGCCTAGTGACCCCTGTAGTCAACTCAAAGAAAGCACATCTCTGCTTGGATGCAAAAGGCAAGGTTTAGAGATGGGATGACGCAACAGACATTAATTACTATTTGCAAGACAAAGCAGTGCAAATCCTAGATGTAGCCACTTAAACTACATTAGCTTTCAAAAAGACATCATTAGGCAGCAATTCTTTGGGAGGGTGAGTCACAAGAAGCAGTGTGGCTCAGCACTATATACTTTTAGCTATGCCTATGACTGCAAACTTCACACATATCTTCTAAGTTCACACAGTGTCAACAAAAACATACTGACATGTTGTAGACTGTGTAAGGAGGAGCTCATTCCTGCATATTTACAGGCCAGTGAAAACAGATTGTATCGTTTAAAGTTTTGAGAAACCCTGAAAGGAGGTTGGTAAAAGCTGCGGCTTAATAAAAATGACTGTCATAAATTTCCGAAAGGCTTATGAGGGTGCTGGCAGAGGAGGGTGGCTGAATTTCTCTGGCTTTGGCTAATCACAGCAGCAACGCTCCATTTCTGATCGGCACATCCTTCACTGACAGGCAGCACTAATGAAGTCTGCACCACCCACTCGAAACTCCTCTGCGAGCGTGTGTGTGCGTGTGAAAGAGAGCGAGGGTGTGTGTGTGTGTGTGTGTGTGTGTAAGGAAATCTGCCTGTCAGTCTGTGTGTGTCTGTGTGTGCATGTCTTTATATGTGTGTCTGTGTGTGTGTTTGTGTGGGCGTGTGTGCACTCATGCCTCATAGTGTGAATGCTGAGATGGGGAATGTAGAAACAGATGGAGAGCAAACACACATCTGCATTTTAGAAAAACATTTCTGAGTTAAATACGATAAGATGAACGTGTGCAACAAACAACATTTTTTACAATGGATGTATCAAGACTATATGCACATAAAATACTGATTATAGCATGTTTACTCATGTGTGTGTGTGTGTGAGAGAGAGAGAGAGAGAGAGAGACAGAGAGAGAGAGAGAAAGAGACAGAGATAGAGAGAGAGAGAGTTTATGCTCGGAAAGCTGTGGGTTCTGTGAAAGTTTAATGATGTATGTTGTTGCCAGATAGTATAAAATAGTAAGATTGAATGATAGATATACAATGAGAGAGGGAGGCAGAGAGGGAGAGAGAGGGAGAGAGAGAAAGTTTTTTTTTCACACCAGCTGAGTGTGCTTCACTTCCTAATACCTATGAGTGAACTGGTCCCCACTAACCCAAGTGCTCCTTCAGGAGGAACAGTAATGTGCTGTGGCCTTTTGGGAGAAGGAGCGTGCTGTAACCGTGACACGAGTTGTCCTGTCAGAGACTCCAGCAGCCACACAGATACACACACACACACACGCGTGCACACACACACACAGACTTTTGGTCACATCCCCCTCTGTGAGACAAAAACAAAATAAGATAGTCCAGCTCACAGACACACCACAGCCTCTTCACAAGTGACATAGCTGGAGCTGCCGTCATAAACCCTCATACGCATGCACACACACACACACACACATGCACACACACACACACACACACCATAAAAACTGGTACAATAAAGAACTCTAAACTATGTTTAGGATCTTCTAAGCACGTTTTGAAGTTTCCTTGGCTCTTCATTTATTTTCTAGATCCCTGCTGTTAAGATCTCTTTTTTGCCAACAAAAGGTTATGTGTGGGTGGGTCAATGCAAAATCCTTCTTTCAAATGCTTTTTACAGACCCCATGAAGAAATCTTTTATTCTGCTAGGATAGCATTAAGGCATTAAGCTAGCATTAGCACTACACTAACACTTTAAGTTTCATATTTAATCGCTCTCAGTTGAAAGTGAATAAACTGTAGCTACTTTGGTGGCGGCAATGGATGGAAAACTTTGTATTATGATTCATAGGATGGAAGAATGCAGTCTATTTTCCTGTGTCACTCAAAGAGCACTTTTGCTATCTGGCGGAGTAGGGAGCTCATCTATAACTGTCAGCTCTTGTGCACACCACACTCTGGCTCACAGCCCCCCGAGGTCTGGCTCAAATGTCAATTTCATTCAGGTGGCTCTAGTCGCACCCTCCCCCAACACACACAGACATACACACACACACACACACACACACACACACACATACACAACATACAAACACTCTCACAGAAGCATCTATATACAGTATGGTGAGGTGACACAACAATTGCATCCTCTTTGCTAAAGGCTATCTCAGCAATGAGATTTTAGGATATTACTACTTCATTAGATATGTACTTGGAATTATATAAATATTTTAGTTTACTCATAATTGGACGATATTAATCACACACTTCTTTCTTGCCCTTGTTTATCTTAAATGACTTCTGCCTCAATTTTCCATAAGCAGAGGTAGAGGACTGTAAGTCATTTGTCAATAAGCAGGTGATTGGCACCTGAGGATAGTTCAGTCATATGCCCTTGCAAGGTGAAATATGAATTTATGAATGATTCATGGGTGGAACTCTTTGGTAAGACCAGGGAACCAGAACGTGCCATCAGATTAGATGGCAACACACAGCACTATGACTCTCAACTAAACAGCATTGGTATTCTCACATTTAATATTAACAGGTTTAAAGTTAGCCAGTGGCTAAATTATTTAGCAGTGAATAGCTAACCATTTAAAGTGTAATGTATAGTTATCAAATGATGGCCGTGGTACATCACTGCCCTATGGCTACCTAGCATCTACAAGCTACAAAATATGTTTAAAATATGTTAAAATATGTCAAAAACCTTAATGTGGAGATGTCTAAAAGGCTCTGTCAGCCAAGCAAGAACAATATGGGGTGCACATCAAAGCTGTTCCCTTTTGAAGTGTCTGAGTGAGTGTCAGTCCTTAATCAGAGAATGGTTAGGGTGGCTTAGTCTGAGACAGGGTCTCAAGGATGTCAGTCAAGCAATTGGATGCAGGAAAAGTGCCAGGGGGAACAACAAGAGATGTGTGGTGAGAGGCTTGTTTTCACACTGTGAACCCATTCCTCATCAGGGCCGGCCCTGCAGATAGTGCATGTTGTACATGGGAACATATATAAGTCATAAAATAATGCTGGGACATACATGTTGTGGCCTTATTTATTTATTTATTTTTATTTTTAAATAGTCCAACCTAACACTGATCTCAATGTTACCAATGCCATTTAATGATCCTGATCAAGCTTGCTACATTTAAAAAGCAAATGTAATTCTGACTAATTTGTGTGTCCAAAGATATGGTAGCCTACGACATGAGATGTTTACCAACTAATGCAATAATGATGTCTACTAACTAATGCAGTGAATAGGGTGGGTTCTTCAGTTGAACAAAGACATGATATTACTGACACATAATAAACCCAAAGGGAATGTGTAAGTTTGCATGTAGGCTATATGATTTCAATGCAGTATTGTGATCATATAATGAACGACATTCTACTGTCCTTCCCTTAAGTCCTGCAAGAAAATAAATTAAACTTAAATTAAATTAAAATGTTTAGCATCCTTATCACAACCCTATTGGCACAGCTGTCTTGTACCAACATTTCAATTAAGGTATCCATTTGTTGCTAGGAATATTGAAACTGCATGTCTCATGGCTACACACTTAACAACATAACTCTAATACTGTATTTTAACACTTCCCCTAAACACGCACACACACACACACACACACGTGTCTGTGTATTTTCATATATATGTTATTTTTCCCCCCTCACACTTATTGTATCTTCTGGTTAGGAGTCACTCTCTTCCTGCCTGTTCCACTTTTTCACAAAAAAGGTTTGTTTGTTTTTTTTTCCACACATTTAGCAGATACTTTTATCCAAAGCGACTTACAACTATCAACTATTCAGGGCCAGTCTCCCCTAGAGCAACTTAGGGTTAAGTGCCTTGCTCAAGGGCACAACAGAGGCAGCTGGGATTCAAACCCACAACTTTTCAGGCTATTTGCCCACTAGCCAGGTTCCTTAACCACTACGCTACCACCACCCGCCCCTTCACCCAAGACTCTTTTAAGTCACTCAAACAGCACAATACTGTCTCTCTCACTGACCATCTCACACATTCATCTCCACGAACACTTCCCTGTAAGCACACACACATACACGCACACACACATGAACACACACACACACACACACACACACACACACACACACACAGAAGCACACATGAACACATTTGTCCACAAGGGACGACGCAACACCATAACCATGACAAGATGTCCAGCTGTATCTCCTCTTCGATAAAGGTTGCAGTGGCTCTGCGTCGTGGTGCGGAGCAGGGCGGTGCGGCCACGTTGTAAATCATTGTGGGACTACCATGATGAGTATTCATGGAGGCAGTGGACCGCAGTAGACCAGGGCTCTGTGTCTCCCTCCCTCTCCTCTGCTCCCCCCACCCCCACAGTCTCTCACACACAATGCAACACTACACAACACAGAGCAGGCAGACAGGCAGGAAGGCAGATGCATCTCATAAATAACGCCACGTCCTGACGATTTCATTTATTATACACGCTCAACACTGACAAGCACACACACACACACTCACACACACACAGAAACTCAGAGAGAGAGAGAGAGAGAGAGAGAGAGAAAATAGACACACACACACTCAAACTCAAGTTGTATACTTCTCTTTCTTGCTCTCTTGCTTTTTCTTTCTTTATTGTCTTCATCCTTTCTTTTTCTGACTGTTCTAGTCTTTCTCAACTCAACGTGTCTGCCTTTTTTTTTTTTTTTCAGTCACTCATTTGCTCTCCTTCAACTCCAGTGTGTGTTTTAATTTCTTTCTCCACCAGGCTTCAGTCATGTCATCTATCTTACTGTAAAACATTTCATTTCAATTCAGTTTCATGCAGGAGATATTTACTGATGACTCGGGGCAATCAGTCTATATAGTGGAAGGGAGTGAGTATCTTGTGTATGGAGTAGTGAGGTGGTGTTTGTTCAAATACTGGATGTCAGTAGTTAATTAAAAACCTATTCTCAGGCTTTGTGTGGTACCCACGACAAACAACCCAATTTCTGGGTGGGAGTCGGTGTGTGTCTGTGTTTGTGTTTGCGTTTGTGTGTATGAGTATGGTGCTGATGTCATAGCAAATACTCTGTGTGTGTGTGTTTTGGGGGGGGGGCATGTCAGAGGAGTCTACACCCCGAGGCAATGGCAGGGCGATCAAACTCCACGTGTCAAATATAAATTGCCTTGACCTTTTACCCACCCACAACCATGCTCCTGAGACAGCAGGCAACGTTTTAATATAAAAAAAATGAAAATAGTGCTAAAGTCTGCAATCCTCAGAGAAGAAAAATAATAATAAATCATACAATAATTCTGAATATGCTAACAGATTCATAAGAAATGTAGGTAACCTTGAATGTGTGATTTTTGTGAGAAGTAAATGGATACTGATAATCAATATATGCTGGAGTACCTTGTGTTACTTAAAACTTTTTATTTATAAAAATTTTATCTAAAGATAAAAAGAATGTAAAAATATACCTATATACGTAAGTGATGACTGACATTAATGTTTTCTAAGATAAACTTCTAGATCTGGACAAACAAGCAAATCAAGAACACAGAAACATTTCATTTCATCACCACAGAAACATGCAGCAATACAAAGGACCATCTGAGCACCACATGACAACAAATCACGTTCACATTGTGTCTCAGATTATGTTCATTAAGAAAACCTTTCTCACTAAGTATCCAATCTTCCTGTGTGGGTGTTTGGACGAGATCATAAAAAGCCTGTCATCCTGATGTGTGCCTCCTGCTTAATTGTAAAAATGTGGCTATAGATTCAAACAGCAGCAGTCCAACAGCCAGGGAAGCACAAAGAACTGGATCACGGCCAGCCTTCTAGTGTGTGCCTGTAGTAGTCTGTCGACAGCCTGCCGTCTGAGCCTTATAAATAATCCTTCAAGGATCATAATCTGCGGTAATTAAAACGCAACACTGCAGCATCCTTCCCCGATGAACACCTGCACAGCACGTATATAGCGCGTTTCAATTAGTGGGAGTTTATCCACAGTTTCAGCTTTGATTAAGAAAGGACCAAAGCCCAGAGCAAACAGACATTGTGCAGTACAGGGATTACTGATTACGCAGGTGATTACACAAGTGATAAGAAGAGGACCCACATGCTGGTGAACATCAAATTGACTTTGCACAGCACAACACTTTACACACACAGACAGAAACACAAACACACACACCGCCATACACACATACGCTACTATATGCAGACATACAGACTGAGAAATAAGCATACACATAAACATATAGTAAAGTCCATGGTTACACACATGATGCTAGGCTTTGGTGAAATATGACCTCTTTTTGGTGCAAGAAATAGGTTGTTTATGGTCAAATGAAAATGCATACTACAGGTATGAATAATCTTGGAGTTCACGACACACACACACACACACACACACACACACACATACTTCTGCATTAATCATGCACACACAAAGATACTCCAGCACAACTATCAATTAAAGAACAAGCAGCACTTTTGCTGCCAGTAGAACACACCACTTTAGCAATAACTGTGCAATTTCTTTTCATTTTTTTGCCTTCCTCTTCCTTTTGCTCTCCACTTGTTCAGACGTGCGACTTCATCCTCGCCAGACGGAGACCGCTCATCAGTTTCCATGACAACCTCCAACACCATGGCATCCTGGCACTCTGCAGGACATGAATTTCCACACCTTGTGAGCGCTTGGCTCTTGCTGTGCCCTCAGCCATGCCAAATCACCTCTATCCTACACTTAAAGGCACATCCAGCCCCACTCAGAAAGAACAGCTTTTAGAGGAACTTCCTGCTTAGTCATGTTGTATCCATCAGAAGGCTTACAGCTAAGATAAAAGTAATTATCTGACTGGGCACTTATTGCATCTAAAACTGCTATTTATTTTACATCTATACAGAGGTGTATTGGAGTTTTTTTTGGTGGGGGTGAGTGATTTTAATTATAGAGAAAGACACATGCAGCTCCAAAACCACTTCCAGGAATCAATAGTATACCTGCATGATTATGGTAATACCATGCGAAGTTGCATTTGTTTATGACAACAGAGGGCTTATTCGAGGGGTTTGATTGATGTGTGCACTTATTGGTACCACTGGTAACAACGCTTTATTAATATAATGTTATAAATGAATGGTAACAATTCTTTATTAATATAATGTTATAAATGAATGCCATTTTTAAACAGTGAGAAATACATAAACGATCTGTTCCGAGACGTGGGGGGACTCCGTACACCTGCGTCCAACCCCCACTACATCCCTGCATCTAAATTAATAGTTTTTTTTATGTTAAGCTAGTTGATGTTATACTGAAACATGTAAATGACATAACCAAGTATGTATAGATAGATGCCTTCTCCACTGTTTGTGATCAAGATTGATAGGATCTACAGGAAGACACTTCTAATCAAAAACAACTATCATTCCCCATCACTCAATCCATCGACTCTGAAGGGATGTGGCATTTGAGACACAGGAATATGGGGCTAGTCCCTTATTACACCTTAAGAACAGAAATAATGACCCATAAGACTGCTTGTGGTATTTTAACTGAGTCTGGTGTCAGATTCATGGCAGTGCATATCTAAATCTAAATATATATCTAAAAATATATTGTTCTAAAAGCCTTACCAAATATGTAGGTGATCTATAACCACCATGGTCGAACGGACGATGATATGATGATGACCGTGGTATGGCTTTTACGATATAAGGTCAAGGGCTAAAGCCCATGAAAATGGCTTTTTTCCCTCCAGCACTCATACTGGTCTTCCATTAAATGTGTTGCATGCTTCAGGTGATCTCTCAGTCTGTAGCATCTCATTTAAAAATCTAGCAGAGCCTGAAATTTCAACATCATTTACAGTGCCACACCTAATGTGTTGCATAATTTAATTGCATAATTCCGTTTGCATAAAGCAGGCCATAAATTTGGCCATCTGGTCAGAGACATTCAGGCCTACAAGAGCTTGACACTTCATCAGCGGTGATTACTGTCTAAGTCTAATGCAATATTCATGCTCAAGTCAAAGACATGCATGACTTTCTCCTTCTTCCTCTTATGTCAGAAGCTGTAATTGAAAAATCTGAAGTGAAACATGTTTAATAATAGAGCCAATTTCCCATGAAGAGATGAAACAATGGCAGTGAGTGGAGACATAGACTAGTGGCAGATTTTGATATATGGGGGGAGGTTTGGGGGGTGTTGGGGGGACCATTGAATGAATGATTAGAAGCTCTTCAAACTTTTTTTTGTACATTTATCACTCTGAGAACTTTGGGAATATTTATGAAGACTTCCGTTCTTTGATAAATGTTAAAAAATACGCCCAAACAGAACAAAAGTCACTGGTTGCCAAAATATAAACTTTAAACTCTTATAGTTTCTCATGGACTCTAATTTCTTTTTTTTCCTACTTGTTTGTCCTGACTTTTGGGGATTTTTAAGAGGATTTTAAGGGGCTGCACAACTCATTAAAGAAACATGAACTAGACCAGACTTGAACAGAACACTGAAGGATTTTCAATATAAAATAAAATGATGTTTCACAGAACCAGACAAATAAATGTCCATCTAGTAGTTGTCAATGACACTTAGTGTTGTTTATCTGGCATCCAGTGTCGTTTATCTGGTATCCCTGTAACTTTCAGATGGGTGGGTTGTTCAACAATAGATCCCTCAAAAACTGAAGATGTTTCATCTGAATGAGAGTCTTGCACCATTGATATCTAAAAAAGAAAGCATCAATTTAAAAACCATTACTGCTACACAGTAAAATAGTAGGTTTTGGAGGTGCATGTGTCTTTCTTTGCAATAAAACAACACCACATTTCTTTGCAATAAAACAATACCAAATGGATTTTATGTAGTTTCACAAAGGGGTTTTATGTTGTTGCACACTTTGCCATTTGAGGAGTCCAGAGGTAGAGGCCAGGTATTTTGTGTAAATGAGGGGTTGCATAATGTCGTTTTCTGGGTGAGAATGAAAATGAAGGCGAGGCAAACAGGAAGGAAGACCAAAGAAAGCGCAAAAGAACAGCTCCCAGCTGTTGTAGCTAATAATTAAATTCACTTGACCTTTCGCAGTGCTTAATTCACAGCAGATTCACCCTCCCCACAGACAGGGTGTGCAAACGTGGTGTAAATGAGCAAGCACTCACTCACATCCCACAAGAAAAGCTGCTGTTCTCTTTCTCTCATTCTCTCTCTCTGATTTTTTTGGGGCCGGGTGTGATTCCTTTCGCCACTCAAAGCAGAAGATTTCATATTCCTAAGAGAATCGCATTAGAATGCAAAGGAGCGGGGGCGATCAGCATTCCAAAAGGGTCGGCGGCCACCTCATTTCTCTCATTTGTTTTGTTCTGTCTTTCCCAGTTGCCATTCGGTGCATTTGTCTGTCTCCATCTATCTCGGTTAGTGTCCCTCTCTGATTTCTGCTCTATCCATCTCGCCCTCTCTAGTTCAATTTTCTTCTCTCCATGTCTGCCTGTCTATCCATCCCTTTTGCTCTACATCTATCTATCTCTCTCCCTCTTTTTTCTTTCTTTCACTCTCTCCCTCCATCTCTGACTGTCTCTCTCTGCTGCCCTTACCACCTGAGCCGATGGCAGCCATAGTGTGTCAGTATGGCTAAGTTTACCGGCTGAAGGCATCCAGCTGGGTGATGGGCACACACATCCTCAGTGACCACACACAGACACACACACACACACACACACACACACACACACAAACACTCAAACATGATTTCAGACTAACAAATTCACACACACACACACATACACACACACATACACAAACAAACACACACACACACACACACGCACATACATACACACAAACATACACACATCTGCGTGTCTGCATAAACATTTGTTTAATGAAATTTGCACAGATAATTGTAGTCATAAGGGCCTCCACCCAAGAGGCGGTCTGGTAAAGAGGTTGAGGCAACAAGGCAGAAAACAACAGGGAAAATGTGTGTGTTTCTATATCTAAGGGTAAGAGAGAGGCAAAAAGTGTGTGTGAGAGAGAAGGAGCCTGAGAGAGAGAGAGACGTCATGCCTTTCATTCATATAGATAAAAAAATCTTTGACTCATTCAGATGGAGATTCTTCTGGAGGGAGGGAGGGGTGAAAGCGGGGGTGTCTCCAAAGCAGGGTTAGTCACACATCCAACTGACAATTCAGTGCATGATTCAGTTTTACAAAACATCTCATTCATGGGTTGCACAAGAGGCAACAGCTTCAGTCAGCTGCACGGGGGTGTTGAGTCAGAGTGCTTCTTTGCTGGGGGAGGGGATGGGGCGTTTGAGAGGGAACATCAGGAGAAAGGCATAACAGAGAGGGAGAAGGGAGAAGAGAATAACACAAAGAGACAGCCACAGATAAAACATAAAGAGAAAGAGAGACAAAACAAGACAAATAGGGACGGTGCGTGTGTTTGTGTGTGTGTGTGAGAGTGAGCGTAAAAAATGAAAGTTAAAAAAATGACTGAAAGATGGTCAAGCAGACGGTGAGGTGAGAGGTTTGCACATTCAAGAGGCAGTTGGCTGCACCCTAATACCTTGATCATCACATCTTCTCTTAAAATGTCAAGTGCATTTCCATTTAAAGTGCTTGCTTAAACACCCATGAAGTGGGCACACAGGCGGCTCTCTGTGCATGACACGATGATTAGAGACCCATTTAAGGCCGGGGTGTGCCTGAGGACCATCACCTTTCCTGGCCTTTTTCAGACCGAGTGTGTGCCAACAGAAGAGTGCTCTCTGCACATACAAATGCCACTAACCATATCCTAGCTAGCTGTAGTTCACACTTTCCACCTCTCTTCCAACCAACGCTCACACAAACCCTTAGCCTGTTGTACCAAACACTTTCACATTGTTTCACTTTGTGCAAAGCGCCTGGAATCCCTCAACTGCTGTATGTTTTCTTCCTTGTGGGCAGATACTTTCTGTGAACTTTAAAAATATTGGGTATGCCAGAGGCCTCTGTTTGCTGGTTGCCCAGCCAGAAATTTATTGGAGGAAACCTAAGCTAACAGAGAAATCCCTGACTGTGCTGTAGCAAAATATGATATTGAGCAGAGGCACTAGGCAGCGCTAGCCTGGCTAATAAACATAGGCACTATAAGACTGGAAACAATGTTAGTTAATGACAGGTG
Source organism: Tenualosa thibaudeaui (assembly GCA_027481765.1). Classification (NCBI taxonomy): domain Eukaryota; kingdom Metazoa; phylum Chordata; class Actinopteri; order Clupeiformes; family Clupeidae; genus Tenualosa; species Tenualosa thibaudeaui. The sequence goes on along the minus strand of JAIFZK010000021.1, from coordinate 13,867,402 downwards.
TGATGGCCAGAGGACCTTATTGCTGACATTTTTCTGGTGAACCGCAGGATTTTATTAAAGCTTGACGCAAATAGCCAGACAAAGGTGATGGCCATTGGAAGAATCAAAAGGACATGAAGGACAGAGTCAACCTTTTCCAGCAAGACATTTAAACATTCCCACAATGAGGCTGCAAAATGGGAACTGCTTGCAATTCACCAAGCACAAGCAAAATCTATTTTCTAATAAGCAAAAAAAGTAAAATGAAAGACAGTTTAATGGCATCAATAAAGTCACCTGACACTTGCTTGCACAGCTTGATCTTAAATATGTCCCTTCATAACTAGACAGACGAAGCACGGCAGTGTGTGTCCTCGCTTTCAATGATTAAAGCCGGTAAACAACAAAAACAAGGTGCGATGTGTGGAAGGCATCATAACGAAGATTTATTAAACGTCGTCTTTCTCCCAACCATCAGTATCCTCGTTGATTCATTTCATTTAATTAGATTGGAGATGTAAAATTGCTCGGTGTAATGAAAAGGTAAAGACAAGCCATCCATGAGGGTTATAAATAACTCTTTGCGAACTAAATAATGACAAGGACTTAATGTCCAATTAGATTAAAAGGGTCCAGGAAACAATGGCAGGATGTTCTGCATTAGGTGGATGAGGCTCATTGAACCCCTGAATGACATTGATTAAAGATAAACAGATCCCTTTCTTGTCATCAGCACGGCGCTGATCACCTCTGCGTCGGCAGTGCCGCTGCCGCATCCTCCCGGGCCGTATCGGCAGTGTCAACACTCTCTCGCCCATTGCTGAGGTGATTTACCACAGTGAGAGAGAAAGTCTGGCGTGCCGCTCAGGCCAACCAAAGTGTATTATTGTACTGAAGCACCGCAGCTATCTCTGTCCAAATTATTTCGTCGCACCCACTTTTATGAAGTTATTACACCGGTCACGGCGAATACCCAGACATCTGTGTGAGCCTCCTTTGTGCTTTTGGTGCTTATCCACAATAGAATTCCTTTCACAGTTATTGCTTGAGCACTGCATTTCAGAGAGTAAGTAAAGAAGAAAAAAAATAGTGCTGGAACAGTAATAAACCCAATCAATTGAGGTCAGGGAGGTTGTTGTGATTGTTATTGATGTCTGCCATCAGGTTTGGACGCAGAGGCAATCCCCATCCCCGATACCCCGACCCCCACCACCCACACACCCTCAACCTCTCACCCACCTCATCTACCTCCCACCATCCCGTGACTCTCTGGTCCAGACCCTCAGGCAGGGTAGCCCCAATCAGGCAGTTCACGGGTCCCTGAGGACTCCAGAGGGGACGCTGAGTGATCAACCGGGTCTGCGCTGGAGAGTGGCTGTCAACACCTCATAAAACTTAAATGGCTGCGACGGGCTCCCCCGTGGAAAGCGCGGAAGAAGTGGGTAATGTTTCCTTGATTTCACCCCTCTTCCCACACTGCGCCAAAGCGAGCAAGCTAAGCATTGAACAGAGAAAGAAAGAAAGAAAAAGGGAGAGAGAGAGAGAAAGGCAGACAGAGTTTGAAAACCAGAGAACAAGAGATGAAAACGCCAGAGAAAGGAGGAACAAAAGAAAAGAGACCAGCGATATCAATCACCATCTGTCGTTAAGGCTGAGTACCGCAAGAAAAGCTCCATTGCGATCGAGGTTTCTGTCTGCACATGTGGACGGGGACAGGCTGACTAATGTCTGCCTCGCAGCCAGACTCTAGCCCGGGACCTCAGAAGCCACTAAACCAAGCCGCAGCCACAGCCACAGAGATCTCAAAACACCCAGACACCCTCTCATCGCACGCCCGTCAAAACAAAAAAAAAGACGACGGATGGATCAGACGGCAGAGCGGCTCTGCTTGGGGCCCTATGCTGGCTCTTGGCTGTGTTTATAGTTTCCACGTCTTAAATTTCATCACCGCATGTAACCGTATCTGGTCTCTTTCAAGAGGTTCTCCCGAAGTGTGTTTTTCCTGCATGTGTCACATTTTGAAGCATTGCCTGACCACACAAGACACATCAGCACTGTTTCTTTGAGAGGAAGAAAACCAGCCACCACCACAGCCAACACCAACTCACTATACTGGGCACTCTGAGTGCTGTGAAATTAACACTGAACACTGATGCCCTCCCCCCCGCCCCTGCCATCTTCAATGGATTCCTTGATAGCAAAGAAAACATGAAAAGGTAGATGAGGAGGTGCTAGTCTGTCTAATCTAATGCTGCTGTAATTACACCACTGCGCTCCCACCATTCAGTTGGAGCTTCATTAAACTAACAACCTAGACTGTGACGGCTGAAGTTATACAGACCTGCTTCACTACTTAACACTGACTATAACATGTTCACCTGTGTGTGTGTGTGTGTGTGTGTGTAAGAGAGAGAGAAGCACCTACAACCATGTATGATTTATGCTGCATGCTAGATTAAATTGGAAAAATGAATAAACTCAGAGCATCGCTTCTGTTTACACCAGTTCCAGTGTCAGATTTTCTCCTTGAATCCTTTGAAACACATCACAGCAAGGATAATTTCAGACTCAATATTCTCTTTTTTTCTATATAAAGATTCCTGGAGATGAACCCAAGATTTTGACAAAAGAGCCTGGCATGTGAAATTTAATGCATGTTAAAGGGCTTTTCTCAATGCCATAAATTTTCTGTTATGCTCATCTTCACACACACACACACACACACAGAGAGAGAGAGAGAGAGAGAGAGAGAGAGAAACACACACACACCTCTATGCCTCAGGTAAATCACAAGCACCTAGTCACAAACTGTGTGCGCTAATCATATTTTTCCTCGGCTAATCAGTCCGATCGAGAAGGGAACTCATTTTCCACATAAGCAAAGAAAGATGGAAACTCAGGGGAGAAAGAGAGAGAGAGAGAGAGCAGGGATAGGAGTTGTGAGTTATTATGGTATGTTTCACATCCGAGGGGAAAAGAGCATTTGGATTGTGCATGGGGAGCACATCACCACATAAAAATTGTTCAGGGGAGGGGAAAAAAGTTAATTGCATAGGTAAGCCCGAGGGTTTTTTTTTTTAAAAGCCTCCCCAAGCAACGGCAAGGAGCACAGACGACCTCCAGCAACCATCTCGCTGCTTACTCAGTCAGAAAATGTGATTGCATTTAGAGTTTTCTTCAGAACAGTCAGCTTTTAGCTCCAGGTTACGGAGTTACCCAGAGCATATTAGAATAGGTACGCGAACAGAGGGGGGAATTGCAAACACTTCTACAAAGTGCTTCTTAATAGTTAATGTAAACACCCATTATTTATGGTCCGTGAGACTCTGTGGCAATGTGATAATGAAAACTTTATTGTAAAGTGGATATGGTCCCTGTAAACATATGAAATGAAAGCAATGAAATAAATATGCAAATGTACCGTAGTTTAGGCCACTGATTTTACAGCTCAAATAGTAAATGTTGGCAATCACTCATAAAAATATATTCAAAAGCAAATTATATCCAAATAAATGATGGGTTTCATTTAATCTTTTTGTGTATGGTCTGGTTTTCTACCTGGTCATTCCAGAGATATCCATCAGTTTGAAGGAGGTTTGCTAGCAAATCAAAATCACCTGTATTAGTACCATAGTGAGGGTAATTGGTAGACATTCCAAGAAGCCTTTGTGTGTGTGTGTGTGGAAAGCCTCTGAGGGCTTGGCTTTTACTTTGAACTTCAGAGGCCCCCAAAATCTGGTCTTTCTTTCAACTCTCCTCTCCCAGGTCAACAGAATGAAGTGGCATGAACTGACACAGGTGTCACAGCTGCCCTGTTGCTCTGAGTCCTGGCCTCACAATGCAACACAGATCCACAAACTAGTGTAAAACCTAGTATAAAAGTCTTCCCAAGAACGCTAACCACATTACAGCTGATAAATTCATACACATACTTCACAGGTTATACTTCTTCTTCTTCTTCTTTACGAGGTGTGCGCTGATTTTTTTTCCTACCTCATGACTATCATACAACTATGCACAAATCTCAGTTCCCTTTGCCCGTAATCAAGACTATCACCAAAACTCACCACAAGATTCACCTTGATGGGCATCCTTCATTTCATCATCAAATCAATCCAGTGTCCAAGAAAATCCATCAATCTAATGACAGTACTTGAGTAATACCTTTGAATCACACAAACTGGAATCAAATGTGAGATAAACACCAGAGACTGACCCGTCCGTGTTATTGCCTAGTAACCAAATAGCATCTGACTCTGATACGTACCTGATGCTTCCATGTTGAGCCACCTGTTCCTGATATAGAGCCAAATCTGTCAGTTGTCTCAGAAACTACAGGGTGGTCTCTTTCAAATAGACAGATTGCTCAGCAAAATGCCAGTCCACAGTGAGTCCCTGGGCACCAAGCAGAGAGAGGCGTAAAAGTTTGGAGGACATTGTCAAGTCATTCTTCTCACAGCAGCTGTCTTAGTCTCAGACTGACTGAAGTTTTCTAGCTCTCTTTGTCATGAAGGTCTGAAAAAAGAAACTTTTTGGAATGCTTTTTTAGTTCATGTTTTAGTTCAAGAGCCAACATACCTCATCTCAATAGCTCTTGCTGCTCTTCTGCACAATCAGTTGCTGTGTCGACCAGAGGACTTACTAAAATCTTTAATTTAGCATAATACCATTGCATGTTGCATGAAATAGTATGCATTGCATGCATAATACCAGTGCAGAGTCTCAGAATGCACTTGTTCGAAACCCACCCATCATGTAGAGGCTTGCTCGGCTCAGGATTCGGGTGGCATTTGGCCTCATCTGTTCCGTACTCCTGTCCCGAAAAGTGCAGCAATGGGGTCGAGGTGATGGCCCTATGTCCTCCAGGTAGACTCTCAGGGGACAGGGTGGGCTCGATAATGGCCATCTGGTCCCCAGGTCCCAGGCATGGGGGATCTTTAATGAAGACGAATGCAGGGAGGGCCCGACCAGGAGGTTGCCAGCAGGGGGCTAACGACACCCCTTCAGTGGCAGAGGTATCCACACCCCTAGTGTGACGGATGGCACCTCTGCTGAACTGCACACCTAGCAGCAACAACTCTCATGACTTTGGAAGTGGCTCTGCAATTATCCTCTCGCTCCCCTTCCCGTAGGCCTGTGCCCATGTGCCAAAGTACTGGATCTTTCAGAAGGCAGTTCATCTCTGTTTACGCATGGAGATGAACTTATTTAGGAGCAGGTTGCTCATATTGATTTTGGCTCTCCCTTTTGTGGATGGGCTTAGTGAGCCATCAGGATGTCAACAGGCAGAATCACATTATTTCATGCTGTTTTGTCTCCCATGTTCAGATATAATTGTGTTAAAAGTTAAGAGAGTTGTGTTAAAGGGATACAAAAACTTTTTGGCTGACGGACAGAATAATCCCACAGACATAGATAAGAGCATACATACCAGTCTCTTCAAAGCATATGTTATTTAACACCACCACCTCAGCTTAGCATAATCATTGAAAAAGGATGGGACCAATTAGCCTATAGAGCACCCACTATAGGTCCAGGGAGCTATAGACTAACTGATCCCATCCACTTCCAGTGGTTATGCTAAGTTCGGCTAACGGTGCTAGACTGGGGATTGCATTCCCTTTTGAAGAGAAAGGTAATTGTCTTCATCTTATGTAACAGATGGGGTAGACTGAAAGCATTTTGGGGCTAACAATGTCTTCAAATTGGGACTCTGTGAATGCTCTGTCTTCAGCAGGTATTAAAGGCTGACCCTGGCATTCACTCTGGGAACACAGTTATAGTCAATTATCAGCAAACATATACTCTGTTCCTGTAGCTTTTGAGATGCAATATTCAGTTTGATAGGGTTGAGGCCAGGTTTTTTGGTACATCTCCAAAAAAAATTATAAATTTCACCTAGACTAGAGCGAAGGTTTTTATTTTGTTACACAGAGAGAAGAGAATTCTCAGATGTTTACTTCATACAGTTATTCATCTAATTTGCAAGGACTGGTGGGTAACAGAGAGAAAGAGAAGGAGAGAGAGAGAGAGGGAGAGAGAGAGCGCTTCACTAGTGTGGAACGTAAATCATTACTGTCTGGAGAAGAAAAAGAGTCTTTGAATGTGCAACCACTGCTTCTTCAGCTCTCTGCTCTTCACAGGGAGATGATTCTGGCCTTTCAAGTGGTGATCCCCTGAAGCTCCGCCAAGCGCATGCACAGTATCTCCCCTTCATTATATTCTAATTACTGTTCCCCTATGCTACAGTTCACTCTTAGTGCAGGGCACCAGGTGCAGTGAAATGACCTAAGTCTTTCCTTTTACAACTTGGAAAATCTCTAAGACTCTTTTTTTAGGACTGGTAGGAGTGTAAGAGAAGTGTCAGTTGCAAAAAAGGGAGCTTACATAAGCATTCGTTATCTGTGGAGATGTACTGTACCACAGACGGCTGTTTTTGATCGTGCAGTTTGCATCCCAGAAACATACGGAGAAACACCCTGAGATCAGAGAGGTATGAATTTGTTCATTATGGCTATGCTAAGAGAAGACAAGTTTGTCATTAAATCAGCTATTCCAATGTGGCTGGACTCTTTACAAGATTGGAGGCTGCCAGATAACAGTTGACTATGCCGTAGTTTGGAAACACACCTAGACAGTTGGAACCACTGTTTGTGTGAATGAGAGAGTGGACACCACCTACGGACACCACCTAGTAGTAGGCCTAGTGTGGACTTCACATTAATACACATGCTAGGTCTTGTCACAGTTCTTTATTCATCAAAGTACAATTAGTGTTTAACTCTCAAATAAATATCATGGGTAAAACAGAACAAGAGAAGAAGTAAAGAAAAGATGTGACGAGGAAGAGAGTTCTCTGTATGCATATCTAGAGGTCACAGTGGTATGTTTAGATTTAGATCTTATGACGGCTTATCTGAATTTAATCAGTTTAGCTGATGCCGCTGTCATTTTAAGGTGCAAGATAGACTGCAATCGGATAAGAAAGAAAAGTAATGTGTGGCTCAGGGAAAATATAATGAACTAGGAAGTACTGGAGGCTTACTGTGCCTTAGGCCAACCCCTTAAGAGTTACTAAAATGAAACAGGAGCCTTTTACCCCACAGGTATTTTCCACATAGGAGCTGTTGTGTCAGCTATATTGTTTCAAGTCACTCAACCCAGAAATGAAGAACCATTAAGTTTCTATTGTAAAGTTTTTCTTTGTCTCATCTCTTGGACATAGCAAGTACAGTAAATATGCTACATGTAAAGACATTAAGTTTACTAAACATATTAAAAGATTTTGTCAATCTGTAAAAAAAATTATAATAATGGAATTATTATATAGGATTATTGTTTAATGGATTTACCTATTATTTGTGTTATTATTCTTGTTATTATTATTATTATTATTACTACTACTACTACTACTAATAATAATAATACTAATAATAGGTTACATTTATATAGTGCCTTTCACAAACTCAAGGTCACTTACAGGAAATGTATGTATATATTTTAAGTTTTGTAATTACACTACAAGATTCAAATGTTCTGCCAAAGACAATGGAAGCAAGTGAAGCTGATCTTCGGCTTTACCAAAATGAATGCATCTGTGAACAGCTGGTGTACATGTTGTGACACTCATGAACTACATGACATTACCTGGTAATGAGAGATAAGCTATTTAAAAGATCTCCCTTTGAACCAGGCCTACTGATGATAATAAACAATGCTTTGGTGGGATCAAGGCTACTTATTGTGTGACATTTTACACACAGCATGCCAACAGGTATCAAAGAACTGCTCTCTGAAGGTTTTTCTGTATGTTACTTCCAACTGCTATAAGTCTTCATTGTTTGTCTAGATTGAAATACTAAGGCTTAATATCTCATACATCAGCCTTTGAATTGTTTCCACAAGGCATAAGGGTGCAGAAAGAAATGACTGGACGTTTACATATGGGCATTATTATGCCCATCAAAGTGTCTGACTGCGCTTTAGAGGGACTCCTCAAGGACACACACTTCAGACAACCATATGTTTTCTATGAGCACACCAATCCATATTCACCCTATATAGCAATACCATAGAGCAATGCATTTTGATATAATGCACTAAGTGATGTTCTGAGCGTCAGTACTTCTTCAGCATCCTCCTGAGTGTTTGTGATGAAAAAGATCTTGCAGACACACATTGACCATTATCTCCGCAGCTATATGGGTCACTTGATGGGTTTTTCGAGTTCCTCCTACTTTTCAGTGCAGATCATAGACTCATATCTGAGTATATTTTGTTCACCCACTGCACAGATCATGATGTGCAACTTAAGTATTTGTACTCACAAATGTAGTGTGACATGTGACATGTTTGCGACAATCAAGGTTAACACACACAAGCACTGACTAATGCTACATTATCGCATTCAATGTGCCTTTTTGTTCTACCACTTTCTATCTGTAATGATGCTTTCAAAAAACAATCACACTTGGTAGCTCAAAAAAAAAATTATTTAGAGAAGAAACATGCCCACCTCCCACCCCTCCCCATTATAGGTGAGTGGATTGAAAACTGAATCACGATAACCTTTTCTTCCTTGAAGGGTAGGCTTTGAAATCTATGTTGCTCAGACAGATGACAGCAAAAGGCACTCCGTAATATAATACACCACGGCATTGACTGGTGAGGAGTGTGTTGCATTGATCAGTGTGTTACTTTGTTGTTTTCTGTGTGTGGCTAGAATCGTAACTCCTTCAGCTTGTAAGCACACAAAGTCTATTCTATACACCACATATAGGACAGGTATGAATTACCTAATTAAATTATCACATCCTGTGGCACGATTTAGGGGCAGGAATTTGAAAGCACTAGACAAAGAGAAGGAGATGAATGTTGGAAGAAATGGATCAGTCTGATTATTCACAACACTCTAGTGGAGCTAAATGGGCAGCCCTGAAAGGTTTAGTTTGAGTGTCATTATAGCAGAGAAGAGGATTAATAGTAGCAAGTGAGCACTCAGAGTCACTTGAAGTGAATACTGCAATAGGACTTTTAGAAAGAATTAGTAACAGTCTATAATGCTGACGTCGAAATGGACGACCGGGGTGATTTGCTACTTTTAGACATGCTGCAAGAGCCATTAAGTACGGAAATGCATTCTTTGAGAATCTAAAAGACCTCAGAAGTACATTCATCTGCTGCTACTGCATGTAGTACTGGCCTTTCCACTGCATATGCTAAACCAATATTCCAATACTTCATCTCTCTCTCTCTCGCACACACACAAATGTATGTGTGCATTATTTGCACAGCAATAGTGAAAAGCATGTCTGTAATACATGACAGGGAATATACTATACTACTGAGTTACTGGTGGAAAGGAGTTATTAGGGAAAGGGGAATGCAATGAGTAGGAGCAAAAGGGATAATGTTGAAAGTTCTTCATTTGAATGGAAGCAGTGCCCTCTACTGGCTATTATCTAAAACTACAGAAAAGCAAATCAAAAATAGAAAATCTGAACAATATCTCATAATCTTTATCATTAGACTACAACTGTATTATTCATACAGGATAGTCATCCAATCTGTTAGCATCTTTGATCTTTGATCAAGGCTTCGTGACCTAGGGTTAAGGGTAAGTCACTGAACCATCATAAATGCGTCAAAGATACTAGCCAGCTCATTCTTTCACCACTAGTGGCCACTGTTTGTCATTTCTGATGACAAACCCATTAGACTAAGATTCCCATTAGACTTCGCATTCAAAAGCACTTGCCCGTTGCAAACTCCTTATTCAGGCCAATACACTTAATGTCTTAAATCGTTTATTTATAATCAGAGCCAAAGCAGCCAAAGGCTATCTTGAGGCTGAAAATTATTTTCTCACCAGCAGTTAGGTTTCCGCTACGGTTCATGTGGGTTTAGATCTAGATGTCTCAAAAAGGCGCAAGTGACACGAGGTGGACGTTCTGAAAATCTTGCACACTCAGCATGCATATCATACTCAGGACTACTCCCTTTCGCAAATTTTGCCATACCATACAAAGATAAAACATGTAACAACTGTATAACTGCAACTACGTGGCCTATATCGAAGAGGTAACTAAATGTGAAGAAATAAAGTGAACACTTGGAGAGCTCACATGTAGGAATTCTCCACCTTTGTTTCTCCACCTTTTCTCTTACCTTCACAAGTCACCCTAGAACACACACTAAAGTTGCCATGCCAACGGTGTGCAGCACTTCGTGTGCAAACACTAGGATTGCTGGTGGAAAGCCTGAAAGGAGTAAGGCACAGCTAATTGTAAGAACAAAATGACGGATGACAAAAGACACCACAGGTACACAGTAAACATTTGCACAAGAAAAATACGAGCTGACGTGCTGTTGTGCATAATCTGTTCTGAGCTGAATTTGTCATCACAAAAGACATAGTAGCAAAGAGAGAGATAATAGGCATATGCCATATAACTTTTATAGTCCTTTTTTATATAATGAAGAAATCACCAGAATACAACAATACGTGTTTTATGAGTCGCATTATGTTCGTAATATAACTAGCCTACCAAAAACAGACGCTAACTCTAGTTTCAGAGTGGAACATTCCGCCAGGTTAGTGCGCCTAAAGTAGTCACGCGCCCAAATTACACATTATACTCCTGAACCTTAATAATTTATTTACAGCCTTCAAATTCCAAATATTCTTCCTGAAAATTCCAAGGTGTTGCACTGAGGCTGATCCAAAGACAATGACATCACCACAATTTAATGCAAGCTAAAGGGTAACCAATGTCCGCCCCTAGAGACGATAACCACTACGTTCAGTATGCGTGGTGCTCTTCTGAAAATGAATAGCAACAAGCGAAGTTGCGTACCAACACTGAACACTGCAGACCGGTGAGAGGCGCCGTTGACAAAATCAGGATAAGTAGAAGTGTTTGGGTCACGACGAGTGTGGACTGTAAACTTTGGAAACTGCGAGAGTGCGATGATGGATCGTGACAGAGTTCAGACAAGACTTTAGGTATGTTCCCTGGACATCTTACAATAGTTTCGAACCTTTTTGTCTCGAGTAGCCTACATTATACAAACCATGATTTTGTAATATTGGCTACATCAAATCTAAATGTTAATCTGAGTAGGTTGTTTCACACATCCAGCGTACGTCACTGACTGCTTGTAACTCGTATAACTTTGATAGGCCTATGATATGAACATTCTTGTATAAAACCCACAACCTGAAATGGTTGATTTGTAAAGCCTATAGGTAAATAAATTGTCTTAATCACAACAAGGAAATAATATTTTGCATCACCAAACGCTGCAACTTGTGAAAAGCATGCATTCTCTTCATGTGGTCAGCTCAAGGAAGGGATGTTATTTTGATCAATCTGGCTGTGGAAGACATGAACGGGAAAGGTTGCAACCTCATGGTGTCCCCCTCCAATGTTCCCCATACCTTGGGTGCACTCAACGGTCAACAGCTGTCCCCCACCAGGGGCCAGAGTCACCCCTCTTGCACAAGCGGCTTCCGCCTCTCCTGTGGCCCAGCTGTGGAGGTACAGTCTCAGGCAGTTGGGGGTGCAGTCCAGCTTCCCAGCCTCAGTCTCCGCAGACAGGTGCTGACTAATGGCAAGAATCATGACATCATCAGCGTTCCACAACCGTCTTGGAAACAGGAAACGTGGAAATCATCTCTGTCTCTTCCACCTGCAACCTCTGTGTCCAGCTCGAAACAGGGAACCAGAGTGAAATGTCTAGAGAGTTGTGGCAAAGGTGAGAAATTGTGCCAAATTTCTTTTCTGGGAGGATGGGGAAACGCAATAAATTTTGGGCTTTCCTGCATTCATCCATGTTAGTATGCATTTACTTATGTAGAATTGCATCAAAATGCAGTTTAAATGCAGCAACTAATTCCTTGTACACATCAAGAGTGATATCTTTAAGACTTAAACACACATTTACATTTGTCAACAAATGGCTTTAATGTCCATCATAAAAATATGCTTTAAACAGCAAGATGTTGGTCCCTTTAGCAGTACAGACTAATACAGCTTCTGCTGTAAGGTCTGGTGAAGTTTTTATAACACTCAAGGTGCAACTGTATTACAGACAAAGGCTCTGCATCTTGAGCAAAGCAACTGTTGTCTGACAGCATTACCATATTTCTCAGCTCAGTAGACTGGAACATGAAACATGATGGTGTTTGGGAAGCGCAGGTCATTCTACAAGTGTCCTTTCTCCTGTTAAACATTACCCACTCATCTTGCTTGTTCACTTCTGAGACACACACAGACTCAGTGCAGATAAACACTATGAGTCATTTCACTCAAATGACCTTTCTCTGACCCTTCTTCCAACCATATCAATTTGTACACAAAATCAGCCCGGTTGAAAGAGGCAACTGACCCATGCTGGCTTTGCATGAGCTACACTTTACTGATTAATTGAAACATCACTAGCACATCTCTACCAGAGTGGAGACTTAGGGAGTCTTTTTAAAAATACTTGCATGGCTTCTCCTGCCAAAATAAGACCGAAACTGATTTACATAGCAAGCTTCATACTTCACTTCACCTCAATGACATCAAACAGCCCACACCATGTCTTCTCTCTCTCAAGCCTCTCTTTCTTTCTCATATTTTTTATATGTAACCAAGCAGAAAGCTGGCGCTTAAACGAGCCACTGAGACAGAAGAACGCAGAGAAAAAGCTCATTAGTAATTAACAGAGCAGAAAGCCTTTGTGGTTTGTTATAGGAAAACCACAGATATTTATTTTTGTATATATAAAGGACAATTCTCACATATGTGGTGATATTCACAGTGTTCTTTGTATTCACTGTCTTTTGAGTGCTGACATTAGTAGATTGTTTCATTTGTCTGTAAATGTGTGTAAACATACCATTAAAGTATGAATGCACACATAATATACATACAGTGCCCAGAGCCATGCTGTGCCAGTCAGCTTATCTGCACACTTAATAGTTTTTGTGTTTTACTGAGAAATAGCAAGTCTTTAAGATGGCAGTTCTCCACGAGCCAATGGCTGTGCCACTCACGAGAGGGTTGTAGGAAACAGAGCAAATAAAGGAGGAAAGTTAGACATTAACACGATGCTGAAAAATGTGCAATTAGGGGATTTTTTTTTTTTGACTCATATTACCACTTGCTCTACATCCTTAATCATTAAGCCTTGTCACTGCTGAAGAATTTTAATGAAGTTCTTTGGATATTGCAGTATTGTGAAGTTCTCAGAGTTAGACCATTGCTACAGTATCAAAGTCATAGTGTAGGTGATGGTGTGCTGGTACATTAATGTGTACATATTGAAATGGGAGTTATGTTGTTGTATTAAGCAGTTACTAGTATGGTGTGTGTGTGTGTGTGTGTGTGTGTGTGTGTGTTAGAGTCAGTGTGCTCTTGGCCACTATGATGTAGGCCCAGTGTCTGGTGTTTAAGCTATGGATGGTCCTTGGATAGGCATGTGTGCACAGTTCCTGTTATTCATATAGCTCTTGAAGCTGGTAGAAAAAAGATTCGGATCTACATGTTCCTCTGGCTTACATTCCACACATAATCACTGCTACTGTAACTGTTTTCCTAACAGTAGTGGTGGCAATGTATGCTATCCATGCAAATAATAAATCATAATATAATAATATAATAAACCATAAATACAATTGAAAGGCAATGCCTGAATTAATTCCACAGGTGAATTGCTGTTCTGCAATGTCAAAAAGGAAGACTTTCACTGTCAACATTCAACTTTATTGGAAAACTTTAGATCTACTTTGACCAGTACTGCACAAATTTTATTTTATTTCCTTCAATCTTTCCCAGGTTATTTACCGCAGGGGAGCAACTACAAATATCCCACCAATATAAACCTGCAGGTGACCAATAACACCATGGTTGTTCAGAGTCTTGGGCTTTCATCACATCAGCCTGACAATTGTATTGTCCCCTCAGTCGTCTCCCATTCTGTTGGTCTGGCTGTGCCTTTCACAGATACCAGGTACATGTTACCTACAGATTAGCCTATTCCAGAATAAAACACAAAATATTAATGTGTTTATTACATTTGTTTACTATTTGTAACTGTATTTATTACTCTACTTCACTTTATTAGTCAATGGACTAGACAAACAAACAATTCTTAGCGCAAGTGTGGGCCTGAGGTTGGTTAGGTTGCCTCTAACACCCCTGTGTTTTATGTCTGTGTGTTAGGTCATGTCTTGTACCCTATATCTTGTGTTGCTTACATCTTTTTAACCACTGATGCGGAACAAATATAACCCTGTGGGACGATAATATCTGAACTGAACTGAATTGAACAGTGTTAATTGGAATATTAGAACATTGTATGTGAGTACTGTATGGATAAGCAACTTGCTGTAATATTAGTAACTCGCAATAGTGTTCCAAGGTGTAATCCGAATGATCCTACCTTGTAATTGTTTGGTAATAATATTTACATAGATATCTGAAGTCAGCCACAAATGTATGTTTACTATATTTTTCATTGCAGTGCAGCATTATGAAAAATTATGCTGTAACTTCTGCTGCCTTTTTCATCTTTGCTGTGACAGGTCTTTGCTATCAAGGGAATCTCTTGCCTCAACAACCCTCAGCATCCCTGACAGTCAGTCCATCCGGAGCGGTCGTCAGGAGTGGCCCTACGGATACCGTGTGCTGCCCCCTCTGTGTTCTCAGCCGTGCTCAAACACGATCGGAGAGGAGGGCCCGGACGTGCTCAGCCTTCCTCCTGGCACCACCATGTCTGGGGCTACCAGTGCCTCCAACTCAGCATCCTTGCCCTCGTATCTGTTTGGCATTGGAGGAGATGCCACCGGCAGCCCCCGCCTGTCCGCCCGTGCCAAGAAGCGCGCGCTGTCTGTATCGCCGATGTCGGATGGCTTAGGCATCGACCTGAACTCCATCATTCGGACTTCGCCCACCTCGCTGGTGGCGTACATCAACGGCTCGCGGAATTCGCCAGTGGTGCCCCATGCGACAGCAGCAGCCTCACCTCAGCAGCCTGAGGTGTGTGGTCACTTCCTGGGGGTGAAGGGCAGCTCCATCCCCAGTCCCCGAGTCAGCGCCACGTTAGCAGTGACCATTACCACAAATGATCACCAGCCCAATCCCGAGTGTGCCCGCATGCAAAGACTGGAACAGATGGGCTCCCTGGAGGGTCGATTAGCCAACATGGTGGTTGGGCAACATTCGCTGCCAATCGAAGGCCTCCCTATAATGGACAGGGCCATGGATGGCCAGAGCAGCACAGATAACTGTGTCCATGGGCCTTTACAGCTACAACTGGAGCTGGCTACTATTATCAACACTCCCACCCCTCCACGAGGCCCTCCTCCACCTTACCACTCACACAAACACCTGCCTGTCCTTGGGCATCCTCAGGAGCCCAAGGTCCCCTTGGGTCTGCCTGGTGAGGAGAACCTTAGCCCAAGCAGCATTCCGAAGACTTCGTGTCCGGTTTTCGATGATGAAGAGGGGGATCTGGAGGATTTGTGCGGGAGCTACTGTTGCCGCTGGGTGGACTGTAGTGGCATCTACAGCCAGCGGGAGGAACTGGTGAGGCACATTGAGAAGCTTCACGTGGACCAGCGGAAGGGAGAGGACTTCACCTGCTACTGGGTGGGGTGCCCGCGCAGACAGAAGCCTTTCAACGCCCGCTACAAGCTGCTCATTCACATGAGGGTACACTCAGGGGAGAAACCCAACAAGTGCACGGTACAGATCACAATTGCATGCAGTCTTCATATTTTGTTGCCGTATAGCTCTGCCTTAATGATGATTAATCTCATCATGCACGTGCATCTTATAGCTCACAAACACTGTTTTTTGCATCATATTGTAGATTAGTTGTCACTGTCTTTCTGCATTCATATTGCTGGTAGGTTTTGATGATGATTAACATCATTGTGCACGTGCCCAGTACAGTTCAGAATAATATCAACGTCTGTTACGATGATTTTCATCATTTTATGTAAATATGGAGTCATATTTGATTGCAGTCGTCCTCCTTTGTTTGTAACAGTAGCTTGTTAGTTGACCATAAATATGTATACATTATCTGGCAATTAACTCAGTCTAACTGATTGTTTTGGAAGGATATGTGTCTGTTGATACATTTTGCTAAACAGGAGGTCAGCTAGTCAGGCTATGTAAATTAGACTGTGATGAGAGTGTGTGAGGTGTGATGATTCATTTTCATCCACTGCAAGAGCCCTTGTTTTTGAGTACCATTAGCCCTTGGGGGGGTATTTATTCCTCTTCCTGCTTTTATCCAGGGGCCAGACAAGAGATATAAATTCAGCTTTGAGGGTGCTGGGTTCAATCTTTCACTCTGGCCATCGACAAGCCTAATTAGGCCCTAGTCTGTGGTAATTGACATGGGACCTTTAAACGCAGTTATGTAGTTATTAAATCAGTACAAAAGGGCCAGCATTGTCAAGCTGGCAGGCGAATGGCTCACTTCCTGCTGCGAGGCTCTCCCCACTGAGCATGCTCTCAGCAGCCAAGCCTCTGTCAGTCAAGGCAGGCAGTTACAGCCTCACAATCATGGTGCGATATGGTGGTGCTGAAAGAAAAAAAAAAAAAAATGGATTATTGGAGAAGGCCTTGAGGAAATGGAGTGAGACCCAGACTTGAGTTCTCTCAAAGAGCCTCAAGTGCTCTTGGGTAGGTTGGTGCCAATTCCAAAAAAAAAAAGAAAAAAGTTGTATAGTTTTATAAATCAGAGCTGGAGAGTCAGCACTGGCTACAGTCGTGCAATTTCACCTGTAGCCAGTGAGGACATTGGCACCAGGGGAACAGCAGGTGTGCCCTCTTGCCCTTCAGATACCCAGAGTCTATCTGGGCAGAACACCTGTTCAGATGAGTAAGACATGGGGCATTTTGCGTCCCTGCCCTTGTCTCACCCGTCATGTCAATCATTAATGGCGCGCATGTCCGCGGGGGCGACCTTTCACTCCAAACACTCACTTATTACTCAAAACCAGACCCTGTGTCCATGGAGACCAAAGCTGCGAGATACTTTCAGACTGCATGTAACTCTATACCCAAAAACTTTTTAAAAGCAGCACAGATGCCTCAAGCCTTCAATGGCACACCTCAACCGACTCAACATTTTTCAAAGTGGAAAGCTTCCTTAAAGGAAATGCTCAGCGTTAGTTTTTTCTGTCAGGTGGGACTGACTGACAGCGGTGACTGACTGACAGAGGAGAATAGAAAACACACACACGCCATGCGATCATAATTAACTAGATCACATTACACACTCCATTCTCTGTGCATTGCACCGAACATGTCAGGACATGCCTGACCTTGCTCATTCCATGTTCACTGGGCAAACTACTCTCCCCCTTATATATTTGTGATGGGAATGGTTAAATAAGCTTTTAGGTCTCCTGTTGACTTTACCATATCGTTATTTAGCACAGAAAAATGACAGCTTGACAAGTGATGGTAACCGTCAACGTCAACCATCAGTAATCTTGTAATTGTAAAGCATTTCAATCTGTCATACACAAAAAAACTGCCTGATTACTGTATATTAGAACTCATAAAAGTAGATTGCGGTAAGTTTTTGTCCTTAATGTACAGCAAAACCCATGTGGCTAAATCATTTTGTATTTTATGTGTGATTACATGCTAATTTTAGTCATATTTTGTGTACTTTATGTAAATCCCAAAACAATCTGGAAAAAAAGGAGAAAAGAGACTAAGAAAATCTGGTCAGCTCCCTGGCAATCAGAGCTGGTTAAATAGCCCCTTGAGTCAAACAAAATGGCAGGAAGCAGGCTGGCTTCTCTCTACACTGGTGGCTGAATGTACCATTAATTATGGTAGACTGACATCTCTACGCCAGTGGCCGTGGAGACTTTCAACCACTTACTTCAATTGTTCAGCATTGGTTTCAGAATGTAGAAAGGCTCTTGGGGCTGAATACAGTGATTGTGTTCTTTCTATTCTCACATATACTGTAGTCTTTTACATTCTTGGCTTAGGTAGAAGTCTTCAGGATTCCACTTGAGATCCCTCTTTGTGAAACCTTTTTGGAACTATTTTGGGTATCAATGTAGTAGTTTTAAAAAAACATCAGAAGTGCCTGCTTTTTTGCTGTACTCTACCATGGCAACCATAGCCATTTTTATATTCTTTTTAAAATGTTATTGGGTATTGGTTGAGGCCCAAGTAGCCATGTCTGGATTAACATCAAGAAGATAAAAAAGTGTTTCTTCACATCTACAGAAATTACTGTGAATCTGAATCTTTGAAGAATGTTTTATCACTTGCTTCCCTTCGGAACCTTTATGGTTTCCTCCAGGGAAAATGACCCACAAAAAAAGAATCAAAAGTTTTGTCTAGTTAGTTCATATGGTCATTGTATCCTCTTACTCTTCAGACACTGATGTAGGTCTGTCTCCGGCCTCTTTAAACCCTTTCCACATGTACAACAATTCACTGAACCTGGAATAATTTTGTGAAGACTTTTTTATTTAAGTTTTGTTTCTTGTCACCAGTGGTTATTCCACCTGAAATTGCTGAATTACATTAACAGTAACAGGGTCTCAAATCTCTTGGTCTCTTTATGTGAATGGAGCTTTATTGCCAGGGTCCCACTCTCTGTGCTCCCACGGAGCGGCTGGCTCAGACCCCTGAGATTGGGCCTTCTTCAATGAGGACCATGTTAATCTCAGCTCTGATGTGCCTGATTTGATGTGGGGCTGGGTGGTTGTGTGAATCTGCCTGACTGTGTAAACTCATAGAGATCAATTAGACTGAGCTAATTCAGTTAGTTCATTCTACTGTGAAAAGCTTGAAATTCTATCCTTGCCAGAAGTGTTAAGAAACGCCAGTTTCAGCGGGCTTCAATGAACCAAGAGCGGGATTTTTTTTCCCTTAAATAATTGTTTTCTAGAAAGGATCCTCATACCATAACTGCGAAAACAAATAATTTACCTGGCAATTTACCTGGCAACAGGGGAGTACCAGCACTTATTTTTTTCCACTTAAAGCACTGGTGAACGTTCACTTATTTTTGCACATGTTTTGGATGTTACACAGATATTTTTAACAAAAACATGACATTATTTCCTTAGTGCTGTTAGCTTCAGCACATTGTGTTTGTCTATGCTAATATGCTATGACCAAATAATGCAGAAAGCTAGTTAACTGAAAAGGGTTCTCTAACATTCGCACACCGTATAAACAGATTTGTGTAATTAGATGACAAATTAGGTAACTTAGTAGGAAAATATGAAAAATAAATCGAGATCATTCACTCATCATTAATCAGTCAGCCTAAGCATATCACAGTTGTACTTTGCCCATCTCATTGGCGACCATTCCTTGGCAACAGTTTATGTAAAGCTCCCAAACATATCCGAGATAAATATAACATTCGATTAGCCAAGAGGCAGATCTCTTCACGAAGACAAAACCATATTGAAGGTAGAAGAGTAGTTCTGGAGAGGGGCTTTGGTGGAGGTAATAGCATAATAAGGATTAACAGGGAGTGCTTTTCTAGGGGTTTGGTCAGAGTTTGGGTGGGTTAGAGGACTGCCCATGCATTTGTTAGTTTGTTGGTGTGAGTGTGTGTGTAAGAATGTCAAGAGTTGGGGATCTCGGGACATTTAGAGGGTGTATATGGCAAAATTTGACAGTCTTGTATATTTTTGCTTGGGGTGGAAAGAGGGAGTTTGGGGACAAGTGGAACTGAGGACAGAGGTGTGTGTTTCGAGAGGTGCTGCCAGGCTTGAGTCTGTTGGCACAGACCGCGCCATCCCCACAACCGTCTGTCAGGGACGTGGCCGTTTGCCTGGCCTGTCAACTTCTGCCGGCATGATGGCAGGGTGCCGCGCGTTGGGCCCACGGCTCTGCCTATTCAGCCACGCTTGTCTGAGCAGCAGCCAATAGTGGGGAGCTTTGGGGGGGGGGGGTTGTGTAGAAGGTGGTTGGTGGGGTGGGGGGGTCAGGCTTTATTAAATAACGTCTCATCTGACAAGCTCTCCTTTGGACGGCCGTTGCTTCGCGTCCCTTGGCCTCTCCTGTGCCACTGGCACACGGTTTCTGTCTGGGGCTCTGTGTGTGTGTGTGTGAGTGAGAGAGAGAGAGAGAAAGAAAGAGTGTGTGTTTGCATGCAGTTGATAGTGTGAATTTGTGTGTGCCCTGAGGCAAAAACCTTATTGATCCTGTTTCCTTTTCACCAGCCGTTTGTTCGGCTGCCTCTTAGTGGACACCTCTGATTGTCCAGGGGCTGGTTTCCCACACTAATGATCAGATGGCGATCAAAGGGATCCGGGGTAATAATTTTAGACCTCAATGCCTGTTGTCAGGGCGCTAAGGGCTCATGGAGTGAGTGCCCTGCAAGGACCCGTTTAAAGGATAATTGTAAACAAATTGCTGTCTAAGTAACATAAAACAACTAAACCAAGCAGGCCTGAGCTCTGAAACTGAAGCGATTTAGTAAAATAAATACCCATTAAGCATTTTAGGTCACTTTCATAATGTTTTTTTAAGCATCCTAGAGAACTGTGATCTAGAAAGCCATTTAAAATGTCGCTGTTATTTTGTGACTTCTCTCTAAAAGGTCCCGACACCCCATTTTAATAAACAACTGTTTACTTTGGACTCTAAGTAGGCAGGTGACGAGAATGAATAGAAAGCCAATGAATGGCACAAGCCCTGAATATCTGCCCAGTGCAAAGTTAAACTCCGGGAATTGTTGCTGTGTGGTACTTCTGTTTGACAATCTGACTAACTAAATACACACATTTGGAAACATGAATACAAGGAATCAATGGCTGTCATTCACAATAAGGGTCATGCAGAAAGCATCTCTGCCGAGTGAACAGATTGACAGTTGACTTTGATGTGTCCTTCACTGTCCTTTGCAATTTCCTCATAACCACAAATCATCTGTTATTCTTAATTACAAGGTAATCATAATGTCTGTGGTAGCTCTCTTCCTGTTGAAAAGAGGTCAGTGGTCTCGCTACTCTGAGCACGGCCTTGCTTAGATCCCATAGAAGAGTTATTCTTTCACTGGAATGCTGAGGAGCAGAGAGGACAAAAGGTTGTAGCATGGGCAAATGCCATTTAATGACTCGCATACCTCAGAGCTGATGTCATTGAGGTAATAGCTTAATATGTAAAATACTGTAGAAATGCTTTCTGGCATTCCTCTAAAAAAGCAGTAGAACAGAATCAAAGTTCAAACTGTGGTTTGTGAAGACTTGATGAAAAAGAGACAACAGCAAGATATATTTTTACATTGCCTGGACAGCTTGGAATTATAGAATATAATCTTCAATGAAAAAATTATTTAAGAAATCTAGATACAATATAAACCGGTTGGTATGCATGGAACAGACATTTTCTTATTATTATTGTGCTACTTTCCCCCTGCTCTTGCAAATTCGTACATCTCTGCTTTGACGGTATGAGTACCTTGATCTGTACTGTAGGTGTGCTGACATGTGGTATGCCCCTCACCTTTATCAGCTAAAGTAAATACTGTCCCCTGCTGGTCCATTTCACCTATGGCAGTTCACATTAGTACTGTGGACAGCTGTGCATGCTGTTGTTAATGAATGCATGGAGTACATTTAGAGTCATGTATATGCATGAAGAGATATTACATCAATATATTATTAATACAAAACAATCCAGACTATTCTTGACTGTTGTTCCACACTGGTGGAATGGCCTACCACATGATTCTACCTTTAAGAAATTCTTCTTGGAAGACCCAGCTCTTCCAAGAAAACCAGAGAACCAGAGAATCCCCCCACCCTGCAGTTTAACTCATCAATGCACTATTGTCTATTGGCCAATTTCCTGTTATCTAGTGGCACTCCTAGCAAGGTTTCAGTTGTGTTGTTGCGAGAATGTGAGTCCTTTTGTATGTCACTTTGGATAATATAAATGTGTAAATAACATACATTCATAAATGTAATGCAATATCAGCCTGAAGTTCTTGAAGAGTAATTAATTCATTACTAGAAACATTTCAATGCCAATGAAGTTGGAAGTCAAATCTGTAACAATGTACAGTAGTATTAATTGAGAAACCAATACAAGGTTCATATGTGTATGTGTGGTCTAGTTTGATGGCTGTCAGAAGGCCTTCTCCCGTCTGGAGAACCTGAAGATTCACCTGCGCAGCCACACAGGGGAGAAGCCATATGTGTGCCAACATCCAGGCTGCCATAAGGCCTTCAGTAACTCCAGCGACCGCGCCAAGCATCAGCGCACACACCTTGACACTGTGAGTGGTTCAGCCTGAAGAGAGAGGGGTTATAAGAATGTGTACCCCGTACTATTAGCGAATCTTTTCCATATATTGTATTACATTTTGTATTTCTCTGCAAGCAGAACTTAGCAAAATCAGAAAAACATCAACTATCCATTTGGATGAAACGCAATAATAATGTTTCTCTTCTTTTGGTTTGTTTTGTTTGGGTGACAGAAACCATATGCATGCCAGGTGCAGGGCTGCACGAAGCGGTACACAGACCCAAGCTCTTTGCGCAAGCATGTCAAGTCTCACTCCACCAAGGAGCAGCAGGCTAGGAAGAAGGTCTGTGTCATCTCAAACAATACCTGGGTTCCTCAGGAAAGACATTTATAATCTTTGTTGCTTTGGATTGGATAATGAAGGAACCCACCTCCTCCCAGATGACATATTATGTTATCAAAGATTCTTGAGATGAATCATCTCTGGTTTAAATATATATTCCAGTAAAAGTTTGCTTAAACGCTAGTACAGTTGTAGCTATAGCATAATACTACATAAACAGAAAGATCTTCATTTATAGTGCATTACACAATCTTGGCATGTCTCCGAGGCAAATGAAAACACCATTTCCCACAGAGTGACATGTTTTCTTATATTCTGTCATAATCTCTGAAGGCATGTGTAGGGCTTGTTTACTTACGATACATTAACAGCAAGCGTTAGCAAAGGGGTACAGGCACAGATGCTTTGTCAAACCTGGAACTTGTTAACTGTCGCATGTGTAGGTGCAGTGCTCATTAACACATGAGCACAAAAATGACAAGAAAGGTCACATCACCATAGTTACAGCAAGTAAAGGTAAGCTGTTTCTAAAAAAGTGAAAAAAATAATGTTCTATTACTGCACCCTGTTTGTGTCACAAAAAGCAACAAGTTCTGTTCAGATGTTTCAGATGTTGAGATGTGATTTTTTTGTTTTTGCTAAGCCACTAAAAGAAGCTTTGGCATGCATTATGATTTCTAACGTATATACCACTGTAATTATAGTTGACTTAAAGGCTCATGCTGCATAATCCTGTAAGACCATATATAATAGTGATTAATAGCGATAGTCTTGATTTCTTTGCATTATTATAGTGTACATAATGGAACCACTGCAGCACCACTTGTCACGTTTCTCTTCCTGTAGAATTCTCACCAAACCAACATATGTCCTAAGCACATGCACAAGCACTTGCTTGTTCTTTTTCAGATAGATACATCAGCATCCATTTGTGAGTTGCAGAGCATTTAGTATATTTGAATGGGATTTTTTGGGTTACACAGATGACTGATTTTTTTAAATGTATCTGATGTCAGAGCATTTAATTAATTTACTGTGATCAGGGTGTAAAGAATGGTACACACAGACAATGTCAGCTACTTTATTCTTTGTATTACAATGTCATAAAAAGTTTTAAGAAAAAAATATACATTATCCATCCCCATTCTTATAATTCACTGAGTTTTCTTTCTTTCATTTGTTTATCAAATAGTTAAGACAAAGCACAGACTTGAGCCAGGATGGCCTGTCAGAATGCTTGACAATCCAACCTCTACAAGCTTGTCTCTCCCCAATGGATATAATTGATAGGCTGTGCCAATCTCCTGATCCACCAAAGGACATGTACTTGGGTAAATATAATTTCTCTTTAACATTTTATGTGCAAAGTGTGCAGGATAGTGTAGTGATCACCCACAGTGCTGTGAGATGAGTATAAATAGTGCAGAAAGGTGTGTGTGTGTGTGGCGGGGGGGAGTACATAAGTAAATTACAACAGAGATGACAGAGATGTTTCAGTGAAAACAAGATTGAATGGGGGTGTCCATTCATAGCTTGTGTGCTAAAGACTCACTCCTCGCTGTTGTGGTATCATAGGTGTGTTCTCACCAAACCAGTCGAGCAGCAACGCATCTGTCCCACTGCCTCACCCAGCCCAGCACAGCCCATGCATTCCTATCCTGGCCTCTCCGCACGACTCCTGCAGGTACTGCTCCCTGGCTTGACCCAGCCTGCACCACCAGGGTCTATACGTGGCAACCTGCGCCTAGGCATTTTGCATTAACTACTGAGCTGTGGTTTTGCAGTGAATAGCTATATTGTGTTGCTATACAAATATCAATCTAGTTTTCATTTTTATTGGAATCTTTGGATACCTGAGGTACAATCAGTACTTGGAATTGGTTAACTTCTGCAAATCTAATTAATTGCTTATAGGCTAATCAAACTGAACATTTTAAGTAGGAATAATGTAAAAATCACAGAATATGCCAAAGCAGGAACAAGTATAAAAGACCTTTGAATATCAGCCATTAGTTCTTTCATTTCCTGGTCTTGGTATAGCTGTGGGATAATGACAGCTCTTGCTGATTGCTCTAATAGCCATCACTGTTGTTGCACTCCTTCACCTCTTCCAGAGAGAGAAATCTGAAGTAGGTGAAGAGTGAAGAGTGAAAAGTGACTTTCGTCCATCGACTGTATGAGTTTGATTACTAATAGTTCATTATGTGAAACTGAAATGTCCTAATTTTCTAAGAATGCAGGAATGCATGAGGGCCCTGGCACAAATATGAAGGACACTGTTTTAACACAAGCCTCAATCCACATTTGGGGACAGCTGAAGTCAGGGTGGGTGGGGTGGGGTGGTGGGGACAAAACCAAACAAAATGTTGGTGTCTGACATCTTGAAGAACACTTAAACCATGTGCGCACATAATTACGTCTGTTCACACGCATCTACTTTAAATTCCCTCGGCGTTCACAACAGCACAATGTGTTGCTATGACTGATTTCAAAACTCCTACTCTCCTCACCCTTTTACTCTGACCTGAAACAATTAGGCGCTTAAAAACATTGGTTGTCATGGCTTTATGGTAGTAAGCTCATAGTTGGAATAATCTGATTTAAAATAAAGCACCATTTTTCTTGCCTTTGAAAAGGGGCCCAATGGGCTTTTGTGAGCCTTTAAGAATCAGCTGTGACAAAAAAGGAAGAAAGAAAAAAACACACATGGAAAGGGGGGGGTGTGTGGAGCAGAGTTTTTGTACAGTTTTTTGGATGCCACACTGCAACACCGTTTCTGCCTGCCCATATAAACACATTCGCTCATCGGTGCCCTTCAAAGGGTGAGAAAGGAGGAGAGGGCCATTTCTGTACTGTCTGAGCCAGATGCTCGGAACCACTCGCTGGTGGCAATTGTTTGAGTACCAGCAGTAGGCGAGGCTTTCACAACAGGGTCCCGAGGACACAATTGGATGGAGAAAACAAGCCTTGCTCTGCAACATTGGGCCCAAGTAGCCTCTATTAACGGATGCTATAGACACCAAACTTCGCGACTGAGGAATTCAATAAGTGAATGATTGAAAAAAAAAAAAAACTTTTTTTTCCACGTTTGGAGAAAGAGGATTGATGTGATCACTTCTGTAGGTGTGAAGTCAATTGTAAAATCCCGTAGTCATTTTGATCCACTTTTGTAACTCTTCAAAATAAAGACCCCCATTCATTTAGGACCCCATAAATCTTAGCCCCGCTCCCACCAATTCACACAGCAGGTGATGGACCACCAGTTTCTTTAATTAATGTTAATGATAACACAGAGTGTCTGTTCACAGAATACAAAACCTGTAAAATAGATTCATGCGACACAGTATATTGACCGTCTTTCTTATAACACCATCTGCGAGCATAGACTAAATATCTAAAAACCAGTAATGATGCACAGGCTATGTATCTATTCCAACATATCTTTGTGTTTTAAGTTTATAATCTATACCATCTGATTTGGCTTCATGGTTCCATTTCAGCAGGCATGACTCCCTCTGAGCAAGCAAAAGCATTAGGACAGACTGAGTCTTCCTGTAAATCATATGTTTATTAGTTCATTTAGTTCCTATGATTTACATTATTAAATTATACAGCATTCAACTTGTTTATCCTCAATGGGCAATTAAGCTGTGGATCAGTTATAAAGCTGTGAAAAATATTTATTGAACTTGATGAGCAAACTACATTCCACCAGTAATTGCATGTATTTCAGAAAGCAAAGCAGTTCGGTGATGAAACAGTGATAAGATTTCACATAATGTACAGTATATTGAAAAAAAAAATGTGTGGTCTTCTGTTGATTATCTCCACAGATTTTTAGCGCCCTCACCTCATCCCCTGCCGTCATCACATCACCTGCCAGCTCCCCATCGTCCCTGCGGCACAGGCCCTGTCCTTCAGAGGACGAGCCCAAGTCGGCCTCGACTGGCGCATCCTGACACTCACTTCTCCACTCACCTGCCAGGTGGACTCCCGCGTTTACTACACTGCATTTACAAAACGAAACAAAAACAAGGCACAAAGACAGTAAACATGCAGCGACTCCTCCACCAGTGCTTGCATTCGTCCATGAAGTAGTATTCTTTTCAAAGCTAATACGCTCATTGTCGGTCTGAACGCTTGAAGTCATGCTGCAGGTCTTAGTCATGATCGCTCCTGAGGCAGGACATCTGAGAGAAGGCCCCCGCTGCGCGATGAATGAATCATGCCGTTGCTCTGTCGCTGGAGCAGCAGGTGTTTGTTACCGTCTGAGAATACAGCGCCGGGACAGGCACTCCTTTCCCAGAAAAACTGAATAACCCATGCCGCGCCTTAGAAATGTTAACGCAGCACGACCAAATGACGAGTGTGTTTTCATTTATTTTTTTACGGCGCCAATCTTCGAAGATGTTTATGCACAGATGTGTCCTCATGGGGGGGCTTGGACATAGTGCGTCAGAGACCCTTGCATCAGTGCTAGATGTTTCCATTTTTAAATTCGAAATCTTGCGGTTGTGTGTTTGTAAATTGATTCTTCTTCATACCCAGGTCTCTCCGGCCATGTCCGTATGGCATGTGCCACATCGTATGGCGCCTCACCGCAAAGCACAGACTCAGCCACGGCCTGTTCAATTATGCAGATGCCAGCTTTTGAGGGCATCCTGCCCACCCCCACCACCTCCCAATCTAATTTGGATTTGGTGGACAGAGCGTTGTCAGGGATCATGGGTGAGCTGATGTCTTTATTATGGTTGGCCTTCGTGTCCCTAAGGACCCAGAAGTAGTCACGAGGAACTTTTTTTATTTTTTTGTATATATTGTAGAGATGTGTGTCAACCAATCTGTAAGATGAGAGAGGAGGGGGAAAAAAGAAAGAATCCACGGCAAGACGTTTTCTTGCTTCCTGAGAATTATATTTTTCATGCCGTATTTATTGACCAGTCTTCTCCATATTCTGCTTGTTTGATTGTCGAGCTGCAAGCTATTATATTGAGGTTATTGAAAATGAAAATCAATAGGCCAAAAAGTTCTAAGAGGTTGCAAGGAATTCCCAGAGTAAATACCAAATCCCAGATAGACCGTATTAGTCTATCACACAATTCTAGGACTAGATCACTTTTCAAAGAAAACAGAAGTGGTTTGTTTGTCATAGGCTCAGAGATGAATATTATGTGATGCCTGTAGGCATATACTGCAGTAACAGATCTTGCACAGAATTTTGGAACTGCAGAATATAATCAGATTGCTTTAAATAAAAATGCCCGACTGTCCACATCCAAAACAAATTTATTTATGCACGATACAAATTAATTATATTTGCACTTCTTGTGTGTTGCCAGTTTATGACATCCAAGGCAAGTCACAGGACTTCCTTATAGACCCTGGATCAGATGGCAGCTACCTACACATTGGAGGCATGGAGCGATGTCCTAGCCAACAGTCCTGCATTTACACAGAAGGGTGATCTTCCAATCTCAGCATGGACCTTCATCAGAAAGGATCGGCTGTTGAACTTCACTGGGGCGGGCTTCTCAGTAACTCCTAATGCACTAAGAAGACTCTTAAGACATACCTTACCAAAGTTGTTTACTTTTCTAGGTGTGGTTTCAAACCATGTCTTTAGGTTCTTCTTTGCAACGTCGATCTTAACTATACCTTAAGATGCTAAATCCACGTTTCTTGCTGTCAGTTTGTAGTTTTGAGCTTGCATGAGATATTGCAAGACAGTGCAGGTGATTATAATGTCAACAAGAAATAGGCTATGCAAGTCAAAATGTTAAGTCATCAAATATGTCTGTAGACAAAGTGTTAGTGACAGGTTTGGATTTTTAAAGGACTAAAACATAAAGCAATTTAATTGATCGTTTTTTCTGAAATAAAACACAAAATGGATCCAACCAAGCTTTCCTGTAAGTGCTCCAGTCTCGACACCAACATGACATTTTCAAGTTGTAAAGCACGTTAGAAGTTGAAACTGTTAAGGTAAAACCTAAGAATGGTGGAGATTAACCTTACAAGCAAATTACAGAAGATACAGTGACAAACATGTCGGGAATCAGGTCATAACCTTAAGGTTTAAGCATAACTCAAGAATGACACGGTGAAGGCTTCGGGATCCCGGGCCCAGGGCCGTTGATAAATTCTCATTCTAATTTAGACTATGCACTGAGTTATGCAAGTTGTGTTGATGCACAGTGCTTACTTTTTAAACCCACTGGAAAATACCAGGATGTCAGTCCTCAGCGAGTCATCCATCTTGTGGTACGTCTTCCTCTTGATGAGTAGCCTACTAACCACCACAGAGTGCATTGTAAACAACCTCTACCATAATGCTTTTTGTCTTTGTGTGTTTGTTATCCATGAAAACAATGGGGCCACACCAGAAGGTTAGAATGCAATTATCTATCATCTTACGAATAGTAGGCCTCATGGCAATTTATGAGGTTTGAGAGCCATAGAGTCATAAAAAGAACGTGATTTGCATTTTGATATTCTTGCGTAATTATTTGTTTAAAAATTAGTGAGCAATACTACTTATGTTTATTGGTTCTTGGTAGATGGTTTTATCCAGTGATGTGCAAAACAAAAATTCAACATCAAAATCAAATTTGCATATTGATTATACACAATTAAGGTGTGTGTCAGTCTGTCTTGTCAGTAGGCTCATTCATCTACTGAGACATCACACATGAACTGCCTTTTTTTAATCATTCTGCTAGATCAGGGAGGTTTTGCTTTGAGATATTTGCCTCAAATAAACATTCAAAGTGTTCTGCTACTTCTGAAACCAGTAACTCATAACATGCACTAGTAAGGTATGGTCTCATGACACAACTTACCCCTTTAAAATGAACCTATGTAAGGGTAAGCTGAGTAAAAATATAAAGACATATTTGACTGAGAACAGAGTAAAGGTATTTTAAGATTAAACGAGGCAAGTAAGCCTATGGCCCTTTTCAAAGCCTCTTCAATTTGATGGTAAGATACAAAGTGTGATTTGTTGGGCTGTTTTGCTATCGCAGCTTTAAAATATGTAACTGAGGTATTGAGTTAAAAAGCAATAACCTTTTGAACATTTAACAGATCATTAATACATGTGTTACTGACATCAACTGAATAGGCTGAATTTATCCACTGAGCTGATTGCAAATTTTAGCTCACTACCATTTTGCAAAAAATGCCTTTCACGGCAAACTAGGCACAAATTTATAATGTTGTTTAGGCCTCACATCATGACTTATGAGAACAGAAACTCAGATAATACATCTGAATATTGCTCTGTTCAGTTTTTTTCTAAATCACATTAACTGTGGATATAAATGGAAGCCACCCAAGAGTGTTTAAAAAAAAACAAAAACAAAAAAAACACATTTTTACTCATATCTTTTTTTTTTTTTTACATTCAACATGTCCTTCCTTTTTTACAGGCTTTTACAGGCATGTATCACATGATTAAATTTGGTTTTGGTTTCCAGTTAAATCGGACGGCTTTTGGAGCAGAAAAGCAGGTTGTGAATAACCTCAGACAGTTCAGCATAAGTTATCCTTGCTGAGCTTGGTTTTTGACTTGTGACTAGTGTCTGCCTGTAGGAAGGAAGTCTAGGTCTAGAACATTTCAGAGCAACCAGTCAGGGCTATGAGCCAGACCCAGGCTTAGGGGCATGTATGTTTCCCTAGATTTTCACATCCGTTTCCATGCTTTACCCATAATAGGCTGTGTATAGTGTACGTTTCTTCATTTCGAATTGCTACCAAGTAGCCTAGCCTCCATAGATTTGGCAGCATAACGCTACCCTGCATTAGACTGGAATCCCTTTAAAGTAGGTATGTAAAGATGGCTCATACAAGACGCAAGACTGAACTGATATCTGCAAATCATCTGCAAAAGAAAGGGAAAGGGACACTTCCCTTTCTCTGCCATCGCCACCAACCTTTGCCAAGGCACAGGAAGTCCCGCCCATCGCCTCCGATCAATTTTAGATTCAATTCCCTTTCCCTCACTATTTAGGCTACTTTCCACAACTGTCCCTTAGCCCACAGGCCTACCTATTCATTTCACAACAAAAGCATATATACTCTTGCACGCCTACACAAAGCTATAGTATGATTCTTGTAGGCGACAACCATAACAGAGAGGGAAAAAGCGGAGTATTCAATGATCTTTGACCATAATCTGGGCATTTTACACGAAACGGTAACTATCAGTAGGCTATTAGCCTCTGTGATAAAAACGTCCAAGAGAAAGATACAATTATGAAGCTTGGATTAGGCTACATTTGACTGAGACCTGCGTGTCTACATATCTGTACTTTAAACTGTTAATGTTCAATTTTCGAGTGAAAACTGTTGTCTAATTTAGATGTTCACAATCTCCACCCCAAAGTCACTGCTCAACCTATGTCTGTTGTCCACCGACATGTCTCCGCCTTTTCCCATACACTCAAGGTAGGTTGCGCCAGGGGGAGTTTTATAGCAACTGTTGCCCTGTGATTCAGCGCCATAGTCACCGTAGTCCTGGCGACTGTAACCCATCAACAACAACAACCTCTCTCTCCATCATTACCACCTCCACCATCCTCATCCTCATCAACACGTTAGTCTACGGTACAGGTGAATATGCTAGATCTACTACTTTTTGCGCGTTGCAATAATTTGATGAGAAACCTCTCCTCTCTCATATGGTTAATGTGGAGTGAAGTACAGAAATTGTGTGCTTTTGTGAATGTTTTATTGAAGGCAGCGAGCTAGCCTACTACCATTAGCTAGCAACATTAATTTCATTCATTGCTTGGCAAGTGCTAGCCAGCTGTGCATGTCAACCAGCACTGATGTAGATGTTTCATATTCACACTTATTACCGAGGTCGTGGACATTCCCTCATACTGTAGATGGAGTTGATGAATTGCACTCGTAAATAAGAGTACTTTGACCAGAAAATTGACCAGTGTATTTGTTCTCTTTATATTAGCCTGGATGACGAACCGCATTAACATTACCCGATGTTAGCTCATAAAAGAACTAGCCTAACAGTTAGCCAAGACACTATTATAAGGACTAGCCGGTAGGCTGGCGGCGTATTGGTAACTATCAGGCCTGGTGATGTTCGATACGAGTTGGGGAAAGCCGAGTTTCTCTTAATCGTTCTATGTCATTTTGACTAGACTAACAACTGTATCATGCAAGTCAGCCCTTGGCAGGTGTAAGGCTGCCATGAATGCTAACACTTAACTAGCTAGTTCGCTACGCTAGCTAGCTAAAGCAAATAGCAGAGAAAGGCAGCCAGCCTTTCTTTCGCATATATCTGGTTCAGCTTTTTTGTGATGCTTTCGGTTATGCGCAAGATCTCTCTTAATTAATCGTTGTCAACTTTGAAGTGTTGAAGGATCAAAGCATGACAACTAAAGTGCGGTCTGCTTGCTCAGGTGAAAATAGTTCTGTTTTGCAGCAGCCACCAGATAGTGGTATTTTGGTGCTCTTGGCAGCTATCGTTAGCTAGCCAGCGAGCTAGAAATTCGTTGCGGTACTGTCGTTCTAGATGGCCGACTAGGTTAGCTCTCGGTAGCTAGCTGTACAGGCTGCTCCTTTTGTGTCATTTGTGGTCGTGCGCGAGAAGCAAGTTGGCTACCGCTAGCTGTAACAGCAGGCAAATCTCAACTATTACTAGCGATCTTGAAATGTGTTAACGCGATGCGAAATTATAAACCAGTTGATCTACAGTTTGTCCAAATTGCCTTAGATGATTAAGTTAGCCGAAGTAAGTAAATTGGTCTGCTTAAGGTGAGCAGCTTGACTTTTGATTTAAAAGTAGCTAACGTCACCTGTTTAATATGACTATATTGTTCTGGTCCATCAATTGTAATTGATAAGATAAGGAACGCACAGTCGTCGCCGAATATAACGTTACGAGTATTTTTCCAGTGTTCAAGTTGTAGAATGTTGGTGTAGGGATAGGTAATTATGTACATTTGTCATGTCGGCTTAAGGTTAAACAAGTTGGTAAACCTGTTAAGTCCTCAGTTGGTGGCCATTACGCAAAAGCAAAATATTGTGATACTCAGTGTCTTTTCGCTGAATAGTCTATCAAACACTTTGTTCGCGGGTCTCAGGCCTAACCGTAGTCAAGTCTGCATCTTCATCAATCGACCGCAGTGTGCCAAGTCATGTCGGCAACACCTGCCGCAAGTAACCAGTAGGTTAGCAAGTTTCCTTGCGCACCTGTTGCAGATTGAACAACGTACAACTAAAAGATACCATTAACAGTTGGTCCATTAAAAGTCCACAGACTTACTGTGAGCACCGTGATGTGTCACACCTGATGTGTAACTAGAAGGATGTGGTTTGGGATTTGTAAAACAACCTGTGATTGAGCAACTAAGCCTAATAGTTCTAGGGTATTTTATAATAGTCTTCTGTAGTAGTGTCTTCAAGTTTTTTTTTTCACGTGAAGGCCTTGTAGCCCATAATGTGGAATTCTTCCAAAACATTTACCAAATAGACCAAAGGAAAACCTTTGTGTTCTACCTACAAGACATCTTCTGGATGTTTCCAGGTGTTGCATCATCATTCTTTCCCCCTTCTTCCTTTCTTCTTTTTTCCATAAGTCTTGGCACCACTGGGTGTGTAGTCCCAGACTCCCTGTTGTCTTCATTAAAGGATGGGAACAGGTGTGTGGAATGGTCAGAGGAGGGAGGGGCACAGGTGCTCTACATTGAGAAGGAGGGGGGTGGGAAGTGGTCAACTAATCAAATAATTACTAACTAGCTGTGTAATGTTGTTCTATTTAGCTGGTACAGAATCAAACCAACAGCAATTTTATGGCAGTAGGCTGAATAAACTGGTACACCAAAACTAGATTCTGGCTATTTTTTATGATTTTTAGTTATAATGGATTACATGTGGCTGCACAGAAAATGTTGCAGCCTATCCAAGAATGGCAATGTGCATTCATGTTACCATGGCAACATAAAGTACCTGTGTACATACAAGTCTTCAACTTTGAGGGGGGGGAATCCTTGTTATTTCATGGAAAATCTATTACTGTTCATGATGGAATGCATACACAATACACACAAAACACATACATCCCCTTTCAAAATGGCTAAAAGCAATTGGAACAGGGTAGTTAATAATCAATAAATTATTATTTAGTGTAGGTAATAACCAAGAGGGAATTGTATGAATTTAATTTACCAACAGCCTACGTCAGTATGCCTTTTCCTACTCAAAAACCTTAAACTCGTTAGGCCTATATGGTTACTGGAGGTGGCAGTACCCATCCCCAAATGAAATCTGTTGTTGTCAGATTCAGTATGTTTTCACATTAATTTTCACTCCTAAAGGCACAGTTTTATCTTAAACAGCATTTCAGCTGTCCCAAAATATAGACCTTCATTCCCTGCAATGCACAGCAATGTCCTGGTTTCTAGTGAGGAGTTCCTGACATCGACTCAGAATTTTCATAGACTTTCATTCGCTAGGCAGGCACGTTTGGGAATAGGTGTGTGAGTGAGGTGGCGAAGGCTGTCACTCAAGCTTTCAGTAGCCGCAGTGCAATGAAAGCCACAAAACAAGACAAAACTACCACAGGACGGATGTCTCCCTCCCAGCCATCTGTTGCACACGCACTCTCATCCTCATCTTCTCTCTCTCTCTCTCTGTC
Source organism: Tenualosa thibaudeaui (assembly GCA_027481765.1). Lineage (NCBI taxonomy): Eukaryota > Metazoa > Chordata > Actinopteri > Clupeiformes > Clupeidae > Tenualosa > Tenualosa thibaudeaui. The sequence goes on along the minus strand of JAIFZK010000021.1, from coordinate 13,833,174 downwards.
TTTCTTCTCCTCCCACCCCAGACCTGCTGGGTCCAGCTGGAGTTCTCTCTATGCCCCCCCCCCCCCTCTCACTCCACAGTACAAGGATGGCAAGGATTTGCAGAGCACTAGTTATCAGCTCACGTTACCCAGTCATCTGAAGTCAGGTGCACCACAGATGCGGGGCCAGGCCACCTGTTCCTTAGATCCCATTCCCTCTCCAATCACTTAGAGGGAGGCCAGTTGGTTCAATTATTCATTTGAGGGGTCATTTTCACTACCACCATTTCCACTGCAGCGGTGGCAGTGCACGCTAGGCTAGTCTCCACCTGGCCCTCGTGTGCTGGTTGTGCAATCGGGAAAACTGACAACCATTGATTAGAATACTTTCATAACATTTGGAAGTATTACTTCATTCGGGGGGCTGTAGTGGTGCTGTGCTCGCTTATGAAGGAGGAAATTACAAAAGGGGGAAGGGGTGTGAGGAGGTGATGGCTTCAGTAGAGATGGGATTTCTGAGGATCTCAGCCTCCTGGGGAATGAAGTTCCATACAAACCAAAGCTTTGTGAAGAAATTTGACTTCCTTCCGTCACTAGGCACTAGGATTGCTGTCGGTCGGGTGTTTTTCTCTGTTTGTGCATGATTCATGTGCATTGTGTGTGTGTGTGTGTGTGTGTGTGTGTGTGTCCTTGGCCACAGCAGTGCCAAGCCTTAAGTGGGCCACAGGGGAGTGTATGAAGAGATCCCAGGTGAGGGGAGGCAGGGTGTGTGTGTGTGTGTGACAGTGAGGGAGAGAGAGATGAAGCAATGTGGGGGTTTTCCAGAACACAGAAGCGGCAGTTTTTGTGTTTGTTTTGTGTCTTCCCCCACACACAGACATCTCTCACTCCAAATTTCCATCGGCTGCTATTAATGTTATGCTCTGCAAATCTTGTTTGCTCTATTTTTATTTGTTGGCATGCATCATTTCCTGAATAAATGAAATTAGTTATGTTTATTTTGTCCAGTGTGTCTCCCCAGAGACTACTGTAAGTTTAATCATAAGTCAAGGATATTGTAGAAGTGATTAGCAATTGGCAGAAGACACATTACTGATCTGTGATCTGTTGTGTCGAAATCGGGACTCTTTTTTGTGTTGTTATTTCAAGTAATGCAAAGTGCAGCAGGCCTCTGTAAGTTACTGTAGTCTAAAGGTAGCAAGTAGCTGTGTTTTCAACATGTCATCTTTATTGCATCCATGCTGTGTAATCAGACATTCAGACTTGAAGGGAAAAGATTGGTGTTGTTGTTGGGGAGAGGGAGGGTGGGGCGGACAGCTGTTGAGATGCACCTGAACAAAACAACACCTGTAGTCCTCAGGTAGATGAGGAAATGGCTGTGGTGCCTTCTCCAAGGAGAACAGCAAGGTTTAATTAGCCTGCAGGGACCTGGCCATAGAAATAGTGATGAGTGGGATGTGGCGAGGTGGGGGTGATCATCCGGAGACTTCTGTGTCATTCGAATCTCCTCAGAGCTGCAGGGCAGCGAGGCGCAGCAATAATGAGGTTTGTTAAAGGCATTACTCGCACCAGGGCTTTCACATCAGCACCCTTCATCTCTCGTCTTCCTCTGCACTACCGAGCTACACCTAGGGCGTTGGCTGAAGGTTCCGCATAGGCACAGCGCTTCATACACATCACTGTGCTGTATTGTAAACGCCCATATGTGCTTTTTCCAGGGGAGATGGAGGGCCCGTCGGGTCTTGTGCGAAGGGTCGGAAACACAACAAGTGAATAGAGGCAGGCAAACGTGTAGTGATCTCGAGACCAAGCTAGCTAATTGGGGCCAGTGTAAACGTGAAGCTGCACGAAGTTGGGAAGCTAGATTCTGATTGATTAATTATTAACTGGTTTTATGGCAAGTGTGTTTGTGTTTGTGTGTGTGTGCATATTTGTGTGTGTGTGTGTGTGTGTGTGCGTGCACTCTTGTAGACAGAGCGGGCAGCCCTGGCACAGCACACAGGTTAGGAGCTGGGAGTGCGTTCTTCACAGGTCCCTGTGGGAGGATGTGGATGGGGCCAAGCAGGGTTTTGAGCAGCTATCTCGGCCGAGACTGAGAAAAACAGCACTGGTAATGGCCACATCCAGGAGCAGCCTACTTTATAAAAACAGATTAACACTTAACCCACCGGTCTAAAGAAGTTAGTAGACACTAATTACCGGACTGGGTCCATTAAGCATACATGGCCTTAATGAGTGCCATCCAAAAACATCTCAGCATTTTAAGCAATGTTTAAATAAATAGGTTATGCCATTTCTGTGGCTAAAGTCGATGTTGAAATGCATTGCAGCTCCATCTTGGTGTGCAGTTTTTAAATAATGCTAGGATGGTCTGTAAATGGCAAATATTTTTGGTGAAATGTCGTTTCATTAGCAAAGAGCCTAATGGCTGTGCCAGGATTTGTAATGGCATTAAAAAATAATGAGCACATTTATTGCTTTGCGCTTGGCTCACGTTTTTAGCATTAGGTTTATTTCTATTCCTCACAATAACATACCCCACAAGAGACACTGAAGATATCAGGCTTCCGCAATGCAAACCACTGAAATGGTCGCTGCCTCTGAAGCTTGTTCAGTGTGTGTAATGTACTGGAAAACATTGAGGCTGAGACATGCATTAACATAGTCATGTCTTCTCTCTCTCTCTCTCTCTCCACACACGCACACACACGCACACACACACAGACACCCTTGCTGCCGCAGGTGTTCATGTCTGGAAAGTTGTCGCCGAACCTCCTGGGCAAAGGCCATGCTTAAGCTGTTGATGATGCCATGTTTTACTGCGTCACTTACTAATGCACTGGCTGTTTGGGTCTAGAATAGGCAGAGATTTTATAAAAATGTCTATTCACCAAAGTTGTTTTCTCCAAACAGCCTATTCAGATAACCTTGCTTAGTCCATGCCCTGTAGTATGGAATCAAGGTGATGTACATATGCTACTGTGTCACCTTGAAAACCCTGCTCTGTGTCACCTGAAGTATTGCACCATTTTGATTATTGTATTGATTCCTTTTATAGCTCTTGATAGCCTCATTCCCATGTTCAACTTCAGTCTATGGAAGCCTGAGTCTGATTTTATCTTGTCCTTTTTTATCCCTCTGAGAAAGAGAGAGAAGTGTTTGTCTTTACTCTGTGGATAAAGCTACAGTATGTGAATAGTGCGTGTACATGTAGGACTATGAAAATTTGATTGAGCTCTAAAAAAGAAAAAGAAAACACACACATTTAAACACATCTTCTCTATGACTAGGTAATTAGACTTAATTTATTTTCTTCCATCCCCCACACACCCCACCCCACACCACACCGCCGTCAGAGGCGATGGAGTTCGACACAAGAGCGAAGGCTGAGAGCATGCAAGATAAAATAGGATTTTAATTACTTTCACAAATAGTGAAAGACAATCTCTTGAGAAGAGGTCAGGTGAAAGAGTCGAATACCTGTTAAGTTGTTGTTAGGCGGCTTCAAAAACGAGTCTTATCTCCTCAAATGGCAACAACCTAAATTTAGATGCAGGCTGCCGTTAGGAATGACTTCTGCTTAAAGCTACACATGTAGCCTACTGTTTTCAAGAAACCACAGTCACTTCCCAACTATTAATTGGAGTTAATGCATTCATTTTGTAAAATGTTTTGAGCTATGAGATTAGCCCAATACATGGAGAGGAGCATACATAAGTATTTCTTTCCTCAGTCTCATTTTTCAATAGGTTACATCTCGATCTGATTCTTCTGATGTATTACAAACAGTGGTAAATCTGTAGGTGTGGTTAATCCATGGTTTACTTTCACTAAAAGTGTGTCAAATATGCTGTCCCATGGTCAATACATGATGCGTCCTTTTTTTGGAGAAATTACTGTATGTGGAAATCTGTCTGTGTTTTGGGCGCACGCTTTTGCATTTACATGCATTGCATTTTATACACAGCGGCCATGAAAGGCATATAGACTGTGACATTAGAGCCAGCCCAGTGCTAGTTGGTTTGCATGCTAGTTAAACAGTGGATATCTAGACAACGTGGACCTTAGGTATTTTTGATATTTTACATTATTATTATTATTGTGGTGGTGTTGTTGTTGTTGTTTTATTTTTTAGCTACAATAAACATATCACTATACAATAAACAAATCCCATTTTGGGATTTCACAAAAGATCCACACACGCAGCACTTTTGAAGTCAAAATAGAACAATAGCGCCATCTGTTTGATCCGATGAGTCTAGTTGTTGAGAGTTGCCTAACTGTGAGAGGTCTATGGCATGATGAAGAGATTTGAGTGTGGCGGAAGCTCAAATGGATGAGGTGTACACATGTCTGTGTCTGTCACAATAGATGTGTCGGCACCAGAGGTGGGCGACGTGCAGCAGATGCGTAAAAGTGTGTGTGTGTGTTTCTAGTGCAATATGTTGGCCTAATCACTGGGTGGTGGGTGTGGTGTTTCAAATACAAGGGTTGCATGTGTCTGTGTGTGTGTCTGTGTCTGTCTGTCTGTGTGTCTGTCTGTCTGTGTGTCTGTCTGTCTGTGTGTCTGTCTGTCTGTGTGTCTGTCTGTCTCTGTGTGTGTCTGTGTGTGTGTCTGTGAGGTCTACCTGTTGCAGGTGTGGTGAGTCCTAGCTCTGTGGTGGAGCAGATGGACAGAAGGAGATAAGGAGTCCTATCAGTGACTTCCCTCATAATCATCGGCCTCCTTTATCAGAGTATACACACAGGGGTGTGTGTGTGCACGTGTGTGCATACTGTGTGTGCATACATGCGTGTTATGTGGTCCTCCTGTTACAAATGTAAACCTCACGGGTAGAGCAGATCCATTGGCCCCTTCTTTCTTTCTCTGTGGTGTTGAGTTGAATTCTGAGGTGCTGTGAGTATATTGTAAAAAGTGGTCTATTCATGTCACCCATTACACCTTTGCACTGCTGCTTCTGTTCTGTTGGGATGCATTAACCAGGCATGTTGTTGGGATTCCCTTAACCAATAGAGCGTAACTTTAGACAAACCAGGTATCTGACTCTGTGTGTCTGTGTCTGTGTCTGTGTGCAGGCGCCATGCAAACGCCCGAGGCCGGCGCTGACTCGTCCACGGTGCCCCTCCAGACCAGCGTGCAGCCGGCCGTCTCCGCACAGCAAGGGGTCTCTCAGGTGCCCGTCCAGCAGCAGGTGTGTGTGTGTGTGTGAGAGTGAGAGAGAGAGCAATAGCAAGACTGGCTGTGAGATTGCTATTAAGTGTCTTTATGTGTGTATTGTTGTGTGTACGTAAATGCATGTGAGCATTTGTCCATCACTAATATTTGTCATGACTGTTCCGGTTCAGTGTGTGTGTGTGTCCTATGTGTATGTTTGCATTTCTGTGCGTGTGTTTTTAAGAGAGTAATGTTTGCCATGTCTCTGGTGCGTGTCTGTGTGTGCTCGTGTGTGTGTGTGTGTGTTTTTGCAGGCTCAGACTGTTCAGCAGGTGCAGCATGTGTATCCAACACAAGTTCAGTACGTGGAGGAGAACAACGGTGTCTACACTAATGGGACCATGTAAGTAGCCCCACCCCTCATTAGTCTATGTGGCTGTGGTGTCACAAAAATATGTTTTTCTTGGACCATTAGGCTTTTGTATGTCAATTCTGTGAGAGACCACCTGAGCATGACCTGAAGTGCTCACAAGTACATTGTCGGCAGTGTGTGTGTTTGTGGCCTGTGGCACTTACAAGAGCTTTGTGCAGAGTGCACACACAAATATAAATACACAAATACCACCCCACCCCAGAACTGGCATGCTAGTGGCAAGAATGGCTACTACTACTAGCTACTTTATGGAAGCAGAAACCAAATGGAGGAAACAGGGCTCAAATGACCTTTGCAATGACCTTTTATTTATTTATTTATTTATTCCTTTTGCTAACGTCAAAATGCAAAGACCTCCACATTTCACTTCCAAGGCCCCAGAATCAACACTAGAAGATCTGATTCAAATGCATACATACACACTCACTCAGTCAGAGCTTGTTAAAACCTCCGCTCCAAATGCCCCCTCCAGAAAGCCTGATTTAGTAGACCGCTGCGTTATATATTGCCTAACCATTCTACAATCATCTTAGACCATCTGAACACCCACACATCCACTTCAAATATGACCATGACTTGGCTGCGAAGCCTTAGGTTGTTGCCAATACAAATGCTCAGCCGACAGTTGAGATACATTCAGAAATCGTGTACATTAATGTTTATTTCTACCACAACTTGACTTGAACCATATTTAATTTATACAGTCACAGTCTACATTCCGTTCTTTAAGTGTTACTATTACTTTGCCAGAACAGTTGATATACATGTTTCTTTTTTAAAAACAAGAGCACAGCTGCTCTGTTCAGTTCTGTCCAGTAAACCTTAGCAATAAGCCTGACTTGCGCTAAAGCTGTCCTGTAAATGCATGCTTATAAACCTGTCTACTTTTAATGTGCTTTGCTGCTTGTAGAACATTTTGATCTTGCAGAACATTGATTGATGTTAGACATTCAAATAGATGTTTTACCTCCTCTCTTACTGCCAATAGGATCAAATGGGATCAATGTATTACTATTATTATTATTACCATTTGTATCTGTGTGTTACATTGGATTAGGGATTGTCTGGTTGTGTTGGACACCCGGAGGCGTGTGTGTGTGTGTGTGTGTGTGTGCGCACATATGTTTGTGTGTTTGACACTTTCCTTTGACCTCTTTCTGTGCAGTCGGACGTACTCGTACTCGGAGCCTCAGCTTTACAGCCAGAACAGCGGGGGGAACTACTTTGACACGCAGGGGGGCTCGTCGCAGGTGACCACGGTGGTGTCGTCGCACGGCATGGCCAACAACGGTGGCGCCGGCGGCGGCAGCGGAGGCGGCCTGGGCATGGGCCTGGCGGGGGGGCAGATCATTAGTAGCTCGGGCGCCTACCTCATCGGCGGCAGCGGCAACTCTATGGACAGCGCCACGCCACACCCAACCACACAGACACCCAGGGCCTCACCAGCCACGGTCAGTGTGATTGGGAGGACTTTGTGTGTGTGTGTGTGTGCACGTGTGCGTGCGTGTGTGCGTGCATGCGTTCTTGTTGGCTGTTTCGTGTGTGTGTATGTGTGTGTGTGTGTGTGTGTGTGTGTGTGTGTGTGCGTTCGTGCGTGCGTGTGTGCGTTCTTGTTGGCTGTCTTGTGTGTGTGTGTGTGTGTGTGTGTGTGTGTGTGTGTGTGTGTGTGTGTGTGTGGGAGGCAAACTTGTCAGTGTGCATGTGTGTGAGGAGGAGTTCTCATAGCCTGTGTATTTGTGAGTGTGAGTGTGTGTGCACGTTTTAACGCATAGTCTATGTGACAGTTTGAGCATGAGGATATGAGTCTAGTCAAGGGCAGCAACGTGTCTGAATGTCCAAAATAATGTCAACAATTTATCAACTATGCAATTAATGAAATGTAACTGGTCATAATCACCAACACAATAAATTAACCTAGAGTAAGAAAACGTAAGCAACACCATTTTCTGAATACATCCAATACATACAGTACGTAGACATACGCCATGATTTTGTATGAGTAAAGAAGAGTAGAAGCAATGTTACACACCTCCCTCTCTACAGCTGTTTGCAGTCAAACAGGCTATTTAGTTAACGCTGCCAACACTTCCCACCCCCACCCCACAAAATCTTTCTGACGCCGTGAACCATGCCAGTCATCAGTCTAGTCACCCCCCCACCCTGAGAGAGAGAGAGATAGAGGGCTAAAAAGAAAAAGAGAGATGAACGCTTGATATTTTCTCACTCCAGATGAAATTGCCGTGTCTAAAAAGGCGAGTTCCTCGCGCTACCGCGGTGGTAATCATTATGAAGCGTGGGGGGGAGGCCAAGGCTGACTTCATCACATCTGATCCACTGGGGTGTGCGTGCGTGTGTGTGCTTGCGTGTGTATGTGTGATGAGATGGTCTGGTTGTCTTATGCACTGTTGCAGAGGCAACTGCGAATGAAGCTGCTTTGACCCCTGCTGGTGAGACGTGGTAGTGCTACTGTCGTGGTGACGTGACGCTGCACTACGGTTCATAAGCCACCACACCACCTCGTCGACCCAAAATATATAATCAAATTTGTAGTCTGTATCACTTGTCCAAACATATCAGCTTAGCTAAATACTATAAACATAATCATACAGGAACATCATACAGGATTTTTTTGCTGCTGGTCACATTCTTGACATTCTCGTGTTTTTGTCTTGTGATCTTGTCTTGTTTACTGTTAGGAAATTGCCCTTATCTGCTATGCACTTTTTTTCTTTAGCGTTAGGAAATGTCTTCTGTTGTGCATCTCTTCTGTTGTGCGTCTCTTCTTCACCATGGCATAGCAAGAAAAGTACTTTCAATTCCTTTGTATGTCTAGTATATGAGTATATGTGGAAAAATGGACAGTAAAGTTGACTTGACTTGACATGAACTCACTGTATCTCCACTCTGATGTGGGAAGCCATGTGTTGCCCCTAAAAAGAATGTTTTGTTTTAAAAATGGTCAGCATGGGTAGGTGAGGAACATGTGTGTGTGTGTGTGTGTGTGTGTGTGTGTGTGTGTGTGTGTGTGTGCGCATGTGTCTATGTGTGTGTGTGTGTGTGTGTGTGTGTGTGTGTACGCGTATGTGTGTGCATTCGTGTGCATCACAGAATCCCCCAGCCAACATGGGATGGTTAAAACAAAATCGCTGCACTCTGCTATTGTTTCTGAAGCATTTGTTTATTTGTTAATTTACTTGTTAGAGGGTGGTTGGCTTTTCTGTCCACTGCTTAAAATCAGTTAATGTCTCTTGCTGATCCCAACTGCTGTTTCCTGTGAATGTGTGTTTGATATTTGTTGTCAGTCTTCTGCTAGAGCTATATATTTCTCCCTGTCATTATGTTCTATTTGTTTTCTTTTTACTTTTCTCCCTTTCTCTTTTTCTTCCTCTCTCTCTCTGTCTCTCTCTCTCTCTATCTCTCTCTCTGCTTTTTTCTTTTTTTTTGTTTTGTTTTGTTTTGCTCTTTGCTATCAGATTGAAATGGCGATTGAGACGCTCCAAAAGTCTGAAGGGTTGTCCTCTCAGAGAAGCTCGCTGCTCAACAGCCATGTAAGTTTTTAGTTTTTGTTTGTTTTTTTTGTTGTTGTTTTGTTTTTTTTTTTGCTCTTGACCCCTTGCCCCACCTCCCCACACCCCACCTGGTCCTCTCTGTCCTCCGCTCCTCCTGCTGGCTGGGCTCCTGCTCTGTGCGTTTCTGCTGCTGCTGCTGCTTCCGCGCTATGTTTCATTTTAAAGGGGAGCAACGCAGTTGACACTCAAATATATAATCAGCATTATGTCATGTTTGTGTTGACAGTGTTTCAAATCCATTTTTTATCACAACTGAGGTAGAAAGGTAGAAGTAATGTAATGAGAAGGGCAAATGAAACCTAAAAATGATTTCAAACCAGACGGTTGACTTCGCTTGTGGGGGAAGAAAAATCTCCTTTGAGCAAGCACAACAAGATTCGGCTGTGTAAAACATGAATTAATTGGGACTTTAGTGGCCTGAGTATTTGTCAAGATGAGGTGATAAGCAGAGCCAAAAGTTCCCTTCTGAAAAAGAACCTTCAGCAAGTGTTCTTTTTCTCCAAAGGAACCTTTTCACTGTAGCTTTGACATGACCCTGGTCATTCCATCTCCATCAGATTACAATTGATGGTAACGTTTCAAAATTGCGGTCATTATGCTTTAAAAAAAAAAAAAAAAACATGCAAGTCCTCCAGACCTCCCATAGGGAAAAAAAATAAATCTGAAATATTCCTTTGCCGTCATGTGGTATTAGCCCTCCCTTCTGATAGAGTAGACAAAAGATAAAAAAGTAAAACCAGTAGAGCTGGACAGAAAGCTATCAGAATGGCTGGGAGGTTAATGACATGAACAAATCAGGATGGGCTGACACACGGTGAGCCATAGGCGGCTATATATGCCTGTGCGGTATAACCACTGTGCAAGGCATTGGAATTCACTTTAAAATAGGAATTACAGCTCTGCATTTATTTTAAATTGACCCAGATATCTCATATTATATGGAGTCTTTATGGGTAGAAATCACATTGAAAGAAGAAGAAAGATCAGAGACTTTTTTTGATGTTAAAAGGCTGCCACAGATATTTTTATACAGGGTTCCAAAAGAACTTTTCCTCTCCAGCTGTACCAAATCCACACCCAAAGCTCTCCCAAATGACCCGCTCTTACACAGACTTCGGGGCCCACCCTTCTCTTCCCCTTCTCTGTCCCACAGCTGCAGTGGCTTCTGGACAACTACGAGACGGCGGAAGGCGTGAGCCTGCCACGCTCCACGCTTTACAACCACTACCTGCGCCACTGCCAGGAACAGAAACTGGACCCGGTCAACGCTGCCTCCTTTGGCAAGCTCATTCGCTCCATCTTCATGGGACTACGCACCAGACGCCTGGGCACCAGGTGAGCCTACTCCCCTCAGACCCTCAGCCCTCTCTCTCTCTCTCTCTCTCTATATATATATATATATATATATATATATATATATATATATATATATATATAACCACAACAAAGTCCCAACACAGCAAGAGCTGGGTCAGTGTGGATTATTGGGTCAGAGTTTAATGGGTTTTGCTGGATGTAACTGTTCGGGTTTGACGGTTGTGAAGTCAGTCTTTTCAGAGTGCTGGGGTTTGTTGGTATTTCTTGGGGCAGCGTTCAGGCACCTTTAGGATTTAGGGGGGGCGTTGGGATTTCAGTCTCTCTCTTTCTCCCTCTCGGTCTCTTTCTTTCTCTCTCTCACTATCTCTCTCTCTCTCTCTCTCCCCCCTTTTGTTCATCTGTCATCTCCCCCCACTGCTGCTATTGTCCCCTTTCTTCCCCTGTGCTCTCATCTTCTCTGCTGTCGTCTCCTTATCTTCCTCTCAGGTCTCTTCGTCTCACCTCCGCTTCGACCACTAGTATTACTTGTCTTTCTTCCCCTTTCCTTCATATTCTCCTCCTCTTCAGTTCACCTCTTCTTTGTTCTTCTGCTCTATTTCTCCACCGCCCACTTCTTCATTCGCTTTCTTCCTTCCCTCCCCCACTCTCCTGCTTGCCTTTTGTCCTCAGAGCTCCTCTCGGCTGAACAAGTGGCCTTGGTCTTGGAGTTCTCCCATTCTGCCTGACTGTCACTGTCTGACTCACTGAAGAGTTGTTGTTGTTGTTGTTGTTGATTTTCTTGTGTGTTGACTGTTGTTGTTTGTTGTTTGCCCTGCAGGGGGAACTCTAAGTACCACTACTATGGTATCCGCGTCAAACCCGACTCGCCCCTCAACCGACTGCAGGAGGACATGCAGTACATGGCACTCAGGCAGCAGCCCATGCAACAGAAGCAGAGGTAACACCACACACACACACACACACACATACACACACACACATTCTACAGGTATCAGTCACTAGTGTATTTACCCCAGAGCTGCTTTTCCCTAGAACCCATTTTCAGCCCTGCATGCATCCAAAACACTATGAGATTTGTTCATGTGAGATTTGTTCATGTGGTATTGTTGCACGTGGCACACATGGCACATGGCATTCTTTCACATAATGAAAAGAGGCATCTATGTCATTGGTATTCAAACCATTACCTGTAATCATAACAAAACATGTACTTTATGAAATATGAGCTACAGGAAAAAATGATAATATTGACATGGCTGCATTAATATTTTATTTTTTTTTCCATTTGTTTTTTTCTTTAAAACTTAACTTTTGACAATCAGAGGAATGAGAGAATTTGGTACAACATTGACCGAATAGCAAACCAACAGTTAATGTTAACTGAATGAAGTCCAGAGACTGGCCCTGGTGAGCGGTTCGCTATTTGGTCTGTACCAAACCCATTTTTTTTCCAACCGACAGCACTCGGTTACCTTGAACAACAGAGCTATTGATTAAATTCTCTTGGGAAGTCCTGAAGTTTAAAAATCCATAAATTGGTGCCTCAAAAATGTGCATAGTATGCCGCAGCCATTAGGCACACACTGCAGTACGATACTGTGGCTAATTGTGTCCGTTTGTCCTGTCCTGACTGGTCAGGTTCAAGCCAGTGCACAAGGTGGACAGCATGTCGGGGGACAATTACTCTGGAGGTGGGGTGCAACACACAGCCAGCGCAGCTGAGCAGACGGTCATCGCCCAGAGCCAGCACCATCAGCAGTTTCTGGGTAACACCACCTTCCTCCTACCACCTACCTGCCAAGACAGCACCCCCACCTAGACTGAGAAATTAAATTTACATAGCATGCAAGAGTGTGTTTTTGATTTTTATGTGTTCCTGTGTGTGTGTGTGTGTGTGTGTGTGTGTGTGTGTATATGTATATGGGTGGGGGTTCTCTGCCTGTCTCAGATGCCTCCCGTGCGCTGCCTGAGTTTGCTGAGTTAGACCTGGGCGAGACCAACGTGGACCACATCAGCCCTGATGACGTCAAATCCCTGCAGACGCTCTACAGGGAGCACTGTGAGGTCAGTAGTCAACGCACTCTCTCTCACAGACCGTAATGATTACAGCCTATTGGGTCTCTTGTTTACATGCAAACAGAGTTTTAGCCACCTTAAAGCGGATATTATTTTTAAACGGCATACAAAGAGGAGATTTTTCAAGATATAAGAATAATAAGAATGAAAAAAAAAAACAGATGGAAAAAATCTATATATGTGTAAACAGGGCCTTAGTGTGTAAATAAAAGATGTCATATGCATCCACTCATACAGTCATGAGGACTAGATGATGAGGCTTGCGTATCAGCTCATCATAATGTCTAATCCGTGTGTGTGTGTGTGTGTGTGTGTGTGTTGTTGTGGTGGTGGTGGTGGTGGTGCACAGGCCATCTTGGATGTGGTTGTGAACCTGCAATTCAGCCTGATTGAGAAACTGTGGCAGACCTTCTGGCGGTACTCTCACTCCAATTCTGTAGAGGGCGCCACAATCACAGAGAACAGGTTAGTGCCTTGTGTCCTCATTATGGTCTGCAAAATGTAGAAGCCCAGCTGTGTAACACTGGTGCCTCTTGGTAAACTAAAGTAAACATTTACTAAGAAATAAGTGTTTATAGTATGGTTTAGAGCCAGACAGTTATATCCGTGGTGTGATTTAGCTTAACACTTTATATTATATTTGCTATTTTGTGGGAAGCTGACAGGAGGAAGTAATTTGCCAGTCAGTGCCAGTTAATCATCATGCTCAGATACGGGCCGACGCAGATCATTTAAGAAAAACAAATTGTCCCAATTACATGACAAATTAATATGTCAATATTGGTCCATTACCAGATGTTTTCTGTACTAGACTGAGGTTGTATTCCACACATCATGTGATCTTCTACACTGGCATGCAGGATTGTAATAATTTTCTATACAAAACATTAGGTCAGTATAGAGTGCATTCCATGGAGGGTTTGATGTTGTCAATCTGTTTGTGTACACTCATGATTGTGTGTGTGTGTGTGTGTGTGTACACAGTGGGGTGAGTGAGATCGAGAGCCGTCTGCCGCGGGCTTCGTTGCTTCTGCTTTGCAGAAATGAGGCGGTGCTGAAGTGGATGAGTGCCTGTGACCACCTCATGTACCAGGCCCTGGTGGAGATACTCATACCAGATGTCCTCAGGCCCATACCCAGTGAGTCAGACACACACAGAGCCTGTAACCAACACACAAGACTACACAACCACACACACACACACACACACCGCCTGCCCTACATGCACGTACGCACACACATCCTGCCTCCATCTTACTCTGCGGTTCTCATGATATACAATCCACAGTTAGCTCAATGCGGGAAATCTATCTGCACCCTTTAAATGGCATTACAGTTAAACATACTCTGAATACTCATAGAAAGTGTGAAAGGGCTTAGTTGTGATAGTCAACCCTATTGTTGGGAGCGTTACTATGAAAGTGTTCACAAAATGGCAAAGATTTTTGCAAAAATCTTTTCTGGTACTAAGTCCCCTTAGACGAGGAATTATCAGTAGAGACTGTTCACACTAGTCAGTTAAATGCTTTTAGGTAAATCTGATTGCAAGTGGCTCGTTCTAAATGCAGGTGTGAAGCTTTGGAAGCAGATTACTCAAACCACATGTGGAGTAGTTTGAGACGCTTGTATCCACTTATGTACTGTGGTGTGAGCACTCAATGCGTCCTGATGCATATGTGTCTTTGACCATGGTTGACCAGTAGACCGCTTGCAATCGGATTTACCCAAGACGCATTCTAATGACCAGTGCGAACAGACTCAGAGGGACCGTGTTGACCAAGGTCTCAGTCACGTTCCACCCCATTCAGTACTCTTGTAAAAAAATTGTAATATCCTAGAAATGAATATCAGCAAAAGAGAATAGTAACATGATACAAATGTATGCCATGTGTAAAACCTTAGTCTAAAGGGCTAAGACAACCAACCAAGCAAATTATGGTTAGGAATGTGAGAAACGGAGGGTGCTGGTGAAAACCAGATAAATATCTGTCTCCACCAGGATTTTAGAGGGAGTGGACATGGAACCTAGACAAGTTAAAACAACAGAATGGCAAGAAGTCAAATGCCAGTTGTGAGGGCAGGAAGGTCTGCCATTTGTTTACAACATGTAATACGTGCTGGGGGGTATAAAAGGGAATCCTAGTCTCTGGGAAGATAGGCTTGTTACTCGGCACACCTTGTGTGGGTTTTGTGTGCGCGCCTTGTCTCCGGCATTGTGATTAAAGACTGCAGTGATCCACCAAGTTGCCTGCCTGGAATTTTTGACCACACTCTTACTCCCAGCCCTTCTGTGCCCTCTCAGGTGCCTTGACTCAAGCCATCCGCAATTTTGCCAAAAGCCTGGAGGGCTGGCTCACCACGGCCATGAACGCCATGCCCCAGAGGATGGTCCAGACCAAGGTCAGTGTCTGTCGGCTCCCCGGTCATTCCAGCTTCTTGTTCCTGCTGCTTGAACCTGTTCCACTCAGTCTGATCTGCGTGCAGTGTGGGCAGCTCTCATGTCAGGCTTGCGTTTGAGCTAGTTTTCTTAATCTGTGTTTGGTTGTGTACTGTTATTCTGGATTAATCCATTAAGGTGGCCTGTCTGTTATACTCATGTTCCCTATGCCCTATGCTAGTGTGGCACTCTCACGTTTGCCACATTAGAGTTGGTTTATGGTCTGTTTATCCAGTGCTAGGAAGAAGTTTAATTTGTGTGTGTGTGTGTGTGTGTGTGTGCCTGCCTGCCTGTGTTTGTCATTTCATTATCCACAGGTGTCAGCTGTGAGTGCCTTTGCGCAGACGCTGCGCAGGTACACCTCACTGAACCACCTGGCACAGGCGGCGCGTGCCGTGCTGCAGAATACCTCGCAGATCAACCAGATGCTGTCCGACCTCAACCGAGTGGACTTTGCCAACGTGCAGGTCAGTGCCACACACCCTACTCATCTGCATGATTCAGCAGGACATTAGGTCTTTATATACCCACATTGTTTGTGGGTATATAAAGTGAACCAGCTTGGACATGAAGTGAATGAGCTTGGACATGAAGCCTATACTTGCATTCAGATCCTCCACTTTTTTTTCTGCTAGCGTGCATAACAATAGAAAACCAACCTATTGTTATTCACCGTATAGTCCTCTCCTTAGTGACTGGAGCTTGTTGAGTCAGGGGTTGTGTGTTGTGTATGGCCTTAAGGCATGTTGTATAGTGTATAAGATAAGCACTGATAACACAAAATGGAGCCTGCGCATTCTCCTGTTTGAAAGGGATTCTGGATTGCAGCTCCCTGTGCTCTGTGCAAATGCACAATCCATCCCTGCATCCCTTCAGCGATTTCCCCAGTGCCATTATACCCCGCAGCATCGCCCGGCTTGGACATGTGATTGACAGCCAAATCAGTGACCCTATTGGTTGTGCTGTAGTGTTTTTGTTCTCTTCCCATCAACCTCGTTTTTGTTTAGACGTGACGGATCTCCCTCAGAGAATGTCTTCTAAATAATTCAAGTAGAATTTATGTATTGGTATGACTGATTCTTGCTTTTAAATACAAGAGCAAAAACATGTTTTTTTAATTATGCTCACACATCTCTCTCTCTCTCTCTCTCTCTCTCTCTCTCTCACTCCTTTCCCCTCACTTTCTCTCCCCCTCTCTTTTTTTTTTTTTTTTTACTTTCTCTCACATTCACTCTTTCCTGCTCTCACACTCTCCATTCCCCCACTGCCCCCTGTGTGTGTGTGTGTGTGTGTGTGTGTGTGTGTGTGTGTGTGTGTGTGTGTGTGTGTGTGTCTCCCACCCCCCAGGAGCAGGCCTCGTGGGTGTGCCAGTGCGAGGAGGGCGTGGTGCAGCGCCTGGAGCAGGACTTCAAAGCCACGCTGCAGCAGCAGAGCTCCCTAGAGCAGTGGGCCGCCTGGCTGGACAACGTGGTGAGCCAGGTTCTGAAGCCCTATGAGGACCGCGCCAGCTTCCCCAAGGCCGCTCGCCAGTTCCTGCTCAAGTGGTCCTTCTACAGGTATGAAGCCCAGTGGAGCACTGCTGCTATAGGAAAAGGAGAGGGGAACCAGATCGTGGGGCTGTGGCTAAATTCCAGTGTCGCCCCCTATCCCTAAACCCTAAGTCCTCAAAGATTTGAACCGGCATGAATCAGCCAATAAGGAAACTGATTGCCAGTCAGATTTCAGGAGAGGATTCAGGGCTTTTTTGGGGGAGGGCGGGGGGGGGATATAGCCTGTCATATTTGACCTTATTTGAACTTTAATGTACAATTAAAATTGAGTCTAGCATTTCTCAAGCGTAGCTGATGGAGCCAGACTGATGCCCATAGTCTTAGATCTGAATGAGAAACTTGCAGGCTTACAATCTGAGAAAAAAAAAAAAAAATGTCAAGTAGCAATTCAAAGAGGCAAATCAGTTTGTTCACAGCCTTTGTTTAAAGGGATTTTCTGGGGTGAATCAACCCATAGCCATGTTGTTCGAGGTCACTAAGTGCTGTTAAAAGAAATTTTGTGAAAAAAACAAATTGGTACAGAATAGGCCGAGTAGCAAACCGAAAGCTAATGCTAGTTGATGGAGGTAAAGAAAACTGCGTTTCTATGCCCTCACTGGTTAACGTTAGCTGCCATTTCACTATACGGTTCCCTGCTGTGGCAGTAATAATGCTATGTAGTAATAATGTCATCTGTGACAAACCGAAATAATGTTACCATAGGATTTAAGTTCACTTTGAGTGCAGCACACAGGTGGATGTCATCTCTGCTCTTTCCCGCTCTCCACTGGCAGCTCGATGGTGATCCGGGACCTGACCCTGCGCAGTGCAGCCAGCTTCGGCTCCTTCCACCTCATCCGCCTGCTGTACGATGAGTACATGTTCTATCTGGTAGAGCACCGTGTGGCCCAGGCCACTGGAGAGACCCCCATAGGAGTCATGGGAGAGGTAAGGATCACAGAGAGAACACACACACACGTATACAGGAGAAGCATCATGGGAGAGGAGGACTGGATCCACACACTTACTGCACATGTATACATACTGATTAGACATTCTTCCAGACACCCTCATTCTAGGAAGCATTGCAGGTAGGGTATTCTCTGAAAATGTGAAGCACATATACATCCTATTCAGTCCAGTTGTCTAATAATCTCTGCACAAATATTAACAACACAACACTGGTCTGTGTCAAGTTAGTCATCACACATATAAATATTAATCATTGTCCATCAATATTTATACATGCTTGAGCTCCTGAGATGGCCGTATCAGATGGTCTCACACCTCTATATTAGTGTTTACTACAGTTCTGTATGGGTAAGCCTCTTTTGCCGGGGCTTTAGCCCCAGTGTAGCTTCAAAAGTTGGTTAACAAAACTTATAATTTGTTTAGGCTATTTGCTTAATTTGTTATTCATATCATACATCACATGAAACTGCACAATGTAAGCTTTCAAGGTTCTTGTGAAAATAAACTTAGAATTGATATTGACTTGTATTTTTCACCCTAAGGGCTATGTACCTATTCTGTAGGAGTGCATTCCACTCTAAACTATATATATATGTGACAAACCAGAATAAAAAATAAGCTGTAAAACTTGGTAGTATGGTCAAATGGTATCATTTGTTTACCCGTATAGTTGAAGGAGAAATCTGTAAATCCATTTTTTTGCCCAATTTGGTATCAATTTGTCCATTACAATTGATACTTCAGCATCGGTTTGTCCATTACAGTAAGAATCTGCAATTGTTTTTATTTCTTAATGAATTCAGTGCAAACCCTGCATAGGTATCAGAGACAGACACATACATATTTTCCCAGGTACACATACAGTATTAAACACAAAAAGATGTGTACAGTTGAACATATGCTATTCAAAGACAGGGGTCCCTGGGGGTCAATTTCATATATATTTCATACACAGAGTATATTCTCCCGTTCAGTCATTATGTAATGTACATACACATATTATGATCCCAGCAGCACCATGCCACTGGGGGGTTAGAACACGTTCCAAGTCTGTGTATGTAAAAGTAACCTTTGGTGGCAGCCATCTCCACTGTGTGGAAAATGAGCTTCCTTTCATCATGAAGGCAAGTCAAATCTAATCTCATCATTTCTCTCTGTTCTCTGCCTGCTGCAGTGTGACCAGCTGAACGCCATGTCTCCCAACATGATCGACAAAGGTGAGAGCACAGAATGGGATGTTGCAGATCAGGGTTGAGCATGTTTTGTACTGCTGTGGGTGTAGCTTGTGTGCAGTGCAGTAATTTCTCTCTCTCTATATATATATATATATACACCACACCTAACCAGTGATTTGACCCTGGCTTGAACCTTTGGACCTTATGACCTTTGTAAAGTGTTTTGAGTTGCAGTGCCTGCATGAAAGGTGTTGTACGTAGTAGGAGATTTAGGAGTATTATTAGTAGGAGTAGTGGTAAGAATAGTAATTGGAGCAGTAGTAGTAGTGGTGGTAAGAGTAATAGGAGTAGTAGTAGTAGTAGTAGTAAGAGTAGTAGTAGTAGTAGGAGTATTATTAGTAGGAGTAGGAGTAGTGGTAGTGGTAAGAGTGGTAGTAGTAGTAGGAGTCGGAGTAGAAGTGGTAAGAGTAGTAGTAGTAGGAGCAGCAGTAGTAGTAGTAGGAATATTATTATTAGTTTGAGTAGAAGTGGTAAGAGTAGTAGTAGTAGTAGGAGTTATAGTAGAAGTGGTAAGAGTAGTAGTAGTAGGAGTATTATTAGGAGTCGGAGTAGAAGTGGTAAGAGTAGTAGTGGTAGTGACAGCAGTGCGTATTCTTTCAGACGAGGTGAGCGAGATGGACAGTGACCTGGACGACGACCTGGACGAGAGTGGCGAGCCGTTGGCCAAGCGGGAGAAGGCCGAGTCTGAGGTGGAACCTGAGGTCATCCAGGTGCTGCAGGTGGGCACCATGGAGGATGGCAGCAGCACCGTGGTGGGCATGCTCAGCTCGCTGCCCACATCCGCCGGCGGTGCCACCACAGCCACCATCATCCAGGCCGAGCACGCCGAGCACATCCTGTCACCACCCGGGGCCACCAGCACCATCCGCCACTGCAATAGTGCCGGGAACAGCTTCACCCCCGTGTGAGTGGGCAGAAAGGGACGAGGTGCAGAGCCCAGGTTACCTCCGCCCTCCCACCCCCATGCAGTTCTCCACACCAAGCTCTCCCCTCAATCTCTCTCTCTCTCTTTCTCTCTCTTTTACTCATTTGTCTCTCAAGCCTTCTCAGTCTGTTTTTATACATTTTGTTTTGTATGTGCTTTGGTCTTCACGTTCTCTCTGCTTCAAGGTCAGGTCAGGTCTCCCCTCTTGCCTTATCAGGTTGATGATGATGTTGGGGTGACTGGGGGATGGAGAGTATAAGAATCTGTTAGATGCTGTTGATGAAGATAGGTGCTTCATGGACTGAGAGAGAGGGAAGGAGCAAAGGAGGAGTAGAGAAAAGATGGGGTGACTGTGTGTGTGTGTGTGTGTGTGTGTGTGTGTGTGTGGACGAGGAGACCTGACACAACACTTCAGCCACACAGTGCACACTGCACCCAAGGGTTTATCCCCGTAACACTAGGAACACTCCAACATTCCATTAACACTGAAATTCGGAACATTCCATTATTCCTGTTGCTAAACTAGAGCTCAAATCCAAGTCTTCGAAGAACAACGGTCTTATAGATCTGTTTTCTTGGTTTTGGGTTTTGACATCATTAGTTTTTTGTCCCCCTCCCCCAAAATCCTGTTTTTACTAGTGTTTTTGAACACTGTTCAAATCTGATCGTGTTTTATCAGTTTGTGCAAAAAAAAAAAAAGAGAAAAAAAAGTATTTTGCCAAATGTCTCTTTCTGCCCGTGCCCACCCTTTCCCTTCCCTTTCTGCTTGGAATTATGTCTGGAAAAGTACTGTCTTTCCTCCGTGTATTTTTGCTGTGCTGCTAAAGTTGTCTGGCGGGTTGTGAGATCACACTCGTACCTGTGCCGTTTTCACGCCACACCCGTTGCGTGGGACGCTGTTCCAAATGCCTTCTGTTTGCTGGGCTCAGTCACTTCATAGTTTTCCAGAAATGTTTTTTTGTTTTTGTATTTTGGTTTTCTACCAGATGTCTTATAGTTCTCTATATTGTTGTCGTGACAGCTGTCAATTTTGTTTTCGTTTCGTTTCTTTTTTTTTTTTTTTCCCTCCGGATAGGACCAAATACAGAGGAAGTGATGCGTCGTCACAGGAGACAAGGTTCTTTAGAGCGTTTTTTTTTTGTTTTTTTTTTTTTCTTTTCTTTTTTTGGGGGGTTTGTTTGTCTTTTTGTTGCCGTCATTCCTCTCGCGCCTGTGCCGTGCTGTAGAACCGAGCGAATGTCAGGGACCTTGTGTACCTCGGGTTCATCACAGTGCCTTATATTAACCCAGCCACTGCACCCCAACCCTCTGTCTGCCCAGGAACTGGGCAACCATCTCTACACTGACATTAGCGTCAATGGAGAGGAAGGTTTTGATGCTTTCTGTTTGTTTTGTCTTTCTATGTGTCAAATCTTGATTTTGATGAGATCTGGTTCTTCTCATAATAAGTCTTCAAGTATTTTTGTATTTTTTATTTTTTTTCTCATACTCTCATACTGCCTGTCCAATTATTGCCTGGTCTTTTGAGTTGTGTGAGGATGCCTGAGCCTGGCCTGGTGTGTTGCTCGTTTTCTTTTTGTTTATCCCACAGTCCGTAGTGCCCTCTTGTGCCCCTACCTCATGCCAGTGGTGCCCACACCCTTCCACTGTCTCTCATACTTTTCTGACCCCGACCCCTGTGCTTTTCTGCTTCAAAGTCAATACCTGTACAGAGGACCAAAAGTTGAGATTTTCTATAATGTATAACTATAGAAATATATATATAGATATATATATTGTAATTCACAGGCAAATTCTACTGAAGAAAACCAATGCCCATTCTGTTTCTGTTTTTTTTGGTTTTTTAACCTTTTACTTTTTCATTTTAATGTGGCACATGACATGGCGTTGACTTTTATCCCACACATGCTCGTGCGTCAGATTGAAGAGACGGTCAGCTCAGAGAGCTAGCATCATCCATGCTAATACCGCTCGGCTTATGTTACCTGCTGACAAATTTGAGAGTGAGTTTGCCTTTTGCCGTGATGGGTCACTGGCAGCCGAGGGCACACAATCCACCGCATCACTGCGCCCTAAAGCTCTTATTCTCTTGTGGCTCTCATCCTTAAGGGACTACGATGTACACTGTAAGCTAGTTGTATACTTGACCTGTTCTTTGCTTGCTGTTACACTAGTAGATTATAAAAAATAAAAAAAACACTCAAATACACTCATACTGGGTATAAGACGATGAACTGGAACAACTCCTTAACTACTGACCATTTTTCTCCATAGATGTTTTTTGTTGTTTTTTGTTTTCTCAATCATAAGAGCTGTCTGCACAACCGCCTTGAGTTCTGTGTCTCTGATTGATTGATTGTTATCCACACAGGAATGTTGCATTCACTTGAAATGTATATTTGTTTATTGAGGGGAGTGAGACTACTTAGTTTATTCTGAATTATGTTTATGTGACAAAAACTGTTTATTAATGACTACTACCCCAAGAATCTACATTTTTGCAAATGAGGCCACTAATCTGTTTGTGAAACATGACCTTTTTTTCCCTCTTTCTTTCCTTCTGCCTGTGGAAAGTGGTGGTAATTGTGTGAGAGCACAAAGTTTATGAACTATGTTTATGAAGAAACGTGATGCTCCTAAATGCAGCTTTGAATTAATGACCAAATGGATCATCATTATCATAATGCCTTGTGAAATAGGATTTGTATTTGTATTTATCGTCAAATCGAGGTGCAGTTTGTGAGTGAATGTGTGCGTGTGTGTAGTTACACTTTCAGTAGGGGACCCGGAGCCCTGAAGAACTACTGAACTGTCCAGCCACTGTGCAGCAAAAGACAACCTGTCTGTTGTTCCCTTATGTTCACATGGAAACATTACTGCTGTAAGTTATTGTGTCCAATCTGCAAACCGCTATTAGAAACTAATTTGTTGGATATGAACAGATTTCTTTGATTTTTTTTTTTGTATTGATTATGTGCATTAGACTCCAGAAAGTGCTTTTTTATTGGTGTTTGCATGCCTTTCTTTTTGTGCTGCTAGAAATCATGATTTTTCTTCCTTATGTTAGTTGTTTTGTTGTTGCTGTCGTCGTTGTTGTTGTTTTCTTTCTCTAACATGTATGTGCCAGACAGTGAAGAATGAGCACCCTCGGCTGGCAGTCTCAGATAGCCTGGCTACTGCCCCGGAATCTTGGTCTCAGACTTCTCCTTCATTAACACTGGCTCTGAAGATCAATGTGAAGATGACCTCTCGTAATTATTAGCATTTAAAGAAATCTGATATTTGGGGAGGGGAGGGGGGGATGGTGGGGTGCGGTGGGGTAGGGTGGGCTGGGGAGGGGAGGTGATTGGCCTGCTCTTTTTTGTGTTGTGGCACTTTTATTGGACTACAATTCCAGCAGGCATGTTTTAATTTGACGTTTATCTATTCTTTTTCAATGTTAAAGAAGAAAACATAGACACACACACACACACACACACACTACATGTGGAAATCAATGCAATGCAATTTTTGACATCTCAGCAACATATCAGAAAAAAAAAGAAAACCATTTAGCAAACTGCAACCCGAGAGCAACCCCCCCCCCCAAATGTCAGTGGCAGGCAGCTCGAGGCAAGCGGAGACCCCCCCAGTGCCTTTGATTTTCACCCTCACCTCCAGGACCAGAGAGAACTGCCTGCTGCCATCATCACCACCACCACCACCTCCTCCACGACTCCCTGCCCAGCTGTCCCAGGGACAGTGCCATTACCCGGTGCCTGGATCTGGATGTATCTGAACATGAGAACACCACAACCAGCCATGCTAAACGCCAGAGTGAAGGTATAGTTCCTCCACCCAGACATAGGGTGCAGTGCTGTCTGTGGTTGTAGGCTGTTTGACCTGTTAAATATGTGTCAGTGGTGGAAGGTAGACATGTATGTCAGTGGGGAACACCGTTCAGTCCTTCCCCAGAGGAAAAAAAAAAAAAAAAAAAAAAAGAAGTGCAACGTTCTGGAGACCCATGATGATCGTGCAAACTCAACTGGGATCTGCCAACAAGACCACTGCACTATCACCATCATGACCCAGATCTGAAACCTTTTTTTCTTGTGTTTGATTTTCTCTCTCTCTCTCTCTCTATAATTTAATGGAAGTGGTATGCTTGCTTTATCAAATTTCTGTGTCCGGGAATATTTTTAAGTGCCATTTGACGGTTTACTTAGTGAGTGGTTGCCCGCGGTAGCGCATTCTAATGCAAGCACAAGCATTATGGCACTCTGGGAGGGCACTGTGAGGTCATTCCACTTCCCCCCTCCCAGGGGCAGTCTTAGTTGTAAATATAAAGATTAAAAAAATGAAAGGTTATTTATTTACAGTCTCTTTCTTTAACTGTCATAATGACTGTTTAATTTTTCTTTTCTTTTTTTGTCCTTCACATATGTTGGCAAGTGTACATTGTGATTTTTTTCTCTCTCTTCTGGTTTTTGGATTATGTATGGTATTTTGCATACATATGTATTTTCTTTTCTTTTACTCCTTTTGTGTGTTGTTTCAAGTTACCTCTTAGTATAATATATCCTCTGAGAATTGGTAAGAGCTAACAGATATGTGTAGAGTGATTTGTATTGTGTATTTTGCATAAAAGGATTACAAACTGGGGAACTTTTATATTTATAAAGGCATATATTAACATTTAGTGTGTCATTGAGGAAAATATAGGAAATATTAAAGACACATGTAGTTTGTTTTTCTGAATATTTCAGACTTGAGCTCAGGCTAGCTTATTAGTGTTGTTTTCTTAAAATCTGTGGCTTGTCTTTCAATTAATAAACATTTTTCTTGTTGAAAGTGAATGGCGATAACTGGTGTTTTTTCCATTTAATTCCTTGACACTCCACAACACACTAAACTTCTCTGCATCAAAATTTCACTAAGGTTGTCCACTTCCAATGGACATTTACCATACTTGGAAAAAAATAAACAGCTATTCCTTTACGCAGATCTTACACAGACACCATATGAAACTGGCAAAACTGAGAAGTGGGCCAGCTTCAGTAGTTTTTCAAATCATTACTTGAACGTGATACTTCTATCACCCTGATATTTCAAGGCAGTTTTGCATGAGAAGACTGTACTATGCTTGTAGTTCTAGAAAATCAATTACTATTTCATGATTCATACAAGAATGCACCTACCTAACCTAAACTTAATTGGTGAAGATCTACAGACAGAAATATTCCTCCGGTCAGAAAAAAAGGGCAGACACTAATTTGGTAGTCATATTTGGTAGTGTGCTAGTATTAGCATCAAACCATCAAAACCTTTAAATCACTTGCTCCCCACAGATCAATTTTCTGACACTGCAAATGCCAGGAAACACTTATTCTTAAGGGTACGGAGAATCAGCCTAGGAGTCTTTTATTCATGGGGCACACTGCTCTTTTATACAAGAAAAAGAGAGATTTTCTTGTCTAGGTCTCAACACTCACCCCATCAGTGCTGCCTTCTTCAAAGTAGGTGCCAGGTACCCACAATGCATTCCTATGCCTTCAGGGCAATATATTCAGTTGTGTCTTTGGAGGAGACCCTTTGGACCCACCTGGCTGGCGGCATTTGGAAACCACTTGAAAAACAGGGGCATGCTGGATGGAATTGCCATAGTGGCACTGTTCCCCCACACCCACAATACAGCAACAGGAAACTCTTTGCTGCTTTCAAAAACATCAAACACTAAGGAAAAGAGCCATCTCTAAATCGTCAATACTTACTGGTGTTCAGTGAAATATTGACCATACTTTGCCTTTGATGAGATAATGAGACTGTGCCCAAGAACTGCATTTTCAGAACTGTCCACAGTACCTTTCTTTTTATTTTTTTAGGAAATGCATGCAGTGCCCTGAAACAGAAACAAGAGCTGACCAACAATGACAACAATTGCCTCGAATTTGTAATATTTTCTAGGCCTCACAAACCATTTATCATGTTAGTATCTTACCTTTTGTTGAAGAAAGGTAACGCTAGAGATGTAGGCTGTCTGTTCCAAGTCTCAACATTATGCACCTAATAACTGGGCATCAACCATAGTCTTAATGTCATTTAATTCTCAGTAGAGTCATACACCTAGGATACCTATGAAAACTAAAAGTGATGCTGGAGAAAGACTATAGACAATGTTGAATAAAACAAGGCACACTGAGCAGACTATGGTGCACTTCACTCACCAGGAATTACGGGCAACTTTCTGAGGACTCGGATGGGTAACATGATCTCCTCCCTACTGTAAGAAGAGGGGAAGATGGTTATGTTAGAATGACTTTCATGACCATTTTGTCTCTGAGGATTGCCAAACCAGCTGCTCTACCCCACCCCCCTTCAATAATGCATTTCTTCACCAAAGATGTCTGCCTCCTAGTGAGAAGCAGGCCCACAGCTACCACATTTGCTCTCTCGCAAGCTCAGTTCTCATTTTAGAATCTGAAAGGCCAGCCAGCAAGGGGAAAAAAGAAGTGTGATCACTTAAGTAAATACTGTTACTAATTAAATACTACTAAATATACTAATACTAATAAAAGCATTCTGTGGACTCTTTAGTCCACATCTCACAGTAAATTGCATATGCATTTTACGGGGACTAATGCATTACATAACGTGTAACAAGTCCCCATGTCCTAAAAGCATAGATGCTACTTGGTTGGCAATGGGCTATTGCATTGCAAATTAGCTAACTTAGTTAGCAACTATGCTTTTGGGAAACATACTCATGTACAGGCAGTTACAACATTACCAAAAAACACAGGGCAAGTACCTGGTATTCTACTTTGTTGCATTTCACTGTTCTTCAAGATCTGTAAATTAAAAGGATGTGGGATTGCACTGGATGTAAAACAGCTAAGGGGTGTTGTTTGGCACCACGACACCTGTGTGTGTGTGCTGGATTTACAACGGCTCGAAATGCGATTCAGCCACAATCACAATCAAGGAACTGAACAAGCAGTTTTAGAAGCCAATGTAACTAAGGGGCTATAAAAGGTGTTTTCTTACTAATCACCACCAAACAAGTGCAATATGCTTCAGACACACAGAGGCATGGCATGTCTTTATTATCAGACTATTTACAAGCCAAAGTTGACACTGTTGAGTAATACAATACAAAGGGGTAAAGTGCTATTACAAAGCTACAAAGCAACCGTCTAGAAAAACAAATGCTGTAAAGTCAAAAGTTCAGATGAGAGTCTGAGCGGTATTTCTCTGCAGGGGCGAGTATGATGGTGATGGAGTGTGTGTGATGGAACAGTGAAGTGTGAATCTGATTGGAGTCCCCAGCTTGGGGCTCAATGTAATCATCACACAGTTCAAGGATCCTGCACACTGAATGATCCTGATGTTGTGTTGAGTATATTTTGCTGGTTGCAAACACACATGATTTAAAAAAATAAAACAAAATACAAAAAAAAAACATTATACAATAACGTCTGTTCTGAGAGCTATGTTGAAAACCTGTCGTATGACTGATGTTAAAAGATCTTTCTTTTAGAGTCCTCCTACAGCAAATGTCCTTATTTTGGTAGAGACAGACAGACACAGACATACAGACAGATAGAGAGACAAAAAGACAGACAGACACCCCTCTGATCTCAGTTATAAGTCTGATATACAGGCAGAAGCTACTAGCATCCAATTCTTGCAAACAAGATATAAAAATTCCATGCAATTCTAAGCCATCTTGGCCTAGTAAAAGCTCATAGGGACTACTGGTGTGTAGGTAGACATTTTCTGTTCTCTCTCCCTGGTCTTCAAAAGAACCATATCACCAGGATGTCCAGAGACAAGATAATGTGGAGATAGAACTTCCATTTGAAAGAGGAAAGGCCAACCCACACTTAAAATCAACTTGTCTTCAAAAGAACCATTCTCCATCAAGAACTGGATATCACCAGTATAAAAAAATGTGTCCAGAGACAAGATAATGTGGAGATAGAACTTCCATTTGAAAGAGGAAAGGCCAACCCACACTTAAAATCAACTTGATGAAAATTCTCCACAGCTGGATTCTTGTATAAAAAAATAGAAAAAGATAAAAAAAATGCATAAAATACTTTTTGATTGTAATACTCAGGATTCCCTCTCCCCTGACTGAGCCAAAGTGATCTGAATGAGGGTTTGTCGTTTAGCTCGCTCACAGTGCTGTTGGTTATCCCTTTACGTTTTTCACTTTTTTTTTCGTTGATCCTAACTCTATGCAACTGGACGTTAGCCTGCAATTGGGTCGGTCTGAGGAGTTAGTCAATAACCTGATGGTGACCTAAGAACCTTCACACACACACAGGCGTCGACATAAGGGCGGCGCAATGTCTTTGCGTTCAACGTTCGATTGCTTAGATTCTAGTGTATCCCACACAACTCCACTTCGCCGCGACGAAACTGCTCAAAAGCACTGTGTAGATTACCATTCTGTTCCACTTTTGACAGCACCGCTCAGTAAAATCCACCGCTTACTGAATGCTTGCCACATGAACAACAATTTACTGCTGGTGTGCGACTGAAAGTGTTTTGGCGGGCTGCAGCTTGCGGTGGGATGCTGGTGGGGTCCTCAGTCCAGGGGCTGCGGGTCAGCGATGGGCATGGTGTGGAGCACCTCGTCCAGCAGTTGCAGGGCACGATGCAGGTGGATCTCGATCCAGCAGGGCGTCTCCTTGATGCTCTGCCGTGGGTAGTCGGGGCCCCAGCCTTTCACGAAGCTCATGCGCAGGATACACAGGCGTCGTAAGTCGTCCACGCCGATGCCCGCCGCAGCAGACAGACCTAAACACAAAACACAATATATTAAAAACTAGACACCAGGTTAATTTCATAACTTTGTCAACTAGTCAATTGACTCATTAAGGGGTGAATGAAGGCTCTTTCAGTTCCCCCTACAGCCTCTTTGAGAATTTACAGGACATGTGCGATGCCTGCCTCGTATCACCACAGAACCTTATTTTGTATTTATTGCGTTGTCGGTCAATATAACTCTTTAAAAATTATCCTTGCTACTTCTGATTCTTTGATTTGCAAACAAATCTGTATAATTTGAGAATTCTAGAAAAAAAATCCCAGACTTGCCAGGTGTTCCTATAATACCTCAAGGCTTAAAGCTTCCACTTCCCTATGGCCCACCCAAAGATGAGCCATCTCATCAACATAATTCTGCAACTCTAGCAGGAGCTCTGCAGTTTAAAAAAAATAATAAAAATACACAGCCACATAGTTCCTCTACACGGATAGGCATAGAGGGTTGCATTCCTTTTAGATACATCAGCTCTCACTTATACTGATCAAAACACAGCCATTCTAATGTCATGGCTGCGACAAAGAACCCCCTCCTCAATGTGCCACAAAGGGGCAATGGAATTCTCATGCTTTATGAGGTCATGAGGTAGAAAGAAAATAAGGGAAATAGGTGAGAGGCTGTTTGGCCCAATTCATTTACAGCACAGAGGGAAAGGGCAGCAGAGGTGCAATATGCAGTTTTGGTATGAAAACAATAAACAAATAGGCAACAACAAAGCAATAGAAATGTTTCTGCATCCAAAAGATTAGGACCCATGATGCTAATTTACCCAAATCATGCATGATTTTCACCCTACTACTAGTACTATTAGGGTCATGATGATACATTTCCATACCAAGTTCACCGCAGTTATTTTACATCTGTGATATATATATATTTTTTTTTTTTTACTTTTTGTCATTCAGAAAGGACAGTGGAGATAAACAGGGAGTGAGTGGGAGAGACAGAGGCCACAAATGACCACAGGCTGGATTCAAATAACACATTTGATTTGACAAGCAATGATCTGTGTGTGTGTGTGTGTGTGTGTATGCATGTGCGTCTGTGCATGCATGTGTGTACATACATGTGTGTCCCTGTCTGTGTGTGTGTGTCTGTGTGTATGCGTGTCTGTGCATGCATGTGTGTGCGCGGGTGTGTCCTTGTCTGTTTGTGCATGTGTGCATGTTTCATGGACCTTTCCCCTGTTTTGTCTGCAGTCAGAGAAATGGGCAGGCCACTGGATACTCACTGATGGCAGGAGCGATGCCCCCCACAGAGCCTGGGCCGGGAATGTTCCCCGCTACGGCCGCCGCCTGAGCCGCTGCTGCTGCCTGTGCCGTGGCTGCCTGCTGCTGCATCTGCCTGTGGCACTGCCGCAAATCAAAGACCTAACCCAACACAGAACATCACAGGGAACAGTCAAGACCATAGGGAGAAGAGGAAAAGAGAGAGAGAGGGAGGGAGGGAGAGCTGGTCTATTGGTAAAAAACTGAGTAGAGTAACTGAGGATGGAGAAACGACTGACAGACAGATAGAGAGAGAAAGAAAGAAAAAGAGAAAAGAGGAGAGAGAGATATCTGATCTGATCTTACAGCAATATCAGATAAAGTGACATGGTGATAAAGTGATGTGTTACTCTGTATTTAAGAATCTTTGGTCTCACCTTGATGTAGGCGCTGGGGTAGATCTTGTGCACGGCATCCCCCGGGGCTCGGCCCGCCTCCCTGTCTAGGTAGTAGCTCTGCACGAAGACGGCATGGTCGCTCAGGCAGCGAACCCAGACGTCTCCTTCCCCTTTACACTCCAGCTGCACGCCCTTCCCAATGTGCAGCCTGAAACGCAACACCCAACACACTCAGCAAACCCAGCAAGGATATGACATGGCAACCTTGTAGCGTTTGTTAGTCTCTTGAGTGTTTGCAAAATAGTACTGATGCTCTATAGATGACATTACTACTACTGATATCACTACCGAATCTAAACCACGGCCATACATTAAATTACGAAGGCATTGTGTTCACTCATCATATCCTAAATTGCCATACCCTCCGCCCACCTTTGCTATCCACTACAGTGCAGTCACATGGTCAAAATTACGAATCCACTGCAGACTTATTACTGCCTTATTGAGGTCTCCTCTGGAATGTGGTTTGAATGTTAAAATCCTCTTTTAGTAAGTTACTTTGAATGAAGCGTCGGCTACATGAGTATGTAAGGAGAAGGAAGGATCCAAGGGGTTTGGATGCATACTCAAACATACTACTACAGAAACAGGTACTGAAATGCCAGTCAATTTAAAGGCACACCAGGCAACGTGTTTAGGTTAATTTATCAGCTTCATAGTCACTGTGATGATTAAATGGCTCATTACAGGGGGCACTTTGTCAGCATATTCTTTACCGGGCTCTTTCTATGGCCTCTGTCCGGTGGACATTACTCAGCTGGCCCAGGCAGAAGCGGTCTCCTCCCGAGGGGTCGACATAGCCATCCACCGTCACCACAGGACAGTTTGAGGGCACCTTGAATGTCTCCCCCACCTGGACGTCCATCTCAAAGTATGCTATTGAACACCAGTACTCGGGGGCTTCAAAGAAGAAGACAATAGAATGAAAAACAAAGAGGACAGAAATAAAAAAACAGTATATCTAATCGAGTAAATCTAACAGCAGCTTCAAAACTTCTTAAAAAATTACAAATAAAAAAGTTAGATTAAACA
Source organism: Tenualosa thibaudeaui (assembly GCA_027481765.1). Classification (NCBI taxonomy): domain Eukaryota; kingdom Metazoa; phylum Chordata; class Actinopteri; order Clupeiformes; family Clupeidae; genus Tenualosa; species Tenualosa thibaudeaui. Next base: position 13,802,037 of record JAIFZK010000021.1, on the reverse strand, counting down.
GATTCATCAATTACCTGGATGGTTGGATATTGGAAGCTGAAATGCAATGTCATTTTGAACCAGCCCTGCAGTGAAGAGAGAAAATGCATTTCTCCATATATATGCAGTTCTTGTGTATTTTACAAACTGATAAACGCCCATGCTGGGGGTTTTCATGCAGGACGTTTCAATCTGAACCAATATCAACATTATCATCATAATCACAGTCTGATCTCACAGAGGATCAGGGTCAGAGTGGTAGGACAGTGAAAACCAAATTTCACCAACCAGACCCAAGAGTCTACTATTGGTGTAATGCGGTATGTGCATCCCCATAATACCAAATGGGCAAGCGACACAATCATAGACTCAAGCAGAAGTGGATCAGTGCAAGTTCTCAATGTGAACAGGTGCTGAGACCAATATTAGCTAAAGATGAAACCTGCTGTGTGTAGTGTAGTGTAAAGGCACACCCCAATTTCTTGGGACATCAGCAGTTAGCATATCTCTTGTGACCTACGAAAAAAAAGAAGAAAAGTTTTACTCACAGTAGTGACCTGGGTGTGGCATGGGAGGATGGTGCTGTACGTGGCCGTTCTGGGGATGGGGCACTGTTGGCCCACTGAAGCTGTTGTTTCTGCTCCAAGTGGGGGTGGCATCTGCAGAGAGCAGCAGGAGTAGTTATTTTAATGACATACCAGTACCTATGGCTAAAAAAAGGTGGCAAGAAATTCAGTATTCAGCATCAAGTTTAAGGATTTTACATGACCAGTAAAGAAGTTCAAACAAAAAACTTGCCATCTGCTAATAGTCCACACACACACACACACACACGGTCATGTTATCTGTTACACTGAGAGTTTCACTTTCAAGGGTAACCCTAATTGCCTTTGGGCAATTACACGTGTTCATTACCTCCGTTCATACAACTGGTACATCTGACCAAATCCTCAAATTTCATATAATGATTCACTTCATACCTGTCATGTTATTGATGTTATGGATGTGACAAACAAGTTCACTTTCCATGGAATTTGCCCTTAACTAATACAGTGTTCTTTCAATAATACACATGGATCATTTAGGTCCTTTTTACAAGTAGATATTTTTATAAACAGATATTTTTTATCTGTTTATTTCTTTTAATTGCATTTACACATATCCAGTGGAATCCAAAAAAATACAGGGTTTTGAAAAATCTCCACTTTGATATCGTTCATATCTAAATACCTGTAAACAGGGCTTCAGTTACAGTGTGATGTATTCACCACACTTAAAAGTTGTCTTACTTGTGGAGCCTGCAGAGATGCTTGAGAAGGCACTGGATGTGGATGCTGAGCTGGAGGCCTCGCTGGGAGGGAGGAGAGCCGGGGTGCTGAAGGGTTCCTGGGCTGCAGGCCGTGACGGAGGATGCTGGATTGTCTGGAGATGACTCTCACTGCTGGGTACAGATGGCTGGCCCTCATAATCATACTCATCCTTCACCATAAGCCCAGAAGGACCTGCGGAGGTCAAAAGAGGAAGACAGTGATGGGTTACAATAAGCCACTGGGTGCTTTTTGTTTTGTAGTCACATCTCCTCAATTCAATAGAGTTAACAGAACTAAATTTAACACAACCCAACTTTACTTTGCCAATTAATTGTTACATGATCAACCATTTAATTGTGGGTTGTAACTAAATGTAAATGCACACAGGCATAAATAAACATCAAGGACTACAATATCAATTATGTTTTTCAGGGCAAATTATTATTTTCAAGGAACAAATTTTCCATTTACTCACCAGAACCTAGAGTCAATCCTGAGAGGTCTGTAAGAACAAGTAGGGCAAATTAGTAAAAACGTTTAGTTTTTGTGTTTTTTCTCTCATTCAATCCCTTTTTTGAATGATTTTTTTTACCTTTCAAAGAATTAACTGTGCATATCATTGACGACAACAGAAAAAATGTATAATATTACAAGCTTTCTAAATCGCCACTGATGACCCCACTTTTGAGATGGATCCTGAATTGCGACTCACCAATTCCTGGAGACACCACCCGCTCATAGTGATAGGGATTCACGCACACATTGTCTGTCTTCAAGTCAAAAGCATACTGGCAATACTTCACATGCTTCAACTCATTCTTATGAAGATCTGGCCATCGCCAGAGGCGAGCGTAAATCACGTGAGGGAAACCTTTCCGACCAGCTACCTGCAAATGCAATCAAAAGTGAAAATCATCAAATCAGTCACGACTCCTTTGACTGTACATACTGTATATGTGGATAACCCTCTTACCAAAAATACACCTGCATTTATATTTGAATGTAAATTTTCAGTAATTATCAGTGTCTTGCTCACTTTTTTTCAACTTTTTTCAACAAGCTTGTATGGGTCGATGTCTTACCTGAAGTCGGCCATCTAGGGTGCGCTGTATAGTAACACACTTGGTGGGATGCGCTCCATTGGTGGTGATAGCTGTGATGAGGGAGTCCAACTCATCCTTCTTCTCTTTTAGCTTTTTCACCAGGCTTTCAATTGCTCTCTTGGAGAATGCCTCGCTCTCACCACCTTGTCTGTGGCACATCAAACTATGTACAATGCTGAGGCAGGCATCGTTGCTTGTCGGAGTGTTTGTGATGGACATCCTTCTGATCTCCACTTAGTTTCTGACTTATGTTAAGACGTGTCTGTTCAAATCATACAGGATGACAAAGACATCGTTCCATGACTGACTTTTTAATTACTGATTAATTGTACAGATCACCTTTCAACAAAATGATTACTCTGACGTTGAGCATAACAGAGTGGTGAAATACTTAATTTCACTTCATAAAAAAATATTTTTTTAAATGCTATCAATTGATTAATTAATCTCCTGTTTACTGAAATAACTATGCAGTCATGTTGTCCAGTGAGACAGGCAAGACAAATGTGCCATCTATCCATCTATCCCAAGAAAATGCAATTTCTCGTTGATGTTTCTGCAATGCAGTTTTTGTCATATATTTATTTTTTTCATATTGCATTATAGCATATGAACTGCAAATAATTCATCCAATAATGTAATTGTGATACTCAGAAATCAGAAGTTATGGCATTTGAAGGAGCTTAGTGCCATTAGTTTTTGTAAGGGATGGCTGTAAGTGCTGGTTGTAAGTGTTGGAAAGGAGACAGATGGCTTCGCTCATTCCCGTGCGAAACAGACTGAGGTTGTCTTCCAATATCTATCTTTATCCAGATGGTTTGCAGCACGGAAGACATGCTGCAAAGTTAACCCCACTTCAAAAACAAAACAAACCCAAATGATGTGAAAACACAATAAAACCTTTTTGTGTTTACATGAGCTAGCTATCGATAGCTCCCGTGCTAAGTAGCTAACGTTAGCTATCGATACTTCACGTTATGGGACGAAAACAAACTTGTTTACCTGTATGGCTAAAGGGCTATCAGTACTTTTTACTCACAGCTGTTTTAATTAAAGCACAACACTGCCACTCAAATGCAAGCAAACTCGAGAAATACAAGTTAAATAAAATATGAAGTCTACCTTCAAGTGTGCCGTGTTATGAAAAACTTCTTCCTGCAAATTGTACCGCTAGCTCCTTAGCTTGCTAGGCTAATTCTAAAGAGTACTCTACCGTCGGCGCGCGCTCCTTTCATTCGTGTATCATTCACAGTAGTGTGCGATTTCCATACATTGCAGGACATTCTTTGCCATGTGGCGACCAATTTGTCAACTCATGTCGTTATCTAATTGATTTCGCGTTAGGAAATACAACCACGATGGGTATGTGAGCAGCTCTTGGCTATACAAAAATAAACAAATAAACGATGAGATGAACCATCTCAGGCCCAGCAGCTTTGTTTCTACGAGAATATGGCGACTTGCGCATGCGCCGGCAATTGCCCATTGACCCATAGTGTTTCTTCTGGATACAACCACAACAGCCTCTGGCAAGAGGCTGACGTCAAGTTCACTCCATCACATAGCCAGTGTCTGATTCAAATAGAGATCCAAATCATTTGCATTAGTCTTAGGATTGTTACAATTTACACAGTGTTATATAAATACAGTACTGCAGCCTAGAGTGTGCATGCATTTTGTTCAGCTTCATTTGAGGGGTGGTAATGATATTAATTTCAAATTTGGAAAAATAAAGACACTCCTAAGTAATAATAACTATAGCTTAAAGGGCAGTAACGAATATAGGTGGACAATACCGTACAAATCTTAGCGTTTCACTGACTATGTTTGTTTAGGCCTATGTCATCTCTAGACTTTGGACCCACATTGTCATACTATGGATATCCCTGTATTTACATTCACTGTAGAGTCCCCCATACAAATGCAAGTAGTCATCTAATGACATTTACTCTCAGCGTTACTCAATATTAGCAGTTTGTCAACATCTCCTTAGTCAACACCTTTTACAAATGTCTGTGCAGTGTGCATGCTGGATGATGTTTGTTTGGGAACCACTAATGGCCATTTAGATTTAGTGTGGGAGGGATAAGCATGCAGACAAAACAACTTTAATTTCCTGCTTTCAGGCCTTTTGTAAGCATATTAATGAAGCATTTTTTTTACTGAGGCCTTTGTAGTAGCCTGATTTAATTTTACTCTGCTTCTCAGAAGAGCCCTCATCTCTGAACTATGAAGATCTCTGAACTGCTAGCCAAGACATGTCTGCAGGAAAGCACCAAATTACACCAGTAAATTGGAGGCCTTTCTGCAGTTTTTCCAGCGCTGGTCAATAGGCATGTAGAGAATTTTAAGACAATAAGCAATAGAACCTAGTAATAGCACAAAAAAGTAAAGCAAACAAATACCTATAAGTTTATGCTGGGTCCAATGTGACCATAAATATGTCTAAGGTGTGTGACACTTGCTTGGCAGTAGATTGTTATCACTGTTCCTGTGCTCCACAGCATGGAAAAAAGAGAACTGTAACACAGAGGTGTTTCGACAAGAGATTGGAATTGGGGTCAGATGGGGAGGGCGCTGAACCATGTTGGACTATTGTGGTTGGGAGCCCAGGAATCTGACAGCACTCTCCCCCAGCTACTCGCCTCTTGGACAGGAGGTCTTGCCCCTGAGTGGTGGGTCGCGAGCCTCCGAGGTCCAACACCTTCTTATCACTGCAGCCCAAAGGACTTTGAGGCAGTGGTGCGTGTGGCATGTGGCCCCCACTGGTGTCGGGGGTGGGGCAAGAGGCCCTTGTGACGTTACTCGCAAATGGGATAGGTTTGTCCGCTTATATCATCCTAAGTGTGAAGTGTTCTTCACTATGTATGTAATTACATTTTCTGGATATGATGAACACTATCTTCCAAAGGTCATATTTCCAATTTGTTTTTGTAACTAACAAGCACTCCCTATCAACCGCAATTCTTTTTCCATTTATTAAGAAATAATAATATTCTGACAGCATTGCAGTCTACATCATAAAAGCATTTCTTTCATACAATATAAAATATAGCTCACAATTTACAAATTGTAAATATACATCAAATAAGAAGCTATTCAAGTCCATTCTTCCCATAGACCCTCCATATAACTTCCAAGCATCTGCTCATAGCATCTATGCTCAGAACCTGTGATATCCTGCCGAAGAAGCCATGTGTGAGTAAGGCAGCTATGCAGAAGTATATTGCAGAAACACTATGGTCTATAATTCAGATTGCTTGCATGATCCAGGTTATAATTATCAAAAAATGGCTGTGTTGACTCTTGTGGCTTGTCCTTGTAGGATGAGTTCAGATGGGTACTTCAGATGTCATATCATCTCTTGTTGTTTTGAGAGGTGTAACAGTCTGAACTTGGTTGTGTGTGTGTGTGAGTGTGTGTGTGTGTGTGTCCATGGCACGTGATGCTGCGTCTTGCCTGTTTGACTAACTATCTGCAGCCGCACTCAACCACAACCATGTTCTCATATTTCTGCTTGTAAGTGATTACGCCTTTCTTGTCTTTGTACAGCAGGGAGATAGGATCCAGTTTTGTGGGGACGCAACATGGTGGGGAGACTCTCTGAGGGTATCTGAGGCTAACCAACGCTTGGATTTTGGCATGCATGGTAGGAGAGACGTCTTCAGTGAGAGGGGTTTGACAAACACCGTGGCAGGCATTGGCTTGGTAACCATCCGGAGCCACAATCCAGTTATCATAGCCAATGTCCTTGAACTCAACGTACAGAGGGGTCTTCTTGCAGTACTCGTCACCGGCACCACGGCGTACTCGGGGTGCCCCGTCATATATAATGTTAGAACGTATTTGCATCAGAGTCCCCTCATCTGGAAACTCATCTGTGGGAGGTTCTGAATTTGGCCACAGCTCGTTCCTACCCAGCAAATCTAACTCGTGATCAATCATCTCATTGGTTTCATCTTTCTCCTCCTGGTGATCTTTGGTGTTGTCATCCGAGAAGACAATCAACACAGAGTTGTGCTTCCCGGCCAAGTCTCTGTCAATGTCCAGCTCGGCCAGTCCTAAATCCATTGACTCATCATCACTCCTAAACTGAATCGCCTGACATGGAAAACTGTCAATGTAGACCTCCAAATGGTGAGTTGGATGGTCAGATTCCTGCCACCGTTGAGCAGCGCCTGTCAACTCAAACACCTCCCACCCACTCTCCTCGACTCTGATGAATCTCGAAATGAGTTCCTCCCTCTTAACTGGAACTTTCTCGAGGTTCCTCTTGTCAGCGCCCCCTCTGTCCTTCCACAGTCCCTCACACTCGTGAAGTTCAAATATGGTCACCTTGTGCTCGCCTCTCTGCTCTCGGCAGTGGAGACCCTGTGGCACGAGTGCATAGAGACGAAGCTCAGCGTTGATGACGCGTTCGTGAAAGGGAATTGAGATATTGAACAGCAGCGGCACTCTCCTCATCCCCTCGCTTGTCACAATAGTTGGGGAGGAGTCTGAAAAGCAAACACAGATGCTTTATGACGAAATCAGATTTGATATATGGGCATTCAGTGAATAGTTGAATGAGTATTGCTGAGAAGATAACCACTGGGTACTTTGACATATAGTGTAATTAATGTTTGTCATTTTGTGATGGATAATTGATAAGTAGGTATTGATATGAGATTAGTAAAGAGTTACTGAGTTTACTGGAAAACAAATGTAGTAAATAGTAGCCTAATTATATAATTTAAGGGGTTGTCTAGAATAGAATAAAAAAAGAGTTACTTTGGATATATATCTGTTGCATGCATACATTTCTTGTTATCTTGTTATCAGACTTATTATTTAGATAGCCCGTAAGGAAAGTAAATATTGTGTTCTGAGATGTAAATAATTCTGAACACAATACTTTTTCAGTACAACAAATAAAGTAATCTTCAACACCAAAAATGAATCAGATATTCCTCAAAAAAGTAATTTTACTTCAAGGAAATGTCCTATTTAAATTAGGTAAAATAAAATAAAATAAAATAAAGGGACACTTAAGGGACTAAATAAAAAATGAAAATAAATATTTTTGGCAAGTCTGTCATTTGTCTAAATTGAATGACATTTCCAAGGTGCATGTGTAGATACCTTCGTTCTTGAAACTGCGCACAGTGTTGCCCGTGGGCCTGGCCGTGCGGTCATTTGCGAAGCGTTTATACAACTCCAACATGTACTCCGGGGGCTCCACACGAGGAGCTAGGGGCCTCGGGGGGCCAGGAACCCATGGAGCTCCGCGATCCGTAAGGTTCGGCACAGAGAAGAAGTCTCCCAGTAACTCCTGCATGTCCACATTCTCCGACTGCTCCAGCAGAGAGGGGTCTAGTACATCTTTAGCCCGAGGGATGTTCTCAGGGGGCTGGATTGGATTCGCCAGACTCAGCCACGGCAAGAGCCCAGAACACAGACCCAGCACACAGATACAGGTCATGCCAGAGACTCCGGTGCCAACCATGACTGGGATACAGAGCTGTGATACCATGAAAAGGATGGAACTTTTTTTTCCTTTTCCCTGGTTATTGTTTCAAATGATATGCAATCTTCCTCAGCACCAGACACCTGTGTAGCTCCTCTGCCGACTTGCCCTTCAATCACACTGCCTTTCAGCTCTGACAGGTTGATGTGGGGGTGGAGGCAAAACAGTTTTTGCCTTGTTGATCTTGTGATCGTGCACACAGAGGGCAGGACGGAGTCGTCCACCCCCCTGGTGTTGACAGCTTTGAATATGCCACTGTGGGGCTCTGCCCTGTCCTCTCGGCACGGCTGGTGACAACCAGCAAAGCCTACCCCACATGTCCTTTCCTGTATCTGCTTTCCTGTGTCTGCTGCTCGTTGGAGGTGGGCGTCCGCCACCACTTGAAGTTCCAGCAGGAGCTTAACACCGTGGTGTTATGAGGGCCTATTGCTTCAGCTTTTTCGTTTTCATCCCCTCATCTTTAGTTCCGAGAGCCTCTATGAGGGCCTATAGCTACAACTTCTCTATCGATTTCATCCCCACATCTTTACTTGTAAAAGACTCTCCATGATTCTCACACTTTGTGTCACTTTTTTAGGAATTGCGGTTCTGTCAGTCCATGTAAGTGCATATTTGTGTATGTATGTGTGTGTCTACATATGTGTGTACAAATTTGATCATTAATAGAAAGGCAACAGGCCCCAACAGTCTGCTGTTCATAAGCCTGGTTGGCTGGTAAATAAAACTACATATGTAGTACCCTATATATGGGTTACAGACCCATATTTACAGACTCTAGGCATGAAGGATGGTGATTATGTTTGCCAGATGGCAGCATCTGAAACACACTGTGACTGGGATGGCTGGGGTCTTAAATAATTCTTCAGGCTTTACTAATCCTTCTTATATTGTATAAATCCAGGGTAGAGGAGAGCTCCCATCAGATGCTTTGAGATTTTTTCTGTAGAGTTTGCAGTGTGTCATGTCTATTTTAGTTGAGTAAAATCAGTATTAATATGGATCTGAAAACTGAAACACTCGCAGTGCATTCTTAGAAACCTGAGCATAAATTGTTCAAATGAACATTTAGTAATGCCACTCATAAAGATGTTGTACACTGCAAGGTGAATCAAGGAACTGCACAGAATGCCAAACCGGCATCCTGGAATCAGAGCAATGCAACGTAAAAATGTTTCAAAATGCTGGGTGAATAGAGTATAGGTTTGTTTCAAGATTTCAGCCACTTGTAGTTGGTTTAGAGGTCAATGGAACTTGTGACACCATACTGAGATCTCCTTTTTATCAATTAATTAAAGATTCAATTAATAATTCTAAGTAGTGTGGCTCATTGCCCACAGGAGGGCAGTGCAATCATTTTTCAACTCCACCACTAACTGGGCAGCAAGATCCTGGTAAGTTCAGAGGGCTGAAAGGCACAGTAATAAGCCAGTATATAGAAATGCAGGTGTAGCCAACAGAGATGCTTTAGCAAACAGAATGATGCATCTCTATACTGATATCACTTATTTACCTGAAAAGTCACTTGAACTCACAAGATATTTTGCACAAGACTGAAACAAAGCGAACAAGGTCTTGATACAAGTGCTCTCGTTTGTACATTTTTATTTTTGTTTTTTTGTTTTTTTTCATGCTGTGGATGCCCGATAGACTCATTTCTAAGATTGACATCTCTATTGTGCTCCTGGCACTCAACTGTAGCCCTCCTGCTGGTCCCTTCAGAGAGCCGGCGAGTGACGCCATGCCTCGAGATCAAACAACTGCCACAGGGGCTAAAACTCGTTAGCGAATTTTTCCATACATAGACACCCCTGCAGGCAGAGGAGAACAGGGACTGAGACAATGCTCAGTCGACTTTTAATGCCATTACACGACGTGAGGTACTGAGGATCCGTAGTGTGGCTCCTGCACATTCAGAGTATTCTGCTTGTGTGCAGTGTTTTTGTTTATGTGGGATAGGCTTGAGTGCTCTGTAGTGGTTGTTAAATGGCAATTTAATCATTTTTAATTATAATTATATAATTATATAATTATAACAAAATTATAATTTTTGATTGTGTTTTAAAAGTTTTAACACAAGCTTTTTCAAACATTTCATAAACATTATGTGATAGTATGAGACATTTCTTCATTGCTTCACCAGGTATGTGACAATACTTTTGAGACACAAACAGACCACAGACACTGCAGGCTAGATTAATGAGCCATGGCCGGCAGTCAAATGCTCTAAAGAAAACAAAATTTTGTTTTAAAAAAAGGCTTTGTTGGGGAGCTTCTATGTACAAAATGACAAAATAAACTCATTGTATTGAATCACATAATTTGAACACATGTGCTATAAATGTCCGTCAGAGCCATAAACAATTTTCCAAAAACTCCCTGGAGACAAATTGCCAGTCTGTTCACACTGATTGTGTCAAAAAGAACAATTTGTCATCAAGTAATCTTTCCCACTTGAGTTGTTACTGTTTGTTATTTTTCAGACGGACTCTCCATCCAGAATGTCCACCAAAATAAATCACTGCCTTGACATTTTATTCTCTTTAATCTTTGCTTATTACTTCCTTATAAGTTTTGGATTCAGTAGCTTCCAATCAGGTTGCTTTTGTGCATTTACTTTCTGTCATCCAGCTCTGTACTTTGCTTTTATTTATTTCAATTCACTAAACTGTCTCAGTGTATGATACACACTAGCCTATATAAATAAACTTGACTTGACTTGACAAATGAAAAGAGGAGACCCCCTTCAACCTTCTCAAATGTTACTCAGGCTTGTTGACTACTGGTGTTTTAATGGAGCGACATACTAGGAGCAAGAAGTACACTTACCCATACAGATCCTAAGGTGTAATTCAAGTTTCAAGATTGATTCAAGTTTCAAGATTGTCTTTATTACATCTCTTTATACTAGTGTAAGAGAGTAAAATTCTTGTGTTTATTAATTCTTGTGTAAATTTACATTTACAATCATGCATTTAGCAGACACTTTTATCCACAGCAACTTACAAATAGAGGATAAACATTCAAGCTACAGCAGAATGAAAACTAACTAAGAGCATACATTGCTGACATAAAATTTGAAGTATTTTGAGATGAAAGTGCAGTAGTGAAATAAAAAAGCGCAGAATGGAGAGAGAGTGGGAGGTGCATTGTAAGTGCATTGCTGGTATTCAGAAACTTTATGCCAACAGATATTCTTGGAAGAGCTGGGTCTTCAATGTGATCAGCAAAGGTCAGCTGGTCATCAATCTTCACACCCAGGTTTCTTGCAAACTTGGTGGGAGAAACAGATAGGGAATCTATCTTAATGCTGATGTTGTGATGTATGGTTTGCTTGGCTGGGAGGACTAGCAGTTCAGTTTAGTTGGTTTAGTTGGAGGTGATGTTTTTTCATCCATGCAGATATGTCAGAAAGATAGTCAGAGATCAGTGTTGACACTATGGGGTCACCAGGAGGAAAGGACAAATAGAGGGGGGTATCATCTGCATAGCAGTGAAAGGAGAACCCATGGGGGTGAATCATTGGACCGCATGAGGTGGTACACATGGCAAAGAGAAGGGGCACCCAGCACAGAGCCTTGGGGCACCCTTGTGGTGAGATGATGTAGCGCAGATGTTTACCCTAGCCATGACACATTGAATGAACCTTGAAGAAAAAGAAGCAGCTGGTTTAGAGAAGCTCAGAGAAGGAACCTGTGAAATAGGGTGAGACAGGGTCTGTGTAGTTGAGAACTGACAACTAATTGCTGCAACTTTGCTCGTAAAAAATGCAGCAAAAACTGTTAGCGGTGAGATGTGGAGGTGAAGATGGTGTGTTTAGTAGAGATTTGAAGGTGGAAAAGAGTTTCTGGGTGTCAGTAGCATTGTGAATCTTGTCATGGTAAAAAGCTTTTCTGCAGAGGTGGCACTGAATGAAAAGGATGACAGCAGTGGCTGGAAATGTGTTAGATTGGATGAATTATTAGTTTTGTGCCATTTCCTCTCAGCAGCTCTGAGATTGGTGCACGTTGAGTGAAGAGAATTATTCAGCCAAGCATGAGACTGAGTGGATCGAGCAGGTCTGGTAGACAGAGACACAAGCGATCCAAGCGAGAGCTCAGTGTAGAGCAGAGGGACTCTGTGGCATCATTAACCTCAAGAGAAGAGAAAGTGCTCCTAAAAAAAGAAATAATATATAAATAGTATGTTCAGTGTGTGTGTGTGTGCGTGTGTGTGGGGGGAGTGTTGTGGTGCAGAGACTGACAGGAACAGGCTTAGGCTGTCTATGTTTCCATGTTCATAAGTCTTCTATCTTGGTGGAAAAAATTGTTCTGGAGCCTTAAGATATCGCTTGCTGGATGGAAACAACCCATGACTAGAATGGCTGGGATCCATACTGATTATTTTGACCTTTCTGATGCATCATCTCTTATACAAGTCCTGGATGGAGGGCAAATCACAGCCACAGATGCAGTGCTTTTCATTTGGTTGCAGAGTAGCTTCCAAACCACACATTGGTGCCTGCAGTCAAGATGCTCTCTATAATGCTTCTGTAAAAGGCCTTCAGGATCTTGGATAGCATACCAAACTTCCTTAGTCGTCTATGGTGGGCTTTTTTTAACTATCTGGTCAGTGTGACCATCCCAGGTCTTCTGTTAAATTCATGTTGTCAAAAAGTTTTTCACTTCATATTGATACAGAATACAAAGTGCCATAACTAATGCATCCATTAAATTTCAAGAGTTGAGTTACTTGCCGATCTGATTGACATGGTTAGTTCTTTTTAACTAGTTGCTAGGCCCTGATATGGTATTCCTAAGTGGAGCAATGACTTTCTCTCAGTCAGTCGCTTGAGGTAATTACGATTTATGAGGAACTACAGAAAAATATGGCAATTGCGATTTATTACAGGGTAAGTTAAATAAGAGACTGTGGGCACACATCGATTGAAGTCTGCAAGCTGTAAGTGGTGCCCAGCCACTCCCTTTCTTTGAAGTCTGCTGATTGTTGTCGTACTAAAATGCATCTGATTGTGCAGCATGACCGTGATCCAGTCTAATATGATATATTAGGATATGTGGGTGGGCAAACAAATAGTCTTTTTAAGTGTAATTCTCCAGGAAACATTTTTGCTAGCCCATTGTGTTCAAACAGGTATGCGTGTAGGAGATAATACCTCCATGTATGTTTGTTTGTTTTCATATTTAGAAAAACTGCAGACTTATTATTAAAGGGAAAATGATGAGTGTGTGTGTGTGTGTGTGTGTGTGTGTAGGTGAGAGAGAAACAGAGAAGCTGGTCTGGCAATCATTCTAGAGTGCACACACACACACTCAGGATGATTCTCTTCGGTGGAAAATCTTGGATTTGTTGTGTCAGGTAGCTGGGCCTCTCGTGGACAGACATGCTTCTTAACTCAATCATCCTGCTGTGACAAAACCAGAGGCTAACTTTGTCCTTTTCCTAAGAAACCACACCACAGGTACTCATTTTGCCACTAGTCCTCTATGTATTGATTTATTCCCACCCACCCCACCCCCTGCTGTTCATTCCGCAAAAATCTGTTCATGTATAAAGTAAACTGGCACAGCATATTAATCCATAATTGAGGCTCCCAGGTCATAGCTTAAGCTCACTGAGACTTGTCAGCATCGATTTTTGTCCAGCCTATATGGTCTCCTCATTCGAAGAGTTTGCAAAAACAGCTAACCTCTGAGGGCAGAATTTTAATGGTAAATGAACTGTATTTATATAGCGCTTTTCTACTCCTATGAGTATTCAAAGCGCTTCACACATGCTTCACATTCACCCATTCACACACTGGTGGTAGAGGCTGCCATGCAACGTGCCAACCTGCCACTAGCAGCAATTTGGCATTTAGTATCTTGCTCAACGACACTTTGATGGGTTCAGGCAGAGTGGGGCTCAAACCAGCAATCCTTTGCCTCTACCACCTGTACCACAACCACCCCCCAAAAGAATTTTAAACGTTTTAAAAGTTTTTGATCTTAACATGCTCAAAATGTCACCCCAAAAGCTATGCAACATCACCTGGCTACTTGCTAGTAGGAACCTGAATGAGAGTAATTGGTACACATAACATTGACACTGAATAACACTGAATAGCACACTGGTAACCCATTCAGTCAGTGATAGCTGCATTCATTATTCAGTCTATGGTGTGAAGTGGTCAGGTCAGTCCCAGACATACAGCATATCCCATGTGAGTCAGATACTCCTCAATGGTCAGTCCGATACACTCTGCTTGGTCTGGTGGTCAGAATCCAACAGCTTGCATTATTGATATGACTCATTAAGACAGGAACAAAACATGGCAATGTGCTTATTCACAAGAACAGATTAATTATGCTTTTTTCAGTCAGCAATTAATCATACATTGCTTGCTGCAATCAAATACTAAAAAGGGAGCTAAAATGTGTGTGCTGAGGATTTGAAAACCTGTTAACTCTCTGATTGCCTCCTTCTGTTTTTTGATATAGCCTAGTGGGGGGTAAAAATGTTTGCCATTAGCTATACACATTCGTTGGCATAATTTGTGCAGCTTGTACTTCGGTGATGCTTCAGGACCATGTGAGTACAGCTGTTTTTCACGATGCCGAAAGTGACATGGGCACTACTGTGACAAGCGTGCTTAGCAATTACAGCAAATAAGGAAGCCATTGAATCAACTCTGATCTTGCAAAACAGCATGATACTTCATCGGTTTCACAGCAGCACACAACTGAAGGGAATCATGACCGATAATGTAGAACTAAAAAAGAAGAGGAAAGTCATGTTTACACGTCTTCATTGGAAAATTACTATGAATGACTATTTTTGCATTTTGTAAATGCATCTTGTTCTCAGAACCCTACCACATCATTATCTCTTCAGCTGGAAGAATGGACTCTTGTTTCCATGGATGCCATTCTGTCAGTCTTGTATGTGTGTGTGTGTGTGTGTTTGTGTGTACATGTGCCCCTCAAATGAGTTTAATGTTGTTCGTAATTGTGTAATGGACATTTGTAAGTGTGTGTGTGTGTGTAATATTACGCATAATGCAATTGTCAATATGTATTCAAGCCGTGGGTTTCTGCATATTCATTCCAGTTGTCTATTTACAACTCTGACACTGTTCCTGTGACAAATGTTTAGCCAGTAATGTCTACATACCTGTAATAAAATGTCTCTTAACACAGCTTATAAAGAACACCATGTTGTGTTCTGTTCTGTGTTTCTGGTCTGCTTTAAGCATAAGCCTGTGATCTCAACAAGGTCATAAGACGGTCTCAAAGGTAAGGAAAAATTACCACCACTTCTGTGGACACGGGGGCGTCTGCCCACTTCTTTGCACAGATGATTCTCACTTGAAATATTAATATTAGGCATTCATTTATAGCATTGCTTGAACAATCCATACTCCCACAAAAAATCCACTGATGACAATACAATAAAAACAATGGATCTTATACAGAAACTGTGCTGTGAGCCCATTGTCTTGACTGTTTGGGTCACATCTTGCCAGCATGAGCTCACATACAGTAAGTATATTAACATAATCACATAGAATAATGGTTGGTGTATAAAACATGTATTTTCTCTGTGCTGCAGACATCAAAAAGTAGGACACAACACAACAGTGTTTTGTTCTGTAACACAATAAAGCCAAAGAAATTCAACTCCATTCACTAGCATGGAGTAAACTGCTCAGACAAAACATTCAGACAACAAGCTGGTTTGATGCTTTACTGAAACATTTCATTTTGATACTGAGATAATTACCTCCACATATTCACATCCATCTTGTCACATCTTGCAAGTGATTACGCACAAAACTAATTATTTTCCTTGTTTCATCCTAGTAATGCATGTACTGTATGTTTCTCTCGAAGCCAGTGCATGGGGTGAAAGTAAGCTTGTTTGGTCCAGAACGTTGTTACCCCAAAAGATTCAGAGATCTCAGAGATGACATTCACATTTTGTAAAACTGCACTGGTTGCTAGAAACGGTTCGTAAATAAAATTAACTATGAATTTATATCAAACTTAACGATAGGCCCACAGCCTGCAGCTCTGCGCCCATGCGTACCCATTGGTGTCAGTGCAGTAGCTCACAAACTCAACACATTGCAAAGAGTCCATCAAAATAAGCAGGAAGGCTACATTTTTTGCAATCTTTTATATAAAAAACACTACAAGTTTTACTTTACAAGTGAGAAATGAGCTTTGTTATTCTACCTAAACAGGCAACCAGTTTGTGTGTAACTGATGGAAAATTGATGCCTTAACACTTTTCAGAACAGGTGTCTGCAAATTCACACTCTTCCACTGACTGACCCACTTGCGAATCACACTATAAGAAAAGTGGGCTGAATGCT
The DNA here is from genome assembly GCA_027481765.1 of Tenualosa thibaudeaui. NCBI lineage: Eukaryota > Metazoa > Chordata > Actinopteri > Clupeiformes > Clupeidae > Tenualosa > Tenualosa thibaudeaui. The sequence continues at coordinate 13,785,786 of JAIFZK010000021.1, read as the reverse complement.
ACTCAGAATTCACAAGATGAATCTACTATATGCTCTGTTTAAGCTACTGACCTACACATAATTATGACCACCGGGAACCGTGGGCATATAGGTGTTCCTGTTTTTTTTTTTCAGTAATTTTCAAATCACCAGGTGTTGTCAAATGTAAATCCACTTGAGTTTTATCCGAAGTAGCTTTTCATCCTGGGAGGGCACTCACCCCGGTTCCATCTACAGTTTCAGGGACACCAACACATGGGGCCAATGAAACTTGGTGGGCATGTTTAGGCCTACTAGGCTCATAGCATGTAAACTATTTTGGTCTCTTCACCCTTTGTGCTTGATTACACAAACCATTATGTTAAAGAAGGAATTAAAAGAATTCAGACTGTGAACATGTATGAACTATATGTATATGTGTTGGCATGTATTTATAACTCATAGGGGCAAACGTGTAAGATTTGCAGAAAAGATGTGTCAAGAGTATGACTGGATATTCTTTTTCTTCGGATGGAATATGCAGCAATTTCATGTTCCATCTGAAGCATCGTTAGGCGGCACATCTAGTTAAGGATACAGGTCTCACTCATTACAAGGAAATTTTGTTGTCACATGCATATGGTTACTATGTGTAAAAAATGCAGTGAAATTGTGTCCTCTTTGTGCATATGGGGGTGGGGTGGGGGGATGGCAGTTGGACATTTAGGACATTTTGTCTTCTTTTGTGCTGGTCTAGTAGTCTATTGATTTACACTGTCCACTCATTGGCAACCTAAGGCTACAGCCAAGCTATTTTGTTATGGCAAGAAAGGACATTTAAAAGAGGAGAAGGACAACACATATACAGGTAGGTCTCTAAAATGTTAAATATTTGAATAAGTTTGTTAATTTCTGTAATTCAATAAACATAAAACTCATACATTATATAGATTCATTAGACAGTAAGTTAAATATTTCTAGCCATTATTTGTGTGATGATTATTGCTTAAAGCTAAAGAAAATCTCAAATTCAGTGTGTCACAAAATTATAATATTACATGGACTTGGTGCACGGGAACTACAGTAAGAGAGTGAAGGGGAGAACAAAAAGTGAACAGGAACTGTTCAACATACAATCCCCCCCCCCACCCCATACACACACCCCTGACTAACACAACGAGGGGCAGATTCATCATCAGAGGCAATCAGATACTGGTTCGGTCCTGATTTCCCCAAATGTAATTATAGGGCACAAACTTATCAAAGTAGGCAGTAGGCAGTTCAGGCGATTATCTTGCACAAAGAGGCAAACCACAATTTTCTAACTTATTGAGACCTACCTGTGACAAGTCCTCTGTAATTATAAGTATTGCAAACAATGTAGCCTCTGGGGTTGCATCTGTTCTACTGCAGCTACTTCTGTTTATATAAGAATAGAAAATGGGGTTAATGGAGGGTGAGCTCAAGTGAGTTATTTACAGACTTAAACACCATTTTTATTGACAGAAAAGAGTGTGCTGTGTTAAGCCTAAGTAGAAACAATGATCTGTGTAATGGATTGCAGCAGTAATAGACACATGAAGGCAAGGATAAAATGAAGAAACTAAAATAGATACAAAGACACAAAAATAAAATTATAAATAAAAACTCCACTCATTGTAACTCCAATGATTGGTCTCACTCCCTGACTTTAACATTATTTCTGGCTGCTGCTATGCTGTCTAGCCAGAACTTTAGACAACCACTTATGGCTTGACTATCATAATGTTGTGGGTCAATATTGTAGAATTTATATGATGCTCAGCCAAAATAATGAGCAAATTGTGTAGTCTATCACTTCTGGTAACTGCTGACTGTACTTTTCTTGCGTGACCCCTGACAGTTGGGTTGGTCCCTTGAGCCGTGGATCTGCCCCAGGTTTCTTCCTTGATAAACTACCACAAGGGAGTTTTTCCTTGCCACTGTTGCACTTGGGTGCTCCTTGTTAATGTCTGTAAAGTGCCATGAGACAATTCTATTGTAACTGGCGCTCAATAAATACAATTGAATTGAACTGGACTGAATTGAATTGAATATTGAGTGTCTCAGCATAATGGGGCAACCATCAAATCATTAGAGAGCCTACTGTGAAAACCACATAGCAATTGGGCCTACTAACAATCCAACAGTAAAAGTGATATTTAACATGATTGGTAACCATGGAAACATGGAAACTGAGAATGGCTGTGGTCGTACAATGAGATGTTCCCTGTTTATCCAGCCAGGGACCAATGGAATTTGAGAGTGGCTTTCTTCTGTGGAAATGTGTCACCACCATAATGTGTGTGCTTGGTGTGGTATTCAGCAGCACCTGCTGGTTAAAACCTTTGCGCCGCAGCCAAACAAAAGAAAAAGTGAAAAAGTCTTTTTTGTGGCTCAAAGAAGAGTAGGAGTTTGAAGGTGCTATTGACTGGGTTTACTGTTCTGAAGAAGTAAAAACAGCCACCCCATATTTCTTTTGTGACGGTCCAACACACAAGCTGCCCTGCAATCTTGGTAACGATGGAATTGACAGTGGCAAACATCTAAAACCAGGTTTTAATGTGCTTGACAGAAATTAGAACCTACATGGCAAGTCATTCTGCTTCAACAAAGGGTGTAGCGCTGAATTTCTGTGTCCTGCAAACACCATCTGAAAAATCGGAGAATGCATGGCTCTAGGTCAAATCCCTTTTGAAGTGAGACAATAGTATGAAAATGCAAATGACAAATATTTCAGATCCACTCTTTGTTATGACAGGGGGCAGGTACCCTTGACATCAACCCACATACTAACTCACAGCAGAGGAGTTGTATTATGCAATGACTTCCTATATTCAATGACCCACATTTTGATATATTCATTCAATGAAACAGGTTTGATTCGTAGACATACAGAACTTCGGCAAGGTTTTCTATCCAGAGTGTCAATGTTCCAAGTATAAGGGATACACTGTAGTCACAACGTAGATAGATAGATAGATAGATAGATAGATAGATAGATAGATAGATAGATCAGAAAATAGCCGCAGGTCGTGCTCCGGGGGCCACTTAGACCCAAACATGGCATAAGTGCTGTAGCCAGCTGTGCCACCATGCCCACAGTCCTGCTTGTTAAATAATTCCCAGCACATGGTTTGCACTTGTTGTCAGGTGCTTTGTTGAGGCGGGGGATGTGTGTATGTGTGTGAGTGTGATTGTGTGTGTGTGTATGCGTATGTGTGTGTGTGTGTGTGTGACCCCTGCCCCCCTACACTTCACTGTCACAGCCTATACAACAAGCAGCTAACAAACATAAATAAAAATGATAGCTTTCCCGACTAATTATTGTTATCTTACATCAGGATACCTGCATGATAGCCTACCTGTCACAATTCAATGACACAGGCGACTGTCTTTATCTTTTGCATGTCCCTCCTCCTCTTCTTCTCTCTTTTCCCTACACTGAGCACCTGATGGCTTTGACCTTTTCTTGACCATCTTCCAGCTTTGTAAATTTGGCACTCCAGTATCAACACCCATCCCCCAACACAAGAATCACAACAAAGTGAACAAATGGGTCTACCACTTGGTGTGCAGGTTTATTACCTCCGCCGAGGTTATGTTTTCGCCAGTGATTGTTTATCTGTCTGTTTGTCTGTGTGCAAAATAACTCAAAAAGTACTGCATGGATTTGGATGAAATATTCAGGCGACATGTGTATTAGGACAAGAAACAGATGATTAAATTTTGGTGATGAACCAGAACACCATCTGGAATTTGTATGGCGTCAGTGACCGTAATTTGCTTTGGCGGAAGGTCTGTGCTCTCTGAGTGCTTTTCTAGTTTTGTATACTTTTTACTTCTCTGCAATTTCACACAACCCAAGAACAATGAATTATAACTTTATAGGCTTGAATTCACATTTGTGCTTTATTTGCAAGCAATTACTGGTGTGATCTATTTAGCCAAATTATGGCATTCATTGCTTTAGTAGATGCATGTCTAGCCGCTGCAGCAAAGAAAGAAAGAAAGAAAAGGCCTGAATCCCCCGACCCATCCCTCTTCTTCCACAAGTTCTGTGTGAGACTTCAGTAGAGCAATAGCAAGCAGGAGCACCTAAACAGAGCTAGGGCGTTAACTTCCTACAAATGGATGACAGAAAACACATTGGTGCAAACTATAAGTCTATCATAAAGTGTGGTGATTTTTTTTTGTTTGTTTTGCGAGCTCTCGGCTATTAGATTCTGCTCCAGCAAGCCAACTGAGTTTAATTTACAATACCAGATAAAGATATTTCTGTTGCCTAAATGTGGGCAATCTTTGCAGTACACTTTAACCTACGAGCAAGTATGTTACATTGGCACCAATGGATGCTCCTGTTTGTCTGGTTTAATCTCTCTGGTTAAAGAAAAATAAAATGCAAAAACACACAAGCAGCTTCACAGCAAATGATTTACCACACTGGAGACATTTAAACATAGGTACTAATAAACACTTATGGCACAAGTCACACCACAGGCATGTGATGCCACAAGCAGGGAGGTGGTGGCACAGTGTTTGTCACAATATTTTTTCTACCATTTTTTTTTTTTACAAATGTTTGTTTGTATACATATCAGTATCATATACATCGCTTCCTTCTTTGGACCCAAGGAAAATGTAGTGGCATCTAATGTAATGACATATTTCAAAAAGAACCTGTCAACCTAGAACTAAGTTTGGTATACAGCAGCCTACCATTTACGCTACATAATACATTTGCTCACGTTTCTTAATGTTCACAACTAAATGGCACATTTCCTAAAATGGCTACTTGCACACTAGCCAGGTTCCTTAACCACTACGCTACCACCACCCTAAATCAAATATGGTCATGGTCAAACAGGGTTTGGTATGTAGGATACCTTCAATATTTAATGTATCTTTCAGTAATTTAGCTTGAACTCTGAAATTAATGGTGTTCTAAGCAGTTAAATATACACTTCAGATATTTTCAATACTACCTTGTTAATGAGTATTAACAAATAAATCTTCTATAGGCCTACATGTGCATTTTTAGAGCTCACTGTTTTTGTACACTATACATTTCAAAGAATGCTCAAATTTAGCACAATACTATACTATACAGTGCAGAACCACATATAGTATGGGACACTGCTACACTACATCTATAGCTGCATATACAACTATTCCTTAAAAGGATCCCCAACTGGTAAGACTGGTGTTTAACATGATTTAAAAAACACTAAAATGCTTTAGTTTCAGTATTAAAAAATAATTTGCAGAGCTTGTAATCTGCCATTGCATTTTATGGTGTTTACATGACAATGCTCTATGGGTAAAAGGTTAAATTACTTGGTTGAATTGGACATTGTGGTGTAATGAACACTTTTTCTGTTCAGCCTTTGCCTTTTTCACCTGAGTGTACAAATCAGGAAGACAACACAGGAGCCAGTTCTTGAAATGTAGACTATGTGAAAAGGAAGACGACTTAGATGATTTAGTGTTTTTTAAACATCAATAATATAAGGCCAACATGTGTTACTAGCCGTGGATCCCTTTAAAGTCCAGTCAGTGATGCTGGAAGATTTATGTTTGTGTCAAATGATGCCATCATTTGAGGACATTCTGTTTGCATGCACATTCTAATTTAGCAGACATTTTTGTCCTGAGCAATAGGCATGACTTCGCTCTGAAGCTCATTTCCATTTCATCTCCAGGCTCATTTCCATTTCATTTTGAAACCAATAAAAACTGGGCATTTACCACTGACAAGATGAAGGCAGACTTAACTGAAAGCAAAATCAAGAAACAACTGAGGCATTTTGACCCCACCTCAGAGAAGTGGGAGATGACTGGGTAAAGACCTATCTTAATCTCAGATTGAGTTTGTCAGTCGTGAAAGCCTGGCAATTACTATCTAATGCAACTTACATTCTATTTGAACCAAAGACCAAAACAAACCATGCTTGATTAGTAGCTCACCCTTCATTTCAGTGGTTCTTGAAAGGCTCCATGCAGTCTTTTGTAACTGCTTGGGGGGGACAAGCTACCCCCTCATTTGTCTCCAGTCCAAGGAGCCAGGGCAGTGTAAAATAAATGCATTCTTTTTTTTACAGTGTAGTTTGACAATGGAGAGAAGATATTGACTGAAAGTTACAAAACCTTTTTTGTACTTACAAAGTGCATCTAGTGACACTGTCCTGCCATTTTCATTTGCAAATAACATATAAAACCAACTCATCAATATTTTCCTGTCAAAAAGTACTACTTAAAGTTGACACCGTTCTCTTGACACAGAAAGCAACTGATTTCACTTAATTCCTTATCTTACAAGGCAGTCATATTATACACACTGCCCCACTCATTTCAAAGTTCTTTAAGACTTATTGTTTGACTCTTATGCAGGGACAACAGAGTAGACTGTTTTGGTCACAACAATAAAGCACACATTTTGTACATCAATATAAAGCTATTGTTGCCATATGTCATTCCATAGCAATGCTCTTTTGAATGGTAACAATAACAACCATAGTACACAACAGTTAAACTGGCAAGCAACAATGGAATCAGCTGTTATCAAGCTCACCATGGTCAGTAACCCAAGAAAATAGTACAGCAACTGAACAGGTTAATTTGTTTAAAACTAAATTACATATTTCTTTCATGTTTTAAACTGTCTATACACGAGTTGCAACCGGGTGATAAGCGGGAAAACAGCCTTTGAGGTGTCCCGATATAGGGGAATAATGGACTTGGCGCAAGCAAACAGCATGCTCACGCTTTGGTGGCCATTATCCCTAACATGAGATGGCATGCCAACTACTCAGAGTAGCCTACAATCATTACAGGTGGGTTGCAACCTTTAAGAATGTTTCAGAAAGAACTGAACTTTTATTATTAGTTACTAATGTACATGGCAGGAGTAAAGACACTTAAAACACATTGTCTTTCTACACACTTAAAAGGGGAGTGACTTTTCCAATAATCATTTAATTAATGTAATTTTTTTTGTAATTAATTTTTCTTTGTGTATGGGTTATGTGTAGTTTTTGTTAAACTAAAGGACAGTGTCTTACATATTTTCTCTTATTTAATAATCATAGAGATAGGGGAGAGTTTCTCATTCTGTCTTTCTCTCTGTGTGCCTTCCTCTCTCTCTTTTTTCTGAGTGGCATAATAACTGAGTGTCTCAGTGCCTGTGTGGAAATTGAATATTAGGATATTATGTTGTGTTTTTCTAACTCATGTGGAAGTCTGGGGAAAGTTTTGTACAAACACACAGGGAGGAGTTGACGGTAGTTATTATTATGTAATGTGTTATGTTTATGATTACAAAAGTTTTGATTGATTCCATTAAATGTTGTTGCTGTTTGCTGCCATTCAACTGTGTCATTGATTACATCATTATGTTTCGGGCCATTCCATAACTATCTGGCCTTATCTTATGGTTGACTGAAGATGATGAACACGGTTTACCTGATGAGGTGGTAGCTTAGCAAATGTCATGGAATATACTGTACACCAAGTGCAGGCTAGTAGATGGACCAAAAATGTTGACTTTTGTTCCATGGATGTCTTGAATTTTTGAGTTGACTTACTATTCCTGTCATAAATAACCTGTATTTCTGGGTAATTAACACCCATGTCTAATGAACAAGACACACATTTCCAGATCACAGCAGTTATGGAGACATGCAATGTTTTGTGCATTCTTAGGATGTACTTGGATGTAGTTTTTCTTCTATTCTGTTTGTTTGTGTCTTGTGTGTGTGTGTGTGTTTTGTGTGTGTGTGGTTGTGTGAGTGTGTGTGTGTGTGTGTGTGTGTGTGTGAGGTGGGGGAATATATGTAATGCTCTGAAGGAATCTCACATTTCAAATTACTTTTTAAGCCATTTTTTTTCCTGAGATCCCCAACCAGTGAAATGCCTCTCACAGCTCCCAGGCCTGTGAGCACACAGCTCGTTTCACAGAGATAATCTCCGCATCATCCTTGATAAGGTCTGTGCTTGTCACCCCATGACAATTTCCCCCCTCTTTCTTGGACTTTGCGTATTCCACAGCCAGGCCTTCAGTCCTGTGCTCCATCTCCAAGTGCACACACCCCGTCAGGTCGCTGTCAGTGTGCACCCGGTTCCGAACTCCCAAGTTGGTGGCCAGGACCACATCCATGGGCCCCCGGGCCCCCCTGGCACCCCTCTTGCGGCTTCTTCTCCTTTTAACAAAGAGCCTCCCGGGCCCACTGAGGCAGCATGACTGAGTCTGACAGGCATCCCTGAAGCCCTTTTTGAAGTTCTCATTGAAGTAGCCATAGATAATGGGGTTCACGCTGGAGTTTGAGAAGGCCAGCCAGTGGGAGAAAGGGAAAACATAGCCGGTGAGGAGGTCGAGTTTCTCACCCTCTGGCAACGCATAGTCAGTCAGAAGCAGTAAGGTCCAGAGAGGGAGCCATGACAGCATGAAGAGAAGCGTCACCACCGCCAGCATCTTGATGACCCGTGCATGACGTTGTGTTTTGGGGGATTTGACAGACGGGTTGGCAACCATGTGCTCAGTGTTGGCCAAAGCGTGACTGTGGAAAAGCTTGGCACCAATTCGCCCATACAGCAGGATGAGAAGAGTGAGAGGTACCAGGTAGATGTGAGCGAACAGCACGGTGGTGTAGACCTTGCGCATCTCCGGGTCGGGCCAGGTCTCATAGCAGTAGTAGAGCGGGTAAGTGTGATTCCGCTCGTCATCTAGAACCATGTGACCTTTCTCCTGCTCAACAGTCAGCATCACTGCGGTGGGGAACATGATGACCAGTGCCAGTAACCATATCAGACCAATAGTAGCCTTGGCAACAAGCAGATTCAACTTGGGCTTGAAGGGATAGACGATGCAACGGAAGCTTTCAGGGTGGAGAGGGGAGAAAGAGAATAAAACAAATGTTTGAACCTCCATTCTCCAACATATCACCTCATAACCTTCTCTAAGCAAAACAAATATATACTGTAAATATATATATATATATATATATATATATATATATATAATATTCTTGCATTATGCCAAAATGGCACCTAATTTAGCAATCACTGCAGTATTTCATAATTTTGTTTATTTTATTATGCAAACTCCATAGCTGAATACAGGTAAACTCACAAAATTGACATTATGATTTACATCAGAGTATGAGCCTTTTAATTTGCATTAGGGATGTGACACTGATTGGACAAGCTTCTATGGGAGATTACCGTTTTCCTATAAAGTCTGTGAAGTTTACAGAGAAACGTCAAAATCATTAGCTTTATCAAGCAGGACACCTGAGTGAACGCAGAAAAAAGTTGTTTTTGATTCAAGTTATTTTGGGAAAACTGGTGTTACAGATGTGATGCATTTTTTTTTGCAACATGTGATTATACCTGAATATACATATTTGGGCAATTTCATGAAAAATTAGCTTTTTTTGTCATGTCCATAACGCCTTTGCTATTTTTGGCTGTAGAACTTAAATGAAAAAAAAAAACATTTCACTTAATCACTCACATCATACAAATGCAAAGGTATTTTATTGTCATTATGGACGTGACAAAGTCAATTTGCTTTGGAACTGCCCATATATATATGTATGTATGCATACACTAAGCTAACATAATGCCAAATTCACATGCTGATGACCAATATATCCTATGGATGCATTGGGACGCTTCATCAGTGACATCATTGGGTGTTTCAGGTGTCGCATCATCATAAGCCCTCACCCAGGCGACCCAGCTGGGTTGATCAAGCCCCGACTTGTAGCATTACCCCTCTTAATCCACAGCCACCTGGAAGCTTTCTCTACGGCTTCTGTTGCAGTCTGAGTGGCCCACTTATACCTAGCAGAGTAGGTTCTCTATATATAAAACATGCTGAGGGTTGTCTCTTAATAGGATGACTGCTGTACAACAACATTTTTTATTGACACTGAAATTTTTAAATTGACTCAGCTGCTGGCAAATGGCTTCCATCTTATCAACTGTGATTACTTGAATTCAAACAACCACACAACCAGCAATGTCCTAAATGGTTATATTTTCCTGTGTATATTTCTGTGGTTGGTCTTTTGTGACTAAGCATGTCTACACCAATTGAGTGATATTTTTAAAACTCACTCAAGTTTATATCAGCTTTTAATTAATGGTGATTATCTTCTCTTCCTGGCAACCAAAAATCACTAACATATCATAATCACAACATGGATGGCCCACAGTTTCCTGCAGTTATGCAAAATATCCTGACTACTAACTGAAGTTCATACACTGATTTCTCTTTCTCTAGCGTAGATGAATAGCTAGTTATTTTAACTGCATCAGGCTTTAAGGAAATCACACATAATCTTTTTGATTGACTCAACATTTGATTCTTGTAATGCCCTTTATACTGGTTTTAGTGAGTCCTCTTGTAAAAGACCACATCACTTGCACTGGCTTCCTGTCAAATACAGCATCCAGTATAAAGTGGCATTGGCTGTTTTTAGTGTTAGGGCTCCAAGCTATGCAATAAATATGTTAAGCCCATATGCTCTGTCATGACATCACAACAAGGTCTGCATCCGAAGGATGTCTGATTATTTATCATTCACGACTTTCAGTGAAAGGGGAGGCTTTTAGTCTCCACGCACGTGTCACACCACTAGAACTGCCTACTCACATCTATATCATTTTTGAATGTGTTGAAATCCTCACGCAAAATACATATTTTTACACTTGTATGCCACTAGCGTCTGACCTTGTGGGGATCTGCGATGGGTGTCCTATTAGTGCTTTTTTTGTTTGTGTTGTTGTTCTGTCTCTGTCTAGAATTATTGGTGTTGCTACATCCTTCCTTTTCTTGTGAAGCACTTTGGTTGTAAATGCACTATATAAATTAAAATTACTTTTACTGTTATTTTCCTATTTTTTCTATCTTTTTTTATATTTATTGTTTTTAGTATTAGTTACTACTAGTGTGGACTGTTTATGGCCCTGTTGTTCTGTGTTCATTTAGTGTTTCAGTTCTATCTTTGAGTCCAGCCATTCCCTATGTCACTATGACCAACACAGGAGGTTATCTGTTTACCTTTTCTGTCCTGCGATCTTGTGGTCTCAAGTACTTCTTAAACACTGAATCACTGAGTATCACTGCACTGTTTTAATGAAGGAATCTTTTGCTTTTCTTGTCACTGTTGGCACTGTAAACATATAAAAGGTGGTGTGTTTTCAAGGAATGTATAACCTCACAAATACTGATCTGCTATGCAGTACCCCAACACGATAGAGGTGGGCTTAACATATGTTTTGGTTCACACTGTGATGCATCCCACTCTGTCTTCTCTGTAGGTTGTAGGTGTATTTAATGCCAGCAGGGGCATTTTGATCTACATCTGTTAATTCCACCTCAGGGACATGGGAGCTGCATAGCAGATCAGTATGTGTGGAAACCAGGGTATGTATCACCTCTAAAGACCCTTTATTTTTCCTTTCAACAGCCATGAGTAGCTACATTTAATCTGGTGACAGTTACTCTTGAATGCCTTGATATCAGGTAGAGGCAGTTGGTTCATCTTATTGATTCCACCACGACTAATTTGACCACATTTTCTTGTTTATGTTTACTATATTTATCCAACACATTTGTCAAAAGCAATTTCCATAACATAACATAATAAGACTAAGTGACTGATAACAGTCGTAATAACAACAATAGCCCCCATAAAATCACAATGATGACAATTATAATGTTCATTCACACAGTAATGTACGTTTATAAAGAATCACAGTTCTTTTGTTAGGGGGCTTCATGTAGGCACTACTTCCATTCAGTGCAAAAATGAAGAAAATCTATTCTGAAATGACCGAGCTAGTCTGCTAATATTGTAAGCACCTACAAAACGTAGCAATCAGGGCAGATTCTATGCATTAAAATAAAACCCTAATTCTGCCCTGTTAGCTACATTGTGTTTTGCAGTGTTATGTTTTGTCATCTGAAGTCTTTACAATGTTAGCAGGCTATTTGCTCATGTCTGAATGGATTTTCGTCATTTTTGTACTGAACAATAGAACTATAGGTTTAATACACCTGAGTTCTCCTCTAAGAATGGATAGGGTTTTTACTCTTTTTGTGCATTTGTAAAGAGTGTACACTCACCGGTCCACAGCAATGGCAACCAGTGTGAAAACTGAAGCGCACACAGACATCCCTTGCACAAGACCACTCACTTTACACACAGCATTGCTGAAGGGCCAACCTGTTAACAAAGGTAAAGTCAGTTTAAAGATTTAAGAAGTTTCTAGAGCAGAAGAACGATTACCTTGTGAAGGTATCAATAAGTGTTAAAAAATATGATGTCTGGACATGGGCTCCACCTTGACAATGTCTATTTAGGGCTGAACTTTATTATATTGAAAAGCAATAGGCTGATAATACCCAAGGCACAAGGGCATCAGGGATTGTTTTGTTGCTGTATCTCACGTTTTTCATTGACTACATTTTCTGTGAATGCACTTTGTTGTTATGCATAACAGATACATACATAATATGTACAGTGTGTGTGTGTGTATACACATATATAGCATATAAACCACTCAGTATATAAACCTGCCATTTGCAGGTCAGTCTCCCTTCCACCATAGGAGAGAGTTGTTCAGGGTTGTTCAGACTCACTGCTCTGCCAGGGGCACTGATGGGCTCTTTGATCATTTCATTAGGCACGAGCCTGATGGAAAGGAAATAGTGATGATCCAAGTTTCAGAATAACCCACCATCAGAGAGATGTATACTCTCTCCTGAAACATGAGGTGGATGTTGCATCACGCTTGCATAAAGCAATATGTTCAGCTTTGACCCCAAAATATCACAGCTGAATTAGAGGGATGTCCACAGGTGAGTGTGACGTGGACTGAATATCAATCTCAAAGGGGGACTAAAAAGAAATGAGGCTGACTGATGAAAATGTTGAGAATTGTTTCATATTGAATAGCCTTCTGAATTGGGCACGATGAACTTATTTAGTACTTATTTAGTATTTATTATTTATAAATTAGACTAGGTAAAAATCACAAAAATGTGCTTAAATAAAGATCGTCAGGCAAGTTGGCAAACTAACTTTTCTTAAGGTATTTTTTGTGCTGAATCCATTTTTGTCAAGCTGTATATCTTACGTGAAACTCAGTAGAGTAGAGTAGACACTTTGAAGTAATGTACATGGCCCAAATTACTATTATATGATAGAATATCTAGTAGACAAAACTGATGGTCTAGGTCACTTGACTCGTCACTTACCATCCCTTGATGATTATTTGCATGAATATATCCCACATTGTCATCTGGTATGAATAAGTTATTACACCATAGTTACCATACACACATCTTTGATTCCATTGGCATCATAAGGGCCATCATTCGTGGACTACAGTACACACAAAGATTAAATCCAAACAATAATTATAACAGAATCCAGTATCAACTTTGTAAAGAGAAAGAGTAAAATTGTCAAATCATGTCATCAGTATGTATGTACTGATTTCTCTATGGAAGGTCAGGAAAGAGTTAAAGGAATAAGCAGCCCATATCCCTGCTCTTTGAGGATGCCAAGTGGTGTCGGCAGGTATCAGAATGAGAGCATTTGGCACAACGTAGACTCAGGGCCAGTCCCTGGCATAGATTAACTTGGCAATCACTTGGGGTGTCAAAGATAAGATGGGTATCGCAAATCCATTTTTCCTTCAGTTTTTCCACTCGTATTTCTAGAAAAGAGGCTGCAAAACTCAAATTTCGCGTAACGCAGAAAAAGGCTGGAGCTGGCCCTGCGTAACTGAATTTGTGAACTGGCCGCTCACGCTAACAGATGTGGGCATAGGTTGTTTTAAATAAGTTGTTTTCATGCTTACTAACAGCACCCAACAATATGAAACAACATGGCTATGGGTTGATTCACTCTGGATAATCCCTTAAAGGACTGAAATTTCACCAAACAAATAGGGTTTTTACACCCACGCATTTGTACATGTGCAAAGACTATTTACACCCATGGTTACAAATGCATTTGCACATGCACAAAAAAACACTGAAAATGTTTATAATTCTGTCTGTGGAAAAGGCTACATAAAAATATCCTTCATAACATTTGTAATGAAGAAATCAGGTGTTTTATTTGTTAATAAAATGGGTGTAAATAGCTATATTTACTATGCCGACTGGGTGTAAACAGCACTGTACAAATAGCATTTGCTGTAAAATAATAATAATAATTGGGGTTTTGTTTACTTTTCCCTTTACACCCTACTTTATGGACTGGTCCTGTGTCAAATTTTATTGTAATTGTTCAAATATTATGTCCAGAACATGCAAATTTTTTTCAAATGTGCCCTCTACTGAGTTTCACACAAGAGACAGCTTGGAAAACTGCAAAACTAGATTTAGCACTGTTTGGCAACTTTTACTCAAAAATGTCTCAGGGTGTCACATTATCTGAAAATCGACTTAGTCTAAATTAAGCCACTTAGTTCAAGCCTATTAGCGAGTAGTAGTGGTTTTCCATAGAACTGCATTGCATTTGCATTTATTTTAAGTTTCATAAGTATATTTTGTACAAGTTTAAAAGGATATACAATTCCTAGTAATGTTAACATATTACTATAATTGTTTAAAATGTGAAAAGATACAGTAAGATTAATGTATAAAAAAGACAAACACTATGCTTTGTTAAGTTAAAACGTATACTTTATTGTTTTGATTTATGCAATATATTCTCATCACACTGGAGCATAACCTTATAAGAAATGCTTATATCACAATATTACGGGTTAATGTGATTCATTCATCTCACTGAAAAAAACGTGTATGCTTAGTTATTGGTTACACCGACTGTTATGACAGAATAGAAGTTAATAAGGTCTCATGGTAAGAATGGAATTAGAACAGAATCACTTATTATTCGGCACTCTGTATGGATTGTTTTTTTGGTGAACGACAGCTTTTGATCTAAGCTGTTGAGCTGTTGAGCCCAGCCCAGTTAAACTGAGGACTGAGGATGGTCAAGGAAGCGATGTGGCCAGCCATGCGACTTGTCTCAGACGGACCCTAATATTTTGATAATTTCACCGACACCAGATAAGAGTATTTACACTGACTCTACACAACCAGTCATTGGATCACCATTTTTGGATTCAAATGGGGTTTAAGGACTGAATTTGTTTTATTTGTTATGTTTGGAGAGCTCTACTTTTGGTTCATTTAATAAAATCCAAGGTGAATGCTGTGCAAATTGCACTGCTTTTGTGCTAGGGCAGTATATTTGTCAACTGTTTTCATGTTTTTACTGTTTTCATTTTTCAGGTCTCTATTCCTGTCAATTTACTGTTTTTCTGAGTTAGTTAAGTCATACCTCTCCCCCGAACCTAGGTGGATGTTTAGTGCTTATTTTTAGTGGCCCAGGTCTACAGGTGCTACAATTGGTTTTCTTTATAATTAAGACAGTAATTATTGTCGTTATTGTTGTGTTGCTGTACTGTAAATGATGTGCATGCTGTGTCTGTGTCAGGCATCACTTAGTTGGGGATGTGCTCTGACTGCCAAGACTCTTTAATGGTCCCCATTCTTCTAATGTGAACTATAATTTCTCATCAAAGAACATAACTGGAACCAAGCGAGGAATATTCAGAAATCTGATCCCAGCAAATGATAAAAGAAACTAGTAGGTTTCTTACATACATGCCGCTCTACTGAAGAAACAAGTAATCCTTCTGTGCCTGAAATGTCAGTGATCACCTATTCCCAGGTACTCACAGCAACAGCTGTGACATGTGGAGCAGGGCCATCAATCTGACAACATGTTGGGTGCAAACAAACAGACTGTGCAGGAGCCTACCTGTGATGAGGTTATCCACAAGTGTGGTGGGGATACAAAATATTCCAACCAGGAGGTCACTAATGGCCAGGTTAAGGATGAAGAGATTTGTCACCGTGCGCATGTGGTGGTTCCGTAGCACGATCACACACACCAGTCCATTCCCCACCATGCACAGGAGGAAGATGAAGAGGTAAGCCAGTGTGTAGACGGTCGCCATGGCCAGGGAATGTTGATAATATGGGGACAGTGTGATGTTTCCCCTGGAAGTGAGATAGCTCTCATTTCCACCATCACAGCTGATATTGAGGTCAGAGATGTCATATGTTGTAGGCACTTGCCACTGTGCCTCCCTCTCTGTGGCGTCTTCCTGCATACTCATCCTAACTGGATGGGCTCCTGTGAAGGTAAACATGGAGTGAAAGGAAAGGAAAGAAAGAAAGAAGATTCAGAAAGGGCAGAGGAAGATAGATAAATTGACAGATAGATACATATATATGAGGGGAGTGGAGAGACGACACCAATCATCTCAAGAGCTGTGGCACTAATCTAACAGACATCCGAGACCGTGCGCCTACAGACCGTGGGCCTATGATAAAACCATTTAGGCTGTCAATCTGACAAGCATAGCATGACAGGCCGGTTTATGACGACTGCCTTGAAATAATGGCCTGACAGAGCAATGGCTACACAAAAAGAGGCATACGTTTTCTCTCGACAGGGTAGAAATCTAACAGTGACACAGTCTCAGAATGCAGTCACAGAACTTTGTTTCATGAAATATGTATCAAGACTCATGAGAGGACAATTCACATGTTGTCTGGTAAGTCATGTGTAATCTCTTTTATCACACAAGTATGCAAAGGAGATGTAATTTGTCCCATACTTTTGCCAAAAATGAAACACATTCCACAAAAATCATTATAACTCATTAAAACTCATTATATGACAGAAGAGAACACAGACAAGGGCATTCAGTGAAAGCCAGCACAGTCCTGCCAGAGGAACTCTGGACAACAAGCTGTTCATACATAAAAAAAATAATTTTGGTGAGGGCAATTTTGGTGAGGGTCTTTGCTTCAAATGTGTGTGGGAAAGGATACTGCAAAAGTAGTGACCTTCAACTTTCTGGAAATAAGGTGACCATATCTAACAAAAGCCCAAACACACACAGTTTTTTTCTCCAGATTTGAACACACTTTGGTACATTTGTCAGATCAGAAATTCTCAAAAGATAAGCCTCCACAACATCAAGTCACTTGCACATCATGAAATCAATTTTTCATTACTTCAAACAAATAGCAAATGCTTTGGTACATCCACACAGTTGCTTTTTCACAATTGGCTGCTGTTTTAAACATTACCCACTAATAATGTCATGTCAGTCACAATACATTATACAGTTTGTTTTGCACCTTTTGGTGAACATTTGTTCATTAGATCCTTGTCTTTCTATTTGTTCAGTAGGTCCTTGTCTTGCTACACTTTTTTGGTGCTGTAAAAAGTGTTTCTTGAATGGTAATGCATTATAAAGACCTCTTTGTTGAAGGAGATGGCTTTGTGAAATAATGCCACAGATTAAATTAGGCCTGTATTCTTTGTATTCATTGTGTTGTTTCACATTTGAATTTGAAATGAGTTTTTTTGTTGTTGTTGTTAGAGTAATATATAGAAATATGATGCACCATTATGTATCTTTATTCTTTTCTTACCACAAGAGCTTGAATCCTTGTGTCTCTCCTCTTACCATTAGGGACCGTCAGTTTTAATGTGGTTTTCACAAAAACACATTGTTTGGAGAATTGATCTGATTGTGTAAATACAATCTAGCAGATGGTCTATTCACTATGATACAAAAATAGCTCAGATATACAATACAAAATTATATCACATCAAGCTTCAAGTATAATTAATAATTATGAAATATGGAAAATGTGGCCATTACGTGAACAGCGTGATATAAAGTGCATGAACAGAAAACACCAACATCAAATTCCTCATATAACCAAACTACAACAAATTATAGAAGCACTGAATTATTGAAGTTAACAGTTAACATAGGTTAACATAATTTATATTAGGGAGGTCTTCAAAGTAACCCTCAGCTTATAAAGACATAGTGGAGGGACCTCATATTAGCTCAAATCTAACAGGATTTGCCCTATAGACCATTTTAAGAATTTGATTAGCTGTTCCCACAGGGCTTCTGTTTGAACATTCTTCCGCTGGCATCAGGCTCCTGCTTTACTCCGTTGGGAGTTATTCCACGATAATGACTGATTCACAAAACATTGTCTCTAATGTAGAGGGAGCAGTTTGGCAACGAAATAGAACCTTCAAGCATTGTTTTGCTGAAACACTGAATCTGGGGCAACATTAACATGTGGCCTGTAGTGTCATGTACTTTATAAAGTCATTGATGTGATCATTTCCAACAGACTAATATCTAAGGCAACTATCATTATAGTGCATTGTAGTGCAGCACAATTGTCATGAGGTTAAAGCTATGAGCTAACCAAGAAATTAACCCTGAACTGGTGAGGGACATGGAGCTTATCTGTTAGGCTTACTTTGGATAGTAAACTACTATAACTACACTGTTCAACTATTGCGTATGCCTAATATCAATCTAGCCTACATTACTTCACAAAAATCGACGTTCAACGTAAAAGCGTGACCCTCCTGAAACGCACGTCCTTCTGAGACTTTTCATCATTTAAACGTCATTGAATGGTTCAAAAAAAATTTGCCTATTTATAGATTGTTTTGTCTATAAATAAATGTTAAACTATTTCTGTCACTAGGCAACCCTAGCTACATGACTGTTTTTAAAATTCTTTGGTTTATTGCCCTGGTTCAACCCTGCTGTACTCCAGGGCCATTTTAGCCCTTAACAGCCTTGATCATGGAAAGAAAGCTTACAGCTACTCAAAACCTCAAAATCTGTTGAGCTCCCATTGTCTGTCCTTCTCCCTCTAAATTGATAGGCAACTTTTATTTCTTTCTATTTGCAATATTAGACTACACCTATTCTCTGCTTTTAATGTTTAACTTAAACAAACTTCATCATTGTCCCTCACATGTGCTGCCTGCTTGCATTTCTTCTAATTAGATAAAGTAGGCTCACTACACAGCTCTCCAAACTACCTAACCTAACAATCCACTTTAATAATTATACTGTTCCAGTTTTAATAGCCAATATTAAACCAACTTCAAATTCTTTCACCACACTGAGCAACTTTTACATTCACTTATTCTTTCCAAAACTCACTAAAATTATCAGTCACATTTAGGCATAACTTAGACTAGGTTACTGCAAGTCTACTTAATTAGTTGTTTACTAATTAATTAATAAATGACATTTGGAGCCTTACAGTTTGTCTCTCTACACTCTGCTTTATCAACAAGTTTCCTGGGGAGATTACTGGAAAAGCTATTGTGGGCAGAATTTTAAATCAATCAGCTGCTTACAGCTACTCAAAGCTCCTCTTATTGTCTGTCCCTGTAACTATATTAAAATTTTGCCTTCTACACAGGGACTACATAAATGAAGTAAATATTAGCTAGAATACATGCTGAATCAAACTGAGCTGTCTTTATCAGCAGTATAGGTTTTCTCAAATGTAACAAGGTTTCATTTGCATAAATTTTCATATACGCTGCAGATTTTCAGATTCTCTGGCAAATGGGAAAAAAAAATTTCTGACCATGTTGTCATCATTTATTGAGCATATTCACTGCAATAAATGGGCCCAGGGACAGACAAATTAGGATAATTATAAGGGCATGGCAATGATTGGGGCCCCAGAGAATATTTTAATATTATAATCAATTTTTGGGAGAGCCAACATTTCTAGTGGCGCCCCTGAATGGGCCATGTGCTCACATCTACTATGGTGAATGATATCGTGGGTTGTTTGATTGTTCAGGCCAAGCCATCATCTCACTGTTTGTGCTGTTCTGTTGTTCAGATCCTGCAGGACCTTTCTTGGAATGTGGATGTTGTACTTTCACCAAGGCTAGTTGCCTAATGAATTGTACATACACACACATTAACTTAATAAATCCTGACATTATTGAAGGGTACTCTGCACATGTTTCTGACCCTTCCATGCCATGCTGTCATATTCTATTTGAAGGAGCCATAGCGAAGAATTAGATTATTTGCGTACAAGAATTTCAGAACCATGGAGAGCAACTACAAGAGTCTGTTCTTCATTTCTTGAGTACCACAGACAGGATTTAGGGTGACTTTAACTAAAGGTAGTAGACAATGGCATGTCTTTGCACACTGTACCACATTTAGCTTGGCTGAACCCTTGAAAGCCTACAAAAAGCCAAAGCTACTACTCTGTCTTAAAGAAGAAATCTAAAGAATCAATCCATAGCTGTGTTGTTGAAAGTCACCCCAGTGCTGTCTGATAATAAAAAAGAACCAGAAAATTTGATACAACATAGTCCAAATATCATACATATACCAGTAGTATGTGTCTTTGGAGGGAGGTCTGAAGGAAGGGGGTAGGAGCTTTTTCACTGTTTTATTGTTTTTATTGTTTATTGTAATTGCAGTTGTTTACCCATTTGAAGGAAAATAAAATACCCATGTTTTAACTACAGACAGCAGTTTATTGTTTATGGCACATTCTGGATTTTGTGATTGGTTTCTGGATTTTTGGCAAACTGTCGATGAGCTGATAAGCTCCAAGAGAACATTCTAATTTGCTAGCGGCACGTCTGGGTTCACAGGAGCATCATAGCACATTTAGATTTTAAATGGAAGGAAAAGCATTATGGTCTTTGCATTACCAACTTCAATGCTAAATGCCACGTGAACTTTGGTGAGAGCATCTTACACTAACCTGCTAATACAATGCACATTTTCTGGCAAATAGCCATACATCCTGAGGTCTGATTAAAATAAAATAAAAAACAAATAGGCCTAAGTACTACATGTGTAGTATGCACAGTATATAAACCCTGTGTAATGACGCACATGCCAGACATAGCATATACCTATTTTCCAATGTGTCTTCAGTCTGCTCTTATGCTATTTCTTGCCTTGCATTACACAGCTCTCCTGCTCTATATGAAAGACTTGTCAAGGACATCTTAAAGAAAAGGTGAAAAACGTACGATGACACAGAGACAGGCACCGGTCCCTCTTCTCGGGTAGACATACAATGCTGCAGTCAAGGCACCTAAAAGGTTGTGCCCCTCAAACTCTACTTGGCAAAAACAGCTATGCCAAAATCTTATCTTAAAGGGAAAAATGCTCTTTGAGATCCGTGGATAACAATAACAGTTTCTTTATGAACTCGTGAATACGTTGTAACACCAACATTCAAAAAATATTTATATGTAAAATATTTCCATCGTGTAGCAATGATCAGTTAGATGACACAATTAGCGTGCCTGACAGACAAGCAAATAATTAATCAAGGAAAATTGGCTATGCACTTTTCTCTTTAATTAACCAACAGCATTTTACATAGTTGACTAATAGAACATCACAGACTGAGACAAATTGTATGAAGTGTTTGGGGCGGGGTCTAACGTATTTTGATCTCATAGAAAAGTATATTTTCTTATAACTTCTGCTCATGCTTCTATTTTCCTCTCTGGCCTCTAGCTTCTATTTTCATCTTCCCTGGCTTATTTATTTATTCATGCATATATGCAAATATATAAATAAGTAATTGTTGTGAGACAATAGGCAATAAAATACACATTTAAAAATCTTACCTTTGTGGTCCAAGTCTGGTATTCTCCCCCGTGAGAATGAAATAACCTTATGGCTTTACTGTGGTCTGTGGTATGGGCTGCCAACAATTCAAATCAAGTTGCCGTTGCTAACTCTACTCACACAAGAAAATGTTGACTCGATCATGTCCTTACCGTTACAGCTACCTTGGCGTTCGGGTTTTGTAAGTAGTTTAACAACTCATTCCACCATGCCTCAGTCCGGTCTCATCTCCCAAGATGAGGCAAAGCAGCGTAGCGACGGAGCTCTACAGAGTGCCTGAGCACCTCCGAGAGCGCGCGCCTGTGCACATGCTCAAAATTGCTTACAACCGGGCACACAGGTGGGCTGCGCGCGCCTGCTGAAGTTGCATAAGTACCTATTCATTTGGGAGCAGAAAAAACAGCTTTGGAAAACATACTAAACTACTTTTGAACTAAAGCTCTTTGATGGGCCAATAGTCCCAGGTTTGCTGGGAAAACATTATTAGTGTGAGGCAGTGAGAGTGCGTGCATGTTGTGGCACAGAAAAAAGCCATCTGGCGCTCATAGCGTAGAGACAATGCATATCCTGGATGGCTGTTTGGGAATAACAATTGTATTTATCCACCCTTCACTGTACCATACAAATGAATTTGGTGATTAATTTGTCTTAGAAAAGCGATACCTCAAAAAGCAGAACGTTTTTGGCAGAAAGTTACATATAGTGTTACTTTAAGGTGGCAAAACACAAAAGTATCATTTATCAACCCGAGAGGACACGATTAAGGCGTTGTGCAGTTACCCGACCACGTGTTTTGGGGGTATTGCTGGTGAGTTTTAAATTCAAGCCAAAAGACCAAAATACATTCCCAGCAAACACGCAGCCTTCAGGGACGATACCAGGAACGTTCCCTGAAACAAAAGGTTATTTGCTGAGGTTAGGCCTATGTAAATCTACACTGTATTAGGGTCTGATTAATGTTACTGAGGGCAGACTTATGACCTGTCAAGTGTTCAAAACGGCAGAATTAAGTAGCCTGCATGAAGCCGAAGTTTGAGAGCGATTTCTCATTAGAGATATAATTGACATAACCAACAATGAACAGAATAAGGCATATGGGATAACTTTACATAAGTAGCATAATATATCATAATTAATATTGCCTCAGGCTATAAAACCTTTTTTTGGATGGGGTGTGGTCTGTAATAGTTCCAATGTACGTTTAACTTGGAAATGTTTTACTATGACTACTACTATTACTATTATTATTTTATTTTATTTGTTTGTTTGTTTGAGAGGATTGGACAACAAAAGGTTGTCAATCTATAGATTCATGGTTGCCACACAGTCAAATCAAATGTGGAATTATGCCCCCTTAAATGCAGTGGAAAAGATAAATGTTACCAAGAGGGTATGGAAAAAATAGCATGGAAAATATAAACAAACATTGCAATCATGTCTAGTATTTCCTTTTCAATGAAATTAAATTATAGTGTCCATATTTGTTGAGGGCATCAGCAGAATACCATAAACTGTGCTGTGCTGACAGACTTGTGCTGCACTGAACTTTTCCAGTCACTGCTGCATATGACATGACGTCAACAGCTAAAAGCTCTATATCAAACAGTCCAAACAACCACCAGCTGTGCCAATCATTTCTCATTTCATACTAGTGAATGAGAATGAGACCAATTTGTTTTTGCTTGTCTACATGAGACCAGTCTGACTGTTGGAGTGCATGATGTTTCATGGCTGAGCAATTGACTCTCAAAATGAAATAGAAATTGGTTAGAGTGAAAAAAAAGTGCCCAGACTGCAGTCATAATCCAGAAAGAATGTGAATTGTTTATGGTTTTAAATAGAATGGATGTTGGAAAAAAAGGAATCATGTTTTTATTACTAATCAATCATTTATTAGCATTACATAAAAATATCAATCTAACGGGTAGGCCTAACATGCATTTTCCAAATGATATTTAAGAAGGTTTGATAGAGCTTTATAGAAATGTATAGTTCATCTTTCAAGCTAACACTGCCACCATGTGGGAATTTGTAATAGTGCAAGGTAATTGAAATACTGTGGCTGTACATACACAAGACTTAATACTAAACAATAATAACAGAAATTTAAAAAGCAAGTCATTGAGTTGAAACGTTTGTGGTGTGAACCATTTATGGCAATGGTAATTCATTAGTGTCTCTTTGTCATCATAACCTCTATCTAATTCTGTATACCTACACTGGATCCATTTAATCTGAAGCATGGTCTCTCCCATTTGCAATCTGTCAAAAACACATTTGTTCAGAATTAATGTCTTAATCACATTAACCAAAATAATCACATCAATATTACAATATAGCATTACACACTGTGTCATTCAGATCATACAATACCATGACATGTTATTGGAAATATTGGCATGACAAAAAAGTAAATTTTCCCTGGAATTGCCCAGCTCATAATTTCAAAGAGTGATCAGACACTGCAACTATTATTTCTTAGATGAATATAGATCTGTGCATTTTTAAATAAATCTAACGTACAAATACAATTCAGTGTTTTAAGACATACAGTGGCACTATTTTTGCAAGGCAGGTTATCTATTCTGCTAGCCTGACAAACCAGACTATCACATCAAAATGAATAGTCTTGCCACGACCATTTGTAGATTCAAATGACTGCTGTTCCTTGGCCACTTAGTTTTTTTTTTTCGCTGTTGTTTGTTGTTGCTTCATCACAGCCCTGTCTTCATCGTACTAAGCCTGCTCAATGACTCTCTACAAAGACAGAGCGCTGTGATTGGTCCTACCAAGTCTTGCTAGAAGACCTACTGAGGCCCTGTGGTGAGTGGCTAGAACAAAACTATGTGCTACAGCTAGGGTACATCTAGATTTCTAGGCCACTATTCTGCACTAATTTTCCTCATCTTACCTCACTGAAATGAGCTGGTGATGTCTGAGAAACCACAGTGTGCAGTGGAGTGAGAACTGAGGTTTGCTCAGCCCTTGAAGAAGGTGGACCGGCACCATGGAGAGAGTTGTGCATGGGGAGAGGGGGTGCCTGGATGTGGTAGTACATTTGAGGAGACTGGTTCTGGATCGCATGGATGTTATGTGGGTGAACCAGCACAGGCTGCTGGTGCGTAGGGCCTGCTGCAAGGGCTGTAGAGGCAGCTGGACGGATCTCAATCCCCAGCATGGAGGTCATGGCCCTCACAAGGTCGGTGATGACCCGTCGGCGCTCAGAGGCGAGCATGGGCAAGTGGGAAGTGGAGAGATGGGCTTGACCTCCGGGGTCACTCCTTCGCCTCCCAGACTGATGATGGAGAAGAAAGGCTGAGTAACAGAGAAAAAAAGACAGACTGATGGGCCAAATCAGTGACCATTCATGAAAGACACACTCATAGGAACACACACACACACACACACACACACACACACACACAGGCAAACTCTAGATTGCACACAAGGTCATAGAGTTCACATATACATTTTATATTCTTTCAGCCCCCCAGTCTTCCACATATGCAGACCTACTCACTCTCACACACACATATTCCCAAATCCAAAACGCACACACACAGGCACACACACACCACACCACATCACTTTATCACTTTCAAACACGTTCTTTATGGCACCTGGAACATTAGCTGTGTTACCTCTTGGAACATTAGCTGCGCTGTCTTCCACATTTCTCTCTCTCTCATTAGAGGCCTGGCTTGGTAGATCCTCCAGAGGGGGCCCATGGTCATCAGAGGCACCCTGGGCCGCAGAGTCCTGAGATGTGTCTGTTCCCATCGGAGCTGAACCACTGGGAGCTGCATAATCGTGACAAGTAGTGCAGCCCTGTGGGGTGTCCTTTGAAGGTGTACCCAGGAGAGTGACTGATGCCTCTGCAGAGGGCTGGGAGTATTGAGTCTCTACTGGGCCTCTCCTGGCTTCAACTACACTGCTGCCGCTGCTGGTGGAGGTGTTGCTACTGGTGTTGGTAGCGGTGGCGGTGCTGGTACTGGTGTTGATACTGGTGGTGGTGGTGGAGGCAGCAGAAATTCCAGTTATAATCTTATGTGAGATCCTGCTCTTCGGTCCTGGTGGGTCTGGCTTCACGAAACAATTCCGACGCTTTGCACCACAGGTCTTAGACTTAGGCTTTGCAGTCTGCCTCAGGAAACGGTATTCAGGCCTGGGGGCCCAACTTGGCCCAGGGGTGATAGGTCCAAGGCTAAAGATTGAGAATGGGGTAGGAACTGTGCCCTCACTCAGGGAGACAGGGTTTGGAGAACCTTGGTTGACAATCGAAGCAGGAGCTAAAGTTGCCCTCTCACTCAGGGTCAAAAGATGGGTGGGTTGTTGGTATACTAGTGGAGCATGGACAGTAGTTGTATTCTCGTTCAGGGTCAAAGAGTTGGTAGAGTCTCGGCTTATCTTTGAAGCAGGGGCAGCATTGGTGCTGTCACTCAGTGTTAAAGAACTGGGAATTGGTTGGTTTATGACCGGGGCAGCAGTTGTGTTCTTGCTCAAGATCAAAGGGGTTGTAGGTTCCTGGTTTATGATGGAGCCAGGGGTTGGGGTTGGGGTTGTGGTCTCACACAAGGTCAAAAGGTTGGTGGATTGTTGGTTTATTACCGGGGCATGAAGTGAAGTTGTGCTATCGCTCAGGGTCAAAGGATTGGTAGCTGAACAAGGTCTGATTTGGGTCAGACTCACAGCTGCGTCGCCTGCAGATTCCAATCCACTGGCTGTATCAGGGATTTTGACCATAGTGACTGTGACTGAAGTGTCCATGGCAGCCTTTCTAAGCAAATACTTCTTTTTACTCCAAGGCTCCTTCTT
The DNA here is from genome assembly GCA_027481765.1 of Tenualosa thibaudeaui. Classification (NCBI taxonomy): domain Eukaryota; kingdom Metazoa; phylum Chordata; class Actinopteri; order Clupeiformes; family Clupeidae; genus Tenualosa; species Tenualosa thibaudeaui. The sequence continues at coordinate 13,759,419 of JAIFZK010000021.1, read as the reverse complement.
GTGTTCAGAAGTACTTTTTAATCCAGATGGAGAACTTGTGTAGGATCTGTCAGACTCCTGTGTCTTGCCAACATCAGATGCTAATTGTGTCTGTTCAACATGTGGTCCCTTCTTAACATTACCAGCTTGTGAGACTTGACCTTCAATTACTGTTTTGTGCAAGAACTTGCTTTTCTTAACAAAATTCTTTGAATCAACAGTGGAGAAAGTAGTGCTGGGCTTCTTACATTTGTTATTTTTCACTGAATCAGCCCCTGAAGCAGAGGGCTTTTTGTGAATGCATGACGAAGAACGACGAAGAGTTTTTCTCTGCGCTTCCGGATGTTGGAGGGATGTAGAGGAGGATGAGGAGGTGAACTGTGATTCACAGGCTGACACAGAGCTCTGTCTCCCTGGTCCAAGCAGCGCCTTACAGAAGGAGGCTGGAACTTTTGCCCTGTTTGGTCTTGGTGTGTCAGGAAAAGGTTTTTCTTTTGTCTTAGGAGTTTTAGGTTTTGCCCCTGATCTCTCTAGGCTTTGGGAGTTGCAAGATGTTCCTTTTGTCTTGAGCTTTAAATCCTGTGAACGGCTGCTTGTGTTAATTTTTGCCTTAGTGCTTGAAGATTTTTCCTCAGTGTTACCTGAAGCTTTGGTGACAGAGCTGGAGGTGGCAGGAGTTTGACTTACCCTTTCATTGCACAAGCCTTTGGTCATCTTTACTGATGACCCAGTGTCTTTTCTCGTAGCTTTAACCACAGTTCTCGAAGCTTTGAAAGAGTTGGTGACACCCAAGCCCTGACTTTCTTGTTCACTGAGTGTTCCCACTAAGTGTTCCCCGCATGGTGTAGACTCTGTTGGTGAACAAACAACTACATTAGTTCCTGCAGCACTCACCTTCGTGCTTGCAGCTTTAATTGTGCTGGAGATGCCTGGCACTTCCCTTCCCTTCCCTTCCCTTTGACCTTGTGAGACCTTGTGTGGTGTGGTCTTTGCTGGAGAACAAGTAAGAAACAGATCTATTTCAACACACTGGGACGGTCCTGAGGGCTCAGGGGCAGCATGGGGAACAGCAGCAGGCAGGCTGCTGTCTGAGGAAGCACTAGCATGCAGGGAGGGAGGGGGGGAAACGGAGTCAGAGCTGCTGCTGTCCAGCTGCCGGCGCCAGGAGCGACGCGTCATCTTGTGCAAAACACAGTTCATGTCCGTCAGGGCTTGCTCTGACTGTGGGCTCCGCTTCCTCTTGGCTGTCTGAAATGTCACGTTCCTGTCTACAGGACGCCTCTTCTGACTTCCAGAGGGGCCTGGGGGAAAAAAAATTAAGTTCTTCTGTTCATATGTTTTAGACAGAACTTTATGTCGTACAGCATAACCTCAGCTGTTTAAAAAATGTGGTCTTACATAATGTTCTAAGATAATTTTAACCTACCATCTGCCCGAGCTGCTTTTGAAGGCGCTGCTCCTCTTGCAGATTTGCTGTTCTGAGGGATAAATGAATAAGTCATGAAGCTGAAGTTCTCCATGTTTTGTTGCTTCTACAGGCTACAGTCCTGAAACATTCAAATTCTAGGCTATTCATCTGACTTGCCTACTGATAGTTGCCATTCATGAACAGATGCAAACCTGTGATCAGTGTTCATCTTGATGCCATTTGATCTTACCTGTTCAAAGCCATTCATATCAATTTTACCTTTCCAGACCTTATCTTACCTCTTGGTAGAGTTGTTGTAGCATCTTCTTGTGCTGCTTTAGTTTAATCTCACTGCGAAGGGTTTTGTACCACTCAAGCTGGTTCCGATAACGTCGCGTGCGGAAGGAGGGAGTGGTACGTCGATATGGCAACATGTCAGTGGGGGAAGGCGAAGAGTCCGAACTTGAACTGCAAAGCTGCAGACATCTTACAGACTGAGCCACTGACTCACTGATGTTATTGATATCTGAAGGCACGGCTGGCGTCCTGCATGGCACAGTGGCTGATGAGGATGGGCCGGGTGTCGACTGAGGTGTCACCGGTCTGGATGTTGATGTCCTCATTGGTCTACCTTCCCTCCAGGTAACATCCTGCTTAATCAACTGTTTAATCTGTGCCAGATCTGGTCTGAGGGGGATCTGGCAACGGGTGGGCTGTCTTCGAGTAGTGGATATACTATTTGGTGGCTTGGTGCCAACTCTTTTTACTTTTGAGTCAGGTGGTCTTCCTTGTGTAGGGTTTAAACGATTTGTCTGAGATGTCCACAACTCTGCCTTCCACCTGGGCAATATGTGGCTTGACAGGGCTCTTACAGCAAGAGCCAAGTTCCGGGGTATGGTAAAATCCTGTCTGATTCCAGAACTGTGCGTTTGTTGAGAACTGCTAGTATCTGGAGTTGATGTGTGACCTTCACCTGCATTATGAACAGTGGGCACATTGGACTAGTAGTCTATCAAGCTATGACTTTTTCCTTAGGTATAGAAAGTTATTGAACATTAAATAACCGTTTAATAAATTATCTATTTTATAAAGTGCAGACAATATATTAAATAAAATATTTAATAAATTCAACAATGTGCCAAAATCGCTCACCACGTCTTTGTGACCTTTCTGACTCCTGGTCATTGTCGTCCTCCTCTCTGAAAATTAAATTAAGAATAGCGTTTGACGTGATTGTGGACTGCGAAACGTCTAGGTTAGCTCGACAACATCATGTTGCCCTCAACTCTGATTCCCATCTAAAACGTTAACATGAAAACAGTCGTATTAACAGCAAAATACCCTACCTTCTCATCCTCTTCTTTGAAGACTTTTTGGGTTTCATTTTAGACAACAGAAGCGTGCACGACTCTTGTTGAAGTTTCCCAAATAATCTGGTTGTTGTGATATTTCAAAAAATGCGCTGTCTCGAGAGTTCTAAAGAATTTATCCAGCAAGACTGGCAACACAAACATTCTTCAACGGGGCGTTCTGTGTTCTATGACCAAAGGTGAAGGTAAATAGCCTATAATGTGTCCTGTACGATTCTAATATTAAAAAGGGAACATTGGAAACTTGCATGAGATTAAATTCACCGTTGGAAAATATGAATAACACAGGCAACATGCAACTGCAAAAAAAGAAAAAAGCATTTCTAACATGACTTGCTCCAGTGATTTTTGTTCTGTAAGAAGTTCTTTATTTTTGTATTTTTACGTTTTTATTAATAGTACATTGATGCTGAGGATGTAATTAAACGAGAAAAGCACATTTCATGTATTAGCCATGACAGAGTTAGTTGGATACTCTAAAATTACATTTCTCTGGTTCCATCTCAAATACTAAGCTAACTATATAAAATATAAATAGGCCTTCTATATCTTTCCATTGTACAGCGCTTTCTTGCGAAACTTGCAACATAAAGAAATATTAGCATATGTCCATAAAGGGAATATCTCTCTCTGGTTAATGTGGATAGCATAGGCTATTATGTAAATAAATCACACGGTTGGCCAAGTACTTACATGTACCATGTTGTCTGTACAAGGTTTCTCAGCAGCACTACTGGCGCCTCCTCCAGTTTGCCCATTTACAGTCGCGCTCGCCATGTCATTCTCTGATAGTCAAGCTCTGTACAGTCCGTTCGGTATGGACATTCCCCCATTACTCCAAAACAAACAGCATTTAACACTTCAATTTCATTAGTGCACATAGATGCTGATGTTTCTACCACAGTGATGTGTAGTATTCGAAAGCTTTTTTGTTGTTGTTGTTCAAAACAATGCATACTGTATATCAAAAAACTAGTTACATATTTGATTATAGAGCCATATAGACACAGAATTGCTTGCATGAACACAGCACCCTCCATCCCACCCAGGCCCCCATGTTAGGATTATCTCATTAACACTGCTTTGGTTTGTAAATATACAATAAATCGTGTTTCACATGAATAGAGGACAGGGCTGGAGCAACACAACTCATTGGTGTACTTAAAAACCGAAATAACAAGGAATCACTGATGAGCTCACTAAAGGTATAGAAAATCACTTCACTCTTGTAACACAAAAACAAAAAATCTTTTGTGTGTTTGTACAGGTTTGTTTTGAAAATGCTGATGATGAAATGAACTCATAGGCCTCAGACCCATGAATCCAGGGGTGGGGGAGTTTGTTCAACCAGTCCAACAGCTGGTCGGTTGCCTCGGATGAAGTGTCTCTTTTCATTGGCACTCTACAGACACACAGAAAAACAATACATTATATTGCGTATTGGAGTCCATATATTACAGTACATATAACAGGCTGATGACAAAAGTGAGAAATGTATTTATTTATTCATTTTAGCTGTTTATAATGTTGGGTAAAGTCCAATGTCAGCCAATTAACAAACTGTCTTGTGCATGAGCTTGCATGAGCTATCATGTGATGTGTGTGTGCCCTGAGCTGGCCAAGTGATGTTTAGACAGATCTTCCTCACTACATTAGCTAATAAGTTTGGCCTAGTTATTCGATAAGCCTTAGTTAGACTGTAGGCTTTCCCTGTCATTTACATTCAGGACATGCCTTTTTCCTTCCCTCCCTCCCTCTTTTTCTCTCTCTTTTCCTGTCTGTGTGGGAGGAAACAGTGATGTGTTTATTTGTATTTTATGCTAAAATATGTTAGTCTGTGTAGCATATTCCCTCAGATTGCTGAGACCTGGCAATACCTGCAACTGTTCCCGTTCCACCATATGACTTGGAGCCTCGCTCAGTCTGTCGCTCTGATCGATGCTGTAATACCCATCTGTGAATCATAGCAAGGAGCACGCCATTAATCATGGCGTAACTGCCTTCTGCATGTGGATGCTCGATAAGACCAATGCAAAGAGTTTCTATTCATTTACAAGATCCTTTTAACAAGATCCATTTGCAGAAGTGCAGACAGAGAAATCTGAAATACTGCTGGGTTTCAGTCCTCCCAATTGACGAGTGGGACTGTAAAACACTCACCTTGGTTTTTCTCCATCAAAGGGAGGGTGATGTCATCATAACCTGCCTTTCCATTTTTCACCTTCTTTGGTAGACTGGAGGAGGTAGGCTGAAATGAACACTGAGCTGTTAGTTCATGTCATTTGAATAAAAAGATACCCATTTTATGCTCACCCGAAACATTTCTGTTCCATTTTTGTCAGCTGCACACTCTAGAAGTTTACATCGTTTACCGTCCATGGATGCTTAGTGACATTCTATTCAGATTGTAATGGTTAAGGGGAAAAAACTATCTTTTTCTATACCTTGAAGTGTGATTTGTTCCAACCAGCCTTGTAGAGCATGTTCCTTAAGTCCTTGTAGGCCCAAACAGTCTGCAGAATATGAGAGGCTGCTTTGGTTTCCCTCCCAGATTGGCTGAGATAGGACAAAAAAAAAAACGAAAAACAAATCCAAAATGAGGAAAAGAAGTAAAGCACGGCTTAGAACAGACCAAGCACTGTAGGGGCATGATGCTTTAAGAGACCTCACAATAATTAAATCATGAATCATCAACTCACACAACGGCACACAGGCTACTGCTGAATGTGTTATTTTTTCATAAATATTTTTAGCCTGTGTCGTTCCTTAACAGACCACACTGCATCTTGCCCATGGTCACTGTCAGAATGGATGTCATCTGATTCACAGTAAAATGCTGTTTTGCTGCACACAGCACAGGCATTCTATATCTTGCTTATTCAGACTGTTAGCAACAGTTACCTTGTTTTGTTGATGGTGACCAGCTTTTGAATGCCCTGTCCCTGCACCAGGAAGCGAGCATTCTCAGCACTGTCCGTGACGATCTCCTGAATGGTGTTGAGCACAGCCACAACGGTGTCCTCCTCCAGGTTCTTGGCAGGATGCTGCTGGCCACTGGGCAAATTGCTGACCAGGTCCCGCATGGCGTAGCTCCCTGGTGTTTCAAATACACATCAATTACTTTTTGCCTTTTTGGCCAGCATCTCAATGCAGAGCATGAAAGTCAATACACACAAAATATCTAGGTCAAATGAGCTCTGGAAATATGTATTTTCTGGTAACGTGCCTGGATATGCATGCATATATTATGGAATTCTGAATGAAATTACTCATTATCTGATACAGTATCATACAAAAAGAATGAGCGGAAAATTAGTTCCGGTCTTTGGAATATCGCTGATGCATATTCAAGCAGGTGTGTTGTTAAGGGTTGCTCAGGGCCATCCCTACCAATTAAATCTTTATTCCGGCGATCGATTGCCAGGTTTCTCAGTGCAATGGCGACAGCTCTGACCACTTTGTCTCCGTCAGAGTGCAGCAGCTCCACTAGAACGGGCAGACCTTTCTCTTTCCGCACTGTTGCTCGTATATAATTGGACCACTATGAAGCAAAATTAAAAAAGCTGTTATATCAGATGCTGCTTTGTACCGCTATGGTTTCATATACTGCATGAATGATTCATTTCAACAGTCTTCCATGACGTGCATATGAAATAAAGGCTTGCAATGCTTCCTTAATATGTGTGCTGAAATTATTTAAAAAAAGTGACCTGATGGCTACAGAAATCAGAGAAGCTTCATTTAGAATGCAATCTCGTGCAGAAATCGAACGTGTTGTCTGAAATTTACATCTGATGGTCATGCTCCAGTCAACCCATGTCAGCCATCCCTGGCTTCTAAAGATAATCACTAACTTACTTGAGCTTACACTTCACTTAATTAATAGTAAAGTAAAGCTGACTTGTATTTAACAGACACTTTTGGGGTTTGGGTAATCAAACCCCGGCTGCTCCACAGGTCCCAGCCACTTACAGCCCACTGTCCAGCTGAAAGGTTCTGGAGTGCTCCAGCAGCCGCCTCAAGAGTGTTCTGATTCTGGCTCAGTCTGAGAAGTGAGAGGTAGAGTCTCACCACCTCCGGCTGATAGAGAAGATCCAGACCTGTGCCACAGACAACAGAGAGAGTGCATCAGAATGAAGTGAAAATGTATTACATTCTGTTAGATTGTGACTAGGTTATGACATGTAAATGTGAATGTACCAGATTTAGCCGTGAAAGTTCATTTTTATCTATTGTCCCTGGCAGGCTGATGTTTGGTGTTATTACATAATGCACTGTAAGACCATTACAAAACAGGCGAAAACAGGAGCCTGATTGACCAGCACCAAACAAAGACACTCTAGCTACACAAATACAGTGTAGTTTAACAAACCATAAGTAGTCTGCTGCTCAAATCATTCAAACATATTTACATTTTTCTTGAAATAAACCTTTTCCTCATGAAGAGTAATGAGATAATGCCTTAGAACCCTCATAAAAACCCTCAAAAGAATCAAAAATGTTATTTAAAAAAGAGTTGTCCTACCAAAGTAACTATTTTTGCATAGTTATTTAATATACTGAACATGCTGATGACATGCTGCTCACAAAAACTGCTTGAATACAGACTTCATCTACATTTTTATAGGGGCTTAGGGAAAGGCTTTAGAGTGCTGATCGATAGATATATCATTGAAAAATCTCCCATGGTTTGCATCCTCCCACACATGTCTACAAAAATCGTCTCAACCACAGTGTTAGCTCTCGACTGTGCTGCACCATCTCACCCACACCTAGTGTATCGCCTTTCAAAGCTGTCAGTTGTCTTGCAGTCAGAATAAATGTTTCAATTGGGAGGAAAACTTAACAGCAGGGAGCACAATCCTCAACGTTTTGTGAGCTTCAGTTAACATTTGACAAGACTGAGATTTCATCTCTGAGATAAAGGATTTAAATCACAAAATTAGAACACATAAATCGCATGCATTCACTGTGCAAACTGTGCTATCATGAGGGCTGCCATGTGGCAGGCGGACTAAAGTGACTTTCTGTAACAGCCCAGGACGTTTGCATCCTCAAAATCCTGTAGATCTCTTTGTTTGTAAACACAACGGACTCAACGGACACAATCTTTTGCAATCTTTTGCTCTTGTCAGTAATCATCTATGATGGTGCTGGCTTGAAAGATTGGGAGCAAAATCTGCCACGTGTAGGGCGCTGTTTATTCAGCCGCAGAGTCTGTCAGGTCCACGGCGCACGACCCAGCCTGTCAAAGCCCCTGGCCGAAGGCATGTGCCAGTCTCAGTCCTGCCTGGCACATCCAAATGGGTATTGTGTCGGCAAGTGGCGGTGTGTGGGCGCACAGAGGGAGAAGTGTGAAAAATTACTGTTAAATTTCACACATTTTCATCAGTTGTTTTTTTTTTTTTTTTTTTTTTTAATCTCCCTCTCACTCAAATTACTAAGTACCATAACATGGATTTGGTATGAAGCAGTATGGAAGTTTCTAGAGAATACACCGATGATTCAACCAAAATCGTCTTATTTTTTCAAGTGTAGAGTGTAGAGTGGGTAGAGGACAGATTTTTCTGTAGTAGCAGATTTTTTCCATCAGCTGATGCAATAGCAATAGCAAGCCATATATATATCATTATTTTCCCTTTTTTGTAACTATGCAAGCAGCACAATGGCTTCTGATATTCTGCTGCCAAGACAACAAGGCTGCATAGTTTCGGATCCTAACATTGGATTGAACACAGACACATCTGGCCAGCAAAGATTCTTAGGCATTGCTGTTAGCAATAAGCTTGTGAGATCATCAACATAGAAACAGAGACAGTGACTAGCAGTGGCCAGCATGACCAGGGACTGGCTCAAACAGCCGGGTCCCCAATTTTTCCTCTTCATTGTTCTGCTCCCAGCCATCTTCTAAAGGTCAACCCTTTCAAGGGATTTTATGTTTACCCATTACTGTACCAAAAGCACTCTTAGGACAGAGATTGAAGTAATGTTTCAGACAAACGGTGAACTTTACTGTGTCTAAATTTGATGTACAGACAAAAAGAAAATTCTGCTGTTTCCTTTTTTTGCAGCATTCAGGTGTCAGGGAGACATTTTTTTTCTGACCAAGAGAAGGCCCGTCAAACTATTAATTATACAAATCACAAGTGTTGCACGGCATCTATTTACAGTGTCCTATGTTAATTATAGCTCAGTACCCATGTGTTTTGAAAGACCAAAGCCCAGAACGCTCCATGCCTACCATGCACAACATGAACCAAATCCTTTCTGACAGCCGTTCTCTCCCTTCACGCCAGATTCTTTTTTCTTCCGTATATAAAAAAATACCTAAGATTAAAAAGCATACTGTCAAGTCAGCTTTGTTCATTTGAGTGAGGTGATCACGTACAAGTGTGTCACAGAGTTTAATCCATAGTCAAAAATGAAGTTCGAGCCCGAGCTGAGATGCCGCCAGAGAGGGTGACCCAGTTACATACAATTACACAAGACTTTTCCTTTATTCTGCAGTAATCGCTCCTATATTCCAGCAAGTGGTACTAATCTCTTATCCATAGCATCTTACACATTTATCAGTCTACTTTAACTGATCAACTGCTTTGATAAACTGACAAGCTGTCAGACAAAAACAAAGTGTGTGCACTTATCATTGCATCTGGCCTTTCACTATTCATTCAACTGATTCTGTAAAACAGCCTGTGATCCAGGGAAGGCCTGGGTTCTTCCATAAAATCATACCTCATATATTGTGCCTTTCTTTTGTGCACCCTTGAACCATTCAGAATTTCACTTTCTAAAATGATCTCTTATTGGTTGTAATTGGAAATGTAAGATTTAAGGTAAGGTATTGCAATAATGTCCTTTGAACATTAGCTTTGTTACCATACCCAGAGCAAAAGAGTTGCAACCAAACTTTTTCCGATTTACAGTTTTAAAGTGTCAGATTTTTTTCCAGCAAAACTTTCAATTTCCAATTTAAATCTTATCCTACCATAACTGCATCTAATGAAAAGTACCCTGAGCAGAGAGTGGAAAAGTCTGCTAATATCAGCACATGTACTTTCTGCAGATGGCACAGATGCTTTAACACATGTTCTTTCATACACATGGCTGGTTTAAAGTGCTGTGCTATAAAGATTGGCCAGACATCTCACACACAGACACACACACACACACACACACGCACACACCATCACCATCACTCCTGCCAGCAGCCTACATGTCTCTCTGCTCTTTCCCATTTCTATCTAAGCCTACTCACACTCATAACTCCTGCTTGGCTCTCCCACGCTTACTATTCAACATCTCTCTCTCCCTCTCTCTCTCACACACATACACACACAAAAACACACAAAGAACACACACAAACTCTCTCTCTTTCTCACCCACTCTCTCTCTTACTTGTACTCTTTCGCTCTTTCTCTCCCTTTCTCTCACACACACACAACACACATACAGAGTTACTCCTTCTCTCTCTCTCTCACTCTCTCTCTCTCTCTCTCTCTCTCTCTCTCTATCTCTATCTGTTTCGTCTTCCATGAGTCCACACCTGGAAACCCATCAGTCAGACTAACAGATCTGTCTGCACACTGTACCACTACAGGTCACAGTAAACGGCTGAGCTTTTGTGACAAACTGTTTGCTTCCTTGAAATCTGTTGACATTACTAGGCATACAGTAAACATGTTCTTCATCTGAAAACAAATGTACTCTTCATTTGAACAGATTTATCACTGCAGCATGGTTAGGGTGCGTGTGAGTATGTGTGTCTGTGTGTGTGTGTGTGTGTGTGTAAGCATGGGTGTGTGAATATGCTTTGCAAGCAGCCATTCACGTCATGCCCTTGCCCTTGTCTTCAGACTCACATGGCATGTAACAAAGGGCCGCTCTGAATGAGCTGACGTGCAAACATGCTTACCTTTCATCATGGCAGGCCGCTTGGGCATGTCCAGGGTGCTGTACTTTTTGTCACACAAGCCGTGGCGTTTGCCTGCAAGAACAATACAGAGTAGCGCAGTACATCAGTATTTGATTAGTGCCTGCCCCACAGAATCCTAACTATAAAGTTACACACCATCGTTGGAGACATCAGAGAATAATCTACAATAAAATACCCTATAGATGCATGGCAGGGCACCTTTAAAACAAAAACAAACAAACAAAAAAAACGTGGCATGCCAACGTCCTCACAACAGAACGGGAGTGGGTGGAATTTGCAGTGGGCAGGGTGTGTGGGAGGAAGTGCTGTAGTCGTGGAGAGACAGGAGGAGATAAAGAATCAAGGTTTTATCACTTGGAAAAAAAATCATAAAGAAAAAGGCAAGAGAAAAATGTAGGCTACACTCACACTGGCTGAACCACTCTTCTGCAGTCGATGATTGGAACCGCACGTGCCAAGGAGAGAGAGAGGGAGGGAGAGAGAGGGAGGGAGAGAGTGCAAGAGAGAAACAAAAAAAGAAGTTAAATTATTTAATATTATGTGTTTTTTTCCCTTCTTCAGCTGAAGATTTGTGAAACCTTTTAGTGGCCATTATCTTAATTAAAATATGAACTAGAAATGCATGATTGGACATTAATCAAGGGCAGGCTACTTCTATCTCTAATTCAATTGATTCTCTTGGGAGTTCATCAGTCATCTCTAATAGAGACTGTGTAATATAACTCGTTTTAAATAACAAGTTGTCATACCAGCAAATGGCTGACAATGATCTCCATGCCTTTATATTGTAAGTTTAAAGCTCTACAGTTCTCTGATAAAATATATATATGTAACTGATCACAGATCAGTTGTAGATGTTCTTTGTAACATATGGCAAAACGGGATTATGTTACATGGTTGATTTATGTAACACTAAAAAACAAAACACTATTCTAAATTGCATTCTAATGATGATGAAAGCTCTGAAGGTCACCACATTATTTGCCAGAATGTAAATATTTTTATCATTTTGTTTGTAACAGAACCATAAATAAACCCTGAATAAACACTAAATAAATATCTTGTTGTAAAGCCTACTGTAAGATGTAACACTTTTAAATTTCCCTTTTCCCCTGTTGTTTTGTTGCTTATCTGAGTTTTTCATTTGATTCAGTTGGCTGACCTTTGGCAGACTCCTCCTTCTTACACAGATGGCCACCTGATCGCGAGATCTTATTGGCCGCCTGGCACTTGAATCGCTCGGCTCCCGGCACCTCTTTGTGGACGTGATAGGAAAGGTTGCGCAGGATGCACACGCAGTTCTCCACAGACTAGGAGGAAAGTCGAGAAAGAAACAACACACACATCAGTGAGTGAGTGAGTGAGTGAGTGAATGAGAGAGAGAGAGAGAGTGTGTGTGTGTGTGTGAGAGAGAGAGAGAGAGAGAGGGAGAGAGAGACAGTTCCTCTTATTATCACTTTATAACCCATATTAGCACCTCAAAAATCTCCCCTCTCCCTCACAATAGAGAGAGAGAGAGTGAGAGAGAGTGTGTGTGTGTGTGTGTGTGTGTGTGTGTGTGTGTGTGTGAGAGAGAGAGTGTGCAGGCACTCCAAAACAAACACAATATGTTCATGATGGCTGTGGGGGTTCTGTAGCTGACCCGAGCTGACCGCAGCACTCTTAACTTGTACAGTGGGCTTGTATCTCTCCACTTGAGCTGATAGATAGAAAGGTGTCTGATGGAAACACAGCCTGTGCATTACAGCCACAGACTCTTTGTTGCCATAGTTACATAAATACAACGCAACATGACTTTCAAAAACTCCGCACATTATTGGGATGATGTGCATGTCAATCAAATGAAAATAAAAGAACTGATTTGTTAAATCTTTGAAGTGTACTGGTGTCAGTTGTCAAATTACTGTCAAAACGCTACAGTGATCCCTATTTGTTAACAAAACAAAATAACAAAAGTGATTTGTTAAAGCTTTGAACTGTATTGGTGGCCTCAATCGTCAAATTACTGTTCAACTCTTATCCATTCTGGAAATTGCTTAAGGGCAGAATGTTTGGTTTTATTGAAGCTGAGGTCCATCTGTGGCAGTCATGGGGGAAGGGAAGGCCCAATGTCAAATCAAGTCTCTACAGGCCTTATGATCAGAGTATGAAAATCAGGATTTTTCACTCATAGGTATGTTAATTGGTGTGTTGATGCACACAAACACATGCACGCACACACACACACACACACACACACACACACACAACACTCGCATACACAAACACACGCACAGAAACACACACAAACATGCACATACACAAACACACCCACACACAGAAACACATACACACACACCTTGTTATTCACATCCTTTCTAGCCACTGCAGACTGTAGAGCATGAAGCAGAGCGTCAACGAGCCCGTCGCAGTCCCTCAATCGCTGGCGAGCCTCTGTCCCATCTGAGCTCACATTCCTGCAGGGCACAAACATCACATCACACATGTCACACATACACACACACACACGCATGTCACACTCACACCACAAAATACACATACACTCATCACACAAGCATATCGCACGTCACACACACACACGCACAAATACACGTCTTCCCCCCCTTCCTCAAGAAATGACCTCACAACAAAACATACACTCTTGTCATGTCAAGCACACATAGTTGATACATGCCCTAAGTCCTATTGTCAATGACATACAGTGCTGTGCATTATGGTCAACACAGTGCCTGAGTCTGCATGTGCTGCTGTTAACATAAACATAAAAGCACACACATGTATATCCTGATGAAACATCATCACCATTACACTCTCCATCACACATGGCAGGGGGGGAGGGTCTCTTTGAGTAGTCTGAACACACAGTCTCGTGTTTGATCACACACAAATCACAAGATAGCTTTGATGAGCAACAGGAGAGCTTAGCACCAGAGAAATCAAACGCAGTCGGCCCACCTCTGAGGAAAGCCTGAGTTGGCTTGAGGGAAACCTGCAGTGGAATTCTACTGCACCATTAAACACACACACACACACACACACACACACAGACATACACGCACACACACTGTCTTTGCACACATAATTTCAGTGAGACATATATATATATATATACACACATCCGCGTGCACACACACACACACACACACACACACACACATATATATATATATATATACAAACTGCCACAAACACATATGACACACACAGACACACACACGTACACACTTACAATGTGAAGGCAAAATGCCCTCAAGGGGAGTATTACTGCTGGCTCATAATGTTACATTCAGTAAATGCCTTTACAGTCCCAGCATGCCCTGGGGCAATGGGACAGCTCAGCACAAGCAAACAAACACTGGTGACCTCATAAGGAATGTCTATAGGGAGTCACTAAGAAACCTAGCAGATATTAGCCTAGAATGTCAGATAGGGTATTGGTATGCACAGTACACACACAAACACACACACATACACGCACACACGTACACACGCTCACAGACATATACACACACACATACACGCACCCACACACACACACACACTCACACACACCCACACACGCACACACACATCTAGCCTCAGAGGATCTAGTGGGATCCAGGGCTACTAGCAACTAGCACATTTATGCAGTGCACACTGTAACACAGAAGGTTGCTTTTCTTGCCAAGGTTCTAACATACCTTAAGCATCCTGATGTGTTCTTGAAGACAGTGGACCAGTCAGACTCGCGTGGCTTGGCCGGGTCGCTGGGTTCTATGCCCCGGCCTGAATGAGGGATGATGATCTCGTTGCTGAGCATCTGAAGTCCATGGTTTATCACCACCATCTTCAAAGGCTCATGGGAGGAGAGGTTCCACAAGGTTCCTGAGTAAAATTGTTATTGTTGGTATTAATGTGGCACAGTAGCTTGTCTGTCCTGCTCTAGTGTAAGGTTAGCTACCAATTGAAGGGTACAGACTGAATTGCATACAAATTACCAAAAGTATCAATTAACATGAAATCAATTAGTGCCAGCTTGTTTGCCATGACTTGCTTGCTGTACTGCATTTGACTGACATAGGTCAAAATACAACATTCTGTTGATCAGTGCATTGGTATATGTGCAGCAACTAGATCAGTGCCAATATTGGTTCAAACCTGAAAGTCATCAAACCTTACTCTGGTGGTGTAAAGGAAAATTCCAGAGAATTTCAATATTTGAAGTCACTGAGTGCTGTAGGTAGGAAAACGAACAATAACATTTGGTCTATGTTGCACCAAATGTTGTTCTTTTTCCTGCCGACAGCACTCACTGCAGTCACTTGCAACACTGTACCTTTTTTAGACACCTTTTGTCAATTTGGTTTGATACTATATGCAAATTAGATACATTTGTCTTCCCACATAGAAATGTTGGTTCGGGTGTTATGGAGCTCATAATGTCATACAATGTTTTATATTACTGGATAAAGACAGATAAGAATCATATATGCTTTCAACAGTACTCTTCCATTTAGGCTGTCTTACATGGTTTACGAGGAAATGCATCTGTACCTGTGACCAGCTCTCTGACCTCCATGTCATTGGACTTCCTGAGCAGGCGAATCAAAGCAGGGATCCCGTCGCAGTTCCTGATGGCCACCTTATTGAGGTGGTCCTTGCCGAATGAGATGTTCCTCAGTGCCCCGCAGGCCTTGCGGTGGACCTCAGCCTTGGGGTGGTCAAGGAGCCCCACCAACACTGGGACGCCCCTCAGCTGCCTCACTTCCTGCTTCACCTGGTCGTTCTCGTAGCACAGGTGCTGAAGGTAGGCAGCTGCGTTGGCCTTGACTGGGTCCATGGGGTGGCCCAGCATACAGATAACCTCGCGCAGGTTGGGGTCCCTCCAGCGGGCATCCCGCCGCATGCCGTCTAGACTAGCCAACGAGCCCCGCTTCTGGGCAGCCAGTGTGTGCATGCGGTAAAGGTCCTGTAGGTAGGGGTGCTGAAGAGCCTCTAAGCCGCCATCGTAGCCCCCTCTGTCAGGTGGTATGAGGAATAGAAAGTAGAAAGAGCACTTTACTTTGCGGCAATTCTCTCTTTTTAACAAGTATGCTGCATAATAGTGGGAGTTACTGAGATCTCTTTTCCATTATAAAGCACTTTAAGTGCCTTGAAGCTCTGATTAAATGTAACAAGCTGTTGTTGTGGTTGTTGTTCACTATTAGGGGCCAAAAGTCATTAAAGTATATTGTTTATTGTGTAGTGTTTGGTGTATAAACCTTTTTCAGATGATTTAGGGAAAAAAAAATATGATTATTTTAGAAGAATATCTATCTATCTATCTATCTATCTATCTATCTATCTATCTATCTATCTGTCTATCAATCTGTCTATCTGTCTATCTGTCTATCTATATATAAGCCTGCATAGTTTAATTTGTGTTGCGATTATGAGTCCTTGGAATAGTTTCTGCTCCATGAGGGGCCCCGAGTAATAAAGTTTGAGAACCCCTGATCTACAGTATCTATCTATTTATCTATCTTTCAATGGACAGAGAGAACGATCAGAATCAGTTATCAAAAGTCAAAAGTTGCCTTTATTTCACGGATTCTATTCTCACACAAAGAGCCCTCCAACACATTTGCTTTGATCTCTGATCAAGACTGTCCTTTGAACCCAAATGAGACCTCTGCAGAGCATCTTTGATTATCAGCTTTAAAAATTAATCATGATTTTTCAAGCCTGCAGCAAGCCTTTGCAATTGGTCATCTTCCGAAAAAGGGAGATCAAATACATGCTTTCTAAGCACGCTGAATGGTTTGGGATGTAATCTCTGCTGTTCTGGAAAGATCCCTTGAAAGAGAGAGGAAAGTACCACAAGTACAAGCCTATCTGTAATCATTTGTGCACCTGTACATTTGTGCACTGTGCCAGAATCAGATTTATTTTGCCTAACAGGAAAAAAGGAATTTGTTCCCAACCAAAGGTGACACTCTAGCATACGTAACAATATATAGCGAACACACAGGACATGTGTTATGGGGGGGGGGCAATGTCCATACCACACTCAGCACCAAGTGACTCACAATGATCAAAATTCAAGTCTGACCCAAGGTCATTTTTTAATTCCCGTGACAATCTCTCTCTCTCCCACTGGTTTCCTCTCTCTGTTTACTTGTAAACCCAAATAAAAGCATATAAAAAATCTAACTATGGAAAACTAAGCTATGCTATAAGACTGGCCTTGACTCAAGGCTCAGACAGCATATCAGCAGATTTTCCACTGCAAAAAAACTCTTGCAGTCTAAGCCTTCCTGTCCCTGTCCTTCAATCCTTGTGTATTGGTATGACTGGATGTATGTTCAGATATGTTGTGGTCAATCTGGAGGGGTCTGGTGTCATGGGTCTTCAACCATACAGCTCAAAGGAACCCCCCCACACCACACACACACACATACCATAGACACACACACACACACACACGCACACACACACACACACACACATAGACACACACACACACACACAATGCAACAGAAACACAAGAGATATTCTGTGGTAATATAATGTATGAATCATCAGTTCACAGGTGTGAGTGACTCAGTGACTAGGATCGTGTAAAGCCTAAAGAAAAGCTTTGTCTCTTCCTAGAATGTGTACCTCTCCTTATCATAGCTAACTCCTTAGTCTCTCAGCCAGCCAACACCTCTCTCCGCCTCTCCTGAACAGCTTGTTGTGGTCTTTATCCTATGAATGAGTGCTTAGATTGTTTTAGTAATGTGCAAATGCTCTTCTTCATAAATGGTTTAATGTTGCACATTCATGTTCCTCAAGTTCCTCTTAGCTTCGACTCCTGTGACAAATATTTATCTCTTTGTCTCTGAATTTCAATCGTCCAACTGTCTGCAACACTGCATTATTTTTCTTACCTGTATTTTTTGGAAATCTCTTGATGTCCAAAAGACTGCAAAGCAGAGATTGCATGTTTCACCAAAATGGAAGGCTGAGGCAGGAGTGGAAATGGAGTCTGAGCAAGAGGGGTTTTCACTCACAATATTGTCTAACTGCGAGTGGGTCTGGAGTTCTTTCCATACTCTGTGAGTGAAATTTATAGGTGTGTTTACAGCCAACAAAAAAAAAATTAACCATTGCGTGCAAATGATCTGCAGTGGTTCCTTGTTATTATTTCTGGTTGTCAGGGCAACAGAATAATCATGATGGAGGCTGCTGCCAGCCAAGTGGGGTGAACAGACCACAGGCTCGGTTTTATCAGGTACCAACCTCAATCTGCTTAAATAATGAAATCCATTTCCAAAATAAAAGCACTTACATTTACCATGCAGCATAATTGCATTTCAGGGTGGTCTCTAAGGGGGGATTTTTCTGAATACATTAAAGGATAGAGGAATCCCCCCCCATTAAAAGTTGTTTTGGGAATTAAAAGACTATATAAATGTTTTCTCCCTGGCACAGATACATGAGTGAATGTATCATCTTGGAATGTGTAATCTTCAGCCCCATTACCATTGGGTTTAAGTGAGCAATTAGCAGTATTAATGAAGTATGCATATGATTACCTATAGATAGCGCTTATCTATAATAGAAATGTATTAAATCATCTTTAATTTCCATATTTCCCTAAATTTCTTCCCTCCATTAGCATCTATTCAGAGGCTATAATAAAACTAAGTATGCTTCAAGGGAGGTTACCAACATTTTTTTTTTTACTAGAATTTAATCTAGCATTTAGCAGCAAAATCACTGACTCTTAAAACCTGGCCTGTTTTTGGTTAATCTTTTGTATGCTGTTTTTAAAATGTGGATCTATATTATAGTAAGTACAGTCTTACCTCATTTTTGGGAGATCTCTGAAAAGGTCATGGGGTTGCCTGAAGAACTGGGGTCCCCCCAGTGTGTGGTGGCCATCCATGGGGTGTTCGGGCTTGATGTCTCCGGCTCCCTGTTCCCCCTCGTTGGGCGCGTGGCTCTCAGTGAGACCTCCCTGGGCAGCACGAGCGCAGAGGTCACGGGGGAGGGGCAGCGTGTAGCAACTCTCAGGCAGATAGCTCCGCGGTGGCCAGATGGTCGTGTGCGATGACAGGAAATTAGCAGGCAGGTGAGACAGCGCGCCAGGGGTCTGGGGCAAGCCACCATTAAGCGTGGCAAAACTCTCATGAATGCCTCCAAGCCCCAAAGGGGGCTTGAGGATGGGGTCAGTTTGCGAGGGTTGTAGGGGCTGTGTAGTGGCGGTTTCAGTCTGAGTGGACGGCACAGGCGGCAGGACGCTGGCCAGAGTGTTATTATTGTTGCCATCTGTGACAGCATTAGCATTTGCAGGAAAGCTAGTGACTGTGGTGATGTTAGCGACCGTGGTGGCCGCTGGCTCTTGAGATGACTGCTCTCTGTCCTCTTGGCTTTTTGGAGCGGATGAATTCTCTGTGTCTTGGGGGCACACCTCCTCCGGCTTGGCTGACTCCATCTCTGCAGTCTGAGTATCCTGTGGGGAAGCCAAGACCATTAGCATTTATTATAATTGTTAATCATATCCCAACTTTAATATCAGGCACTTATTGCACCCTATTACACTGGGTGCACATTACATTTCAAGAACATCAGACTGTGAGCTAATCCTCTAATATCTAACAGAAATGTCTTAAATTTAGACATTTCTTAAATTTCTTTTCACTTTGGAAGCACTATTCAGAGACTATTTGGACATCATTTTTTATGCATTTAGCAGATGCTTTTATCCAAAGCGACAACTTGTCAACTATCAATTGTTCAGGGCCAGTCTCCCCTAGAGCAACTTAGGGTTAAGTGCCTTGCTCAAGGGCACAAAGGTGGCAGCTGGGATGGTATTATAGTCACACATAAAAGTCAGTGCTTGCTTTGTGTGCATGCTTTGTATGATCA
The DNA here is from genome assembly GCA_027481765.1 of Tenualosa thibaudeaui. Classification (NCBI taxonomy): domain Eukaryota; kingdom Metazoa; phylum Chordata; class Actinopteri; order Clupeiformes; family Clupeidae; genus Tenualosa; species Tenualosa thibaudeaui. The sequence continues at coordinate 13,739,852 of JAIFZK010000021.1, read as the reverse complement.
ACAGATGTTATGTATATGATTTGTTAACATTTTTGTCTGTGTGTGTGTTTGTGTGTGTCTGTAACTAGATGTGTTTGTGTGAGTGTATGATCTTATTGATGTGTGTGTGCGTATGTGTGTGTGTGTGTGTGTGTTTTACTTCCTTCTGAATTTTTTTAAAACCACTGTGCAACTTTGAGGCCCCCACAGTGAGGGTCCCAAGTGGGGTTGGACTGTAGGCCTATGGTGGGCTACCCACTGTGGGACCCCTTACCAGTGTGAAATGTGGTGCCTATTTCAGCTCCACAGAAAGGAGGCCACGCGGGATGGGACTGGTGACTTAGAGTAGGACCCCAGTTCTGTTTTTCATTTTCTTGCAGAATGTTTAAGCAGAATATAACTGTGAGATATTTTATTATACATCTTATGACCATTTAGCATATCCACTGGACTCTGCCACATAGCCTACATCTGACTTAGTGATGGGTGTTCAACCCCCTGACAGAAAAAAAAGGAAGCTGTCATCTCGTTAGTTTATTCTTTACAGCTGAAAGAAAACAGCGAAATTGTGTTTTCTATCAAGAATTTGCATTTTCCCAAGAATGTGCCAGATCATTGCCCCTCACAAGTAGCGTGCCAAAGTTCAGCCTTGGGCCATTTTACAAACGTCAACAAATTCATGTCACATAAACTTCTTCAACACGCAACCTAAATAATTGGACCGTTCATTGAAAATAACTGCACTGAAAAAAATAATGTCTCATTCAATGGCAATTAATACTTTTTAATGGCGTTTTTGGCAAATTTGATTTATCACTTTTTAATCATGTTTATTAACCTGTGTTATATTTGTTACATGACATATGACATGCAGACATGACACAGAAATGCTTACCTCCATCTGTGTCTGGTCCACTTCCTCATGGGAGGTGCTTGAGCTCATGGGGTTCATCTCGGTGTCTGGGCTTGAGGACTTCTCTGTGAGGGTGACTGAGCTGTCCTCTCGCTTTACCGCAAGTGAGAGAATGCTCGCATTAGCATAATGAGCTGAGGTATGATCTCATTAATAGCAGCATCATGCTCCCAGGGGATACTTAAAATACACTTAGCCTTCCCTACCACAAAATAAAAAAAGAACAAAAAAAAAGAACAAAAATACACCAAAAATACAAAAAAAATAAAAAAAACAGTTAGCCCCCCATACACATACACACACACACACATCCAAGACACACTTATGACTGTCACAACAATTACAATGATAAGGGGAGGCAGTGCAAAAATGCAGCCTGGCACAGAATGTAGGTTTTTTGCCCTTGTTTTTCCAACAGTTCTAACAGTGTGGCCATGTGATACTGTATCTTTAGGATCTCTGGGGGGCAGAGAGAGAGAGTGGTGGAAGCAGGCCTACTTCTGTGTCCGCCTGGCTGGTGCCTCCATTGCTGGAGGTGGTGGTGGACTTGAGGGAGGTGGGGGTATCCGGAGCCTCCACATTTAGGGTCGTCTCCTCTGGCTGCTCCCCGGGCTCCAGCCTCCCCTGGGCGGCCGTGCCATCCTCCGAGCTGTGCTCCTGAGAACCGACACAGATGACAGAGAGAGGAAGGTATTAGGGCGAGGGTGGAAAAGAAGGACATGAGGGATGAAGGAGAGAGAGAGGGAGAAAGAGAGACATAGCATAAAAGAAATGTAGATCAAGAAACAGGGGGGAGAGAGAGGGAGAAAGAGATGTATAGCATAAAGAAAATATAGATCAAGAAACAGGAGAGAGAGAATGAGAAAGAAAGATATAGTGTAAAAAGAAATATAGATCAAGAAACAGAGGGAGAAAAGTTATCAAATATAAAGATGTGTAGTTAAAAAGAAAGTTGAACGAGGAGAGGAAGGGGCAAGGGATAGTCAGGGAACCATAGTTGAAAGGGAGAGAGAGAGAGAGAAAGAGAGAGCGTGTTGGAGAAAGAAAGATAAAAATATATATGTAGTGAAGCCAAGGGCTATAGCATTATTAACAGACTTCTGCAACATCATGTCTGTGGCTGTGGAAATTTTCCAACATACCCCAATCATTAACAATCGGATCCTCAGCACATTTCACTCTTGGCACCTGAATCCCAACACAAGGTTAGCTATAATGTTGATCACCATTAGGGTATAATGATACGATTTCATATATTTCTGCTGTCACTTTTACGAGGTGCCATTACCTTATGTTCTATCAATTTTATTGCTTAGGTGCCTTGAAATTCAAGATCTCTTTCCAACTCAGAGCCATTCTTCTCATTGTAATGTAATTAGTGTCGTTTTTTACTGTTCCAGAGAGTGAAAGCTTTACCTGGCACTGAGGTAGACTGAGGGTCTGCTGGAAAATTGCAAAATTTTGCATAATTGATTATACCTGAAAAAACATCATCAGACTTCTATAGAACATTTAAGTGTAAGTATCCCATTATCTGTGTTTGTAGTGAGGGTTTCCAAAAAGCCCAGTTCAGCCCAATCTTGTACCATTTGAAAGAAAAAAGGCACATCTTGTTATGAATCATTATGATAAGGGAAGTTAAATTTGTCATTCTCAGCCTAAATTGCATTAGCCCTTATGAAGGTCAGAATCATATGTCTGTGCAATAGCCATTTTGTGCTGTGTTATCCCTTAACATCAAATTACTCTAAAATGGCTACTTTCCTGCTTGGTAAAAAATATATATCTTCAAATAAATAGCAAAGTAATTGCTTAAAGTAAGATGGAGGAAAGGGAAGAGGAGACAATAGCTCAAATACATGAAGGGACAATAAATTATGCAGGAGATTAGTCTCCAAATACATGCAGAGTTCTCTTAAATTACCAGCAGATAATACCCCTGAAAGAAAATTTTTAATTTTTAAAGGCACCATTTGCATTATTTGGCAAATGCACTGATAGCTTATTTGAATAAAAAGCTTCAAAGGGAGCGATGGTGGGCTTATTTTTTGATGCCGAGGCTCTGGTCTCTACACCATGCAGCCATTAGTGCCTATGTATAGCCAATATGTGATTAAAGTGAACATACAGTATCTACCAGACAGTCTAAGTGATGGCCTTGAGCATTCAAACTGTGTATTATGCATTACACATTCACTTGTGCCTTTTTAAGGTTTCCAAGCGATCGTGGATGAGTCTTGGTGCGCAAACAGATCCTTTCAGGTCCTGTTTGATCAATCAGCATGGCACACAGCACAAAGTAAAAACAGGAGGTTGAGTGCATAGACAAATCACTGCAGTGATAGTGCCCCCCCTTCCACCCCCTTCCACCCCCTTCCATCCCCATTATATTCTGAGGCTTTGGCACTTTCGCGCCCAGCTCAGCAATTATTACTCCTTAGATTTCACTTTCTATGCATGTGGTGCTTGATGAAGCCTCCGACTAGGCAGCCCTTACTCCCCCATGGTTCAGAAGAGGAACAACACACACCAGAAAGTTCGACAGCGCCATTTGTGTGGACAAAGTGGCACTCTGCGGAAACGTTGCGACTCAGGAGCTCAGGTCTGATTGCTCCATAATTAATGAATGGAAGCTGTGTCCATTTTGAGCGATTTTTTCCTCACAAGGAAACACTCACGTCAGTGACCCTCAAGTCCTTCAGTTAATGGTGAAGATTTACTATGCTGAGTTCTGAGCTTGTGAATAGCCATGAACTGCGGCCTTTTTGTATGCAGGGGAAGGATCAAGTGTGTTGTTTGATAAGGAGGCTGATTATTTATGTGAGAGGTGGGGGTGGGGTGGATTGGGTCAGGGGGTTGAGCAGGACAGGCTAAGGCCCCAGCCTCCTCGCTAAATATTCAACAGGAGAGCAGGCAAGCTTCATGTAAATCAGGCCGCCGTGCCACGCCATGCAGAAGATGAAATGCCTCACAGCCGCCCCGCACGCGCGTCTGTGTGTGTGTGTGTGTGTGAGGAGAGCATGCTCCAGACTCGCTCGCCTGTAACAGACTGGCTTCGCGATGAAGTAATCGTTTCCGCGTGCGCCAGTCGAGCGTGCCAGCTGCCCTCGTCATGTCTATTTGAGCAAAACCCCGGAACTGGGGAGAGAGTACTGAGGACCAAGCAAATAAAGACACACTCCACTCACCCCCCCCCCCTTCCACACACACACACACACACACACACACTGCCCCCTACCTCCATCCTTTCTCCATCCTTTTATGCATTTTCCTTTTTCTGACACCCATTTTCAACCCTCTCCACCAAACACCCACCCACCCACCCCCCAGCCCATTTCCTCAGCTCATTAGATCAAACTGCAGTAGCACACAGGTGGATACCATAGGAAAACTCAATAGTCCTCATGTTCAGCTCAAGGACATTGCACACTTACTCCAAGAATCCCAGTCTTGTCGTGTTTGTTGATTGAAAGACATCTGTACGGATGGCTTGACCAGAGACTGACGTGTGTGTGTGTATGTGTGTGTGTGTGTAAATGTGTGTGTGTGTGTGTCTGTGTGTGTGTGTGTGTACTGTAGAGGAGACAAGCTTGAGTGCTTGAGAGCTTGAGAAACGCTTTCCTCTTCCTCTGTTTCAGAGCAATTTTCAAAGCAGCTAAGCAAGTCAAGAGTCTCAGTGCCCATCTGCATGATTAGTGTTGGAGAACACATATACACACACACACACACACAAACACACACACACACACACACACACACACACACACACACACATACACACACCTCCTCCTAATTCACAACAAACATTTGCCTCATCCCTCATGAGGATGAAGCTTTATTAGCTCATCGACAATGCCAGCACATTTATATATATTGAGCTGCTTTTGCCAATATGCATGCAACATCAGGCCGACACAATCAATTGCATTAACGGAATCACTCGTCCATGCATGGGCATTAGCGTGGCCGTGGCGCCCCCCCCCCCCCCCCCCGTTTGTGATCTGAGGCACTGCAGTGTGCCTCTCTTTCCCCCTCCTCATCTTGGACGGAGGAAAAACAGGAGCAACCAGCCCTTCTCTTTAAACTGTGGACCGGAGCCGAATCAGTCAGCCTGCAATGCTGAGACTATCCCACCTGAGTGTGTGTATGTGCGTGTGTGTGTGCGTGTGTGTGCGTGTGTGTGTGTGTGTGTGTGTGTGTGTGTTAGTGCCTGAGACAGAGTATGTATGCATATGTGAGAGTTTTTGTGTCTGCTTTTGTGTGGGTCGCGGTGTATGTGAGTGTGCGTGCTCGCGCATATGTGCATGATTGTGTGTGTGTGTGTGTGTGTGTGTGTGTGTGTGTCTCTTTACACAGTACACTAGTGCGTGCAGCCCAGTAACAACACTGTTATCAATGTCACTTCAGTGAGCCAGGGTGGCACATCCTGTTCTGCATGCTGGTGCCGTGAAGCTGCTCTCATTTCCCCCATAATGTCCCCCCACCACCACCCACCCACCCACACACACACACACCAGATCAAACCCACCACCTCAGCATAATACAGCACTAGATGCCTGTCATGGTTAGTTATGTCCACAGCCATAAAACACCCCCCCCCACACACACACACACACTCACACACACACACACACACACACACACGCACACATGCAGACATATGCATATATGCTGCCTCACTCTCTACCAGTGAATGAAAGGCTGTTGCCTGCCAGAAAGCACTAGAAATGACAGATCTAGCTTCAGTCGCACACACACACACGCAGACAGAGAGCTCTACTGTTTTAAGCATTTGCTCTTTTTGAGGCTGTCAGTCTCTGAAAAAAAAGTAAAACACACAGGGGGAAACAAATGTGTGAAAGGATGTGTCAAGCACAGCACAGCACAGCACAGCAGCAGAGGCAGAATGAATGCACTCCTGGGCACACTCACCTCTTTCACCTCAGCAGGCATAGTGATCGTCCTCCTTGTCTCCTAAATCACTGCCATCTGACAGAAGAGAAGGGGTAGGGAGTTGGGGGTGGGGGAGGAAGAGAGAGAGTGCGAACGACAGAGCAGTCCCCCGTCCCTTCCACTGGTATTTTTTATAGAGTTTGTCCCTAAAGCGTGGCGATGTCAATTCTGACACAAGAAGCTATCCCTCCTCTTCTCCAGTATGCACACACACACACACACACACACACACACAAAATCACACCCGCGCAGAGAAAGGTAGACACGCGCCCATGCTACGCACACAGACACACACGCGCACACACACGCACACACACACACACACACACACAAACACACACAGTCGTTCACTGTCAGCTCAGGGAAATTGCTACTTGCAGCCGTGCCGGAGACGTGCTGAATCAACAACAAAACGGGAAACCTTGTTAATGCAGGAGAGCCGCGCAACACCACAAAAGATCCAACAATCCATGCTCCATGTTATCTTCCACGTTCCATGTCAATTCATTGCAATCCAGAGGAGAGGATAGGAGAAAAAAAGGGACACTTCAAAGGACGGGATGAGACTGGATGTACAAGTGCAGCACTCTGTATTCTGTGCTGTTCCCCCTTCGTCTCACTCCTCCCTCTCGAGCTGCTGCTCCTCTCACTCTGCCTCTCCCTCTCTCTCTTTCCTTCTTTCAGTCTGACTATCTGCACTCTCTCTCCCTCTCCTTCTTAGTGCTCTCTTTCTCTCTCTCCCTCTCTCTCCTTCTTTCACTGTCTGACTCTCTGCACTCTCTCTCCCTCTTCTTCTCTGTGCTCTCTCTCTCTCTGTTCTCTTTCCCTCACTATTTTCTTTCCCATTTACATTCCCCTTTCTCTCTCTCTCTCTCACTGTCTCACTTTCTACTCTGTCCTCTCTCTCTCCTTCCCACCCCCTCCTTATCCCTCTCTCCTTCAGACTCCCCTCTCCCTCTCTTCTTTATTCCCCCTCTCTCTTTTTTCTCTCCTTTTCTTTTTATCTCCCCTCCCTCTCTCTCCCTTTCTATACTTCCCCTCTGCCTCTTTGGCTCTCTATCCCCCCCTCTCTGTTTCTTTCTCCATCTCTCTCTCTCTTTTTCTCTCTATTTCTCTGTCCCTTTCTATTCTTCCCCTCTTCCTCTCTGGCTCCCTCTCTCTCCTTTTCTCCCCTCTCTCTGTTTCTCTCTCCATCTCTCTTTCTGTCTCTCTCTCTCCCTGTAACCAGCATGCCTGCACACAGTGTTCCTTGTGGGACTGAGGGAGGCAGTGCAGCTGGAGCCCACAGAGCAGCCTCTGCTGCACCAACCCAACCCAACCCAGTTCTGTCCAGCTCAACTCAGTGCACTCTCACCTCACACACATGCAGACAAACACGCACACAAACACACACACAGAAATGCAGGCACATGAGCACACACACAAAGACAAACACACACACAAACTCTCTCTTGCTCTCTCTCTCTCACACACACAGACACACACAAACACACACACACACAGTGAGTATGTGTGTGTGAGTATTTGTGCCCTTTCCCTGGTCTAGTTTAACACACCTCTATCCACACAAACCGTTAGACCCATAGGACCCACCGTCGATGCTGGATGCCAACCTTTTCCCCACCACCTTGGCATCCCTCTGCCTGGGCAGAGCGGAGAGTGGGCACCGCAGCCAGAGGCGAAAGGGCACGCTGTCATAATCAGTTGCCATGGTAGATTTAGCCTTTTTTTCTTGCCTCGATGCTTCCCCTCTTCATATAACATACTAAGCCAATGAAGTGCCTTCATAGAAAGTGTGTGTAGAAGAGACAGTGATGAACAGCTGATGGGAAAATTAAAAATTTGAGAAATCTGCAGCAAACACATTTTAATGAACATAAGAGAAGAGAAAAGTAACTTGCTTGATTTAACCATGGTGATCAGAATGAGATTTGTCACAGGATCCATGCAGTGCTCCATTCAGTAATGACAAGAAAAACATTCAAATAAGAATCTTCCTAATTCCTAAAAATGTAACTAACGTGGTTAAAAAAAAAAAAAAAAAAACACAAACCCTCTTAGAGGTGGAGGAGTAGTGCACACTGTTAATTAATGTTTTACTATTTATTCAAACGATGTTTCAGAAAATAGCTTTGTAACCCCAATGAAAGCTATGTACTGAAACATTGCTTAAGTAAGGTAAGCAAGGAGTTATGAGTAAGCATCTATGCCCCCTCATTCAAGTTCAGCTAAGAAACAGAGCCAGCAGAATGCAAGGTTATTTACACCCAATGGGACTATCAGGAAGGCTCATACAAGAGAGATTTGTGTGTACTTTTCAGCATTAGAACACACCCGACCCGACAAATTATTTATCGACTTCATGGAATGCATCGATTCTGTGGCACACAACTTAACCCAGCGCTTGGATTCCTTCTGTCCCTGTGCACATGCATATATACACATGACCCCGTGGAGCAGCAGTGTGGGAAAACATGAGCCACATGCCTGCCAGCCCACACACACAAGCGTGCACAACCCGCAGCCTACGGTCATGACCCACCGTACCACCACAGTGTGTTTCTGTCTGCTTGAAGAAGTCTCAAAGCTCCATAGCACTTGTTTGTTCAAAAAAGGAACTCAGCCCAACCCCAAACATCGACACCACCATCCACCCCTCCGCACCAACCCCCACCCCCCCTTCCCTGTACCATTTTACTGTATAAGACCAAAGCCGACAAACATGAATTCATCATCAGGCGAGGCGAAGGCCCCACAGGGGCGCTGGGCTGAACAGTCTGTTTGAAGGGGAAGATCATGGCTGATCTTCCCTCGGGTGGCTCAGATGGTGCTCAGCTCATCTCCACTGACCGTGGGGAACACTGCCGCCACTATTAATAGCCTTCCAGTTTTTTTGCACAGAAGCAGAAAGGACACAGGCGTTGCTCTGTGCAGCCTCTTCAGTTTTTCTTTGTTGAGTTGAGTCTCTGAAGCCCCCTCTCATCACTCCAATTGGAGGGGCTCTTGGTTCAACTCTTTGACCGAATCCCAATGTTCCCTCTTAACCCTGAGCCCTCAACCTTCAAAAACTTAACTGGCATGAATCAAGCCAATCATGAAGTCAATTCATGCCAGTGAGACTGTGAGGGTTCCAAGCTTAGGGCTTAAGGGGGGGCATTGAGAATTATCACTTTTTTGTGTTGTCAAATTTTCTAGCAACTCTTAGCTTTTAGAAGATGGAAGAGGAACCAGAGAGGGTACAAGCGGTCAGTATTTAAAGATCTTTGGAGGAACCCTAGAAATAGAACAATTCCAGGGTCATCACGAGGGGGAATTGTGTTGTGTGGAAACCTCTAGAAGAATCCATTAACAGGATTCCAGATGGGACCCTTTTGAGGGAGCATTCCATTCACGAGTGCACAGAGGGAGAGGCTTTGAAAGTGGGGTAAATATTGGTACACCAGTTTAGTTTGCAGAGGAAGAGAGTGCGCAGCCAGAAAAGCGAGAGAACCTGAGAGAGTTCTCCCACGAGACACGACGCTACGCTACGCTACGCTACGTCAAGGAGGCTGCTGTTGCTCATTTACTGATTGGTGAGGCTCTCTGAAAATGCTGCCGAGTCGGCCAAGTACACTTATCTTCCAAATGCACACACACATACACACACACACACACACACATGCAGACAGTAAAAGCCTGCTAACATGGAGAAAAGACACAATGTTAGCACCTTTTTTTTCCTTCGCTGATGAATAATGAATGTATACAACTCTCTCTGAATTGCGATTAATAATGTATAGCTGACAACGTTCCCTAGATGAGGAACAGCTTTCCGACCACATAGAGATAACTCAGTCGCTCACACAATTTCTTTCTCACACATTCCATCCTCCATCATCTATTACCATGGGAGACGCACTCTCTATATGAGGCTGGGGTAACATATCTCTGCACAAACCATTTGCTTGGGCTGATGAGAGATAAATATTTAGAGTGAACTTGTTTGTGTGTGTGTGTGTGTATGTTCATGCATTCACATGAGTATGAGTGAGCATCTGTGGGATCAGGATGTGTTTTTGCCTCTGTGTGTGTGAACATATAAAAGTATGAGTAAAACAATGAGTAATGATAGAACATGACAGATGCTGGGCCTGTTCTCTTGACACATTGTTCATAATTCCAGCCATGCTTTGCCCTGAGCAGACTATACTCTCTGCAGCCCATAGTGGTGTTGAAGGGGCCTTTAACACACAAACACACTCGTGCATACAAACTCTCTTACCTATGCTCACATGTGCACACATGAAGACACAATAATACACACACATACACACACACACACACACACAAACACAAACATCAAGGTCAAGATGTGAATGGAGCAAAGAAATAGTCACGACTCAGGCAGAGTTTGGAGTCAGAACGTCACAGCGAGACCTCATTGAATCAAGATCACCCTCACAGTCTTTCTTGATCCAAGACACTGGAGGCAGGAAGCGGAAATCTGCCTATGGTTATTTGGAATCAATTTTGTGCACAGATTTCTGCCAGGCTATCTGACTCGGATGGAAAAACGAACTGCCAATAGCATTCATGTAAAGAACACAATATCATAAGCCTGCATGAGACGGTCAGCCTAACATTACTTTAGTTTAGACCTGACATTGAATGAACGTATAGGCTAAACATCTTGCAGTAATCCGGTTATGACTGAGATCTTGAGATAAATGTATTTGTTTTCGTACAACATACAACTAACATCCCTCTCAGCCGCGTCCTCGTTATTATTCCACCCCAGGCATCGCGGCTCATCCGCCGCACATCAAACAGAGTTCCCCATAAAAGCCTTTGGGATGACGCTGTGTCGGGGAATAAACCAACCGCACGCATCGGCGTTAATATTTGATCAAAGGTATTCTAAGTGATGTTATCACTCCTCTCAGATGGCTAACGTGTTATAATTGTGCGAGTTCGCCAGTGATCCAAACCGTTTCCCCTCTGTGCAATCAGAAACTGTTAAATGGTCGCCGTGGTCGCCATCTCCCTACGAAAGTCTCATTAGCGAACACAGAGGGGCCGGAGTCTTGATGCGAGTCGCGTGGCGTTATGTGATGAAAAACTAATGATGATACACCAGTGCACCAAGGTAACGGTAATGAACCAAAGTAAGGTAAAGAAAAGAATCAACGTAGGCTAATCACTTGAATATAAGCTACACCCAACTAAATAGGAGTTTAACACAGTGAACTCCCCCCCTGTATGCAAAATGATTACAAAGTGGTTGGGCAACTCATATACCCCCAATATGAAAGGTAGCAAGAGCTTAACAGTTTAACTGTTAATAAATTTCTACTTAATTTCTAATTATTGTAGATTGTAACCATTGCACTTAATTGCAATCACTTGTAAAGTTATGGGGTCAAGTTGTACTTTTAATCTCTGCATGTAGAGTAGGCCTCCAAAAACACCTTTAACAGAAAGTAGGCTACGACTATTTTCAAGCCCAGTAGTGCCTGGTAAAAATGTGAGACTTGCATCGTTTGTCTCTGGGATGTTATTTAACTGAGCAAGGTGTCCTTATCGTTTCGAACATAAATCATATTTGTGTCATTTGCTGTCCACTAGAGGGGGTATGATTCATTCTCAATGGGGAATGATGTCTTTTCTTGGGACCATCTTGTCCCTTTGATCATGATGCACAGGGTTGTTGACTGGCTGAGACAATGATTAAACCACTGCAGCTGGATACTTGGAGGCAAAGGGTTACTCCTGTCTTCAAGAGCTACCATGATCTGCATGATAAAAGACTGCAGTCATCTCACAGATCAGGCAAATGATAGAAATAAACGAGCAAATTTTATTTTATTTGCTATTTCTATTACAACGGTAAGTATAAACAGGACAGATGAATACACTGAACAGCATGGAATCATTTTTAAAAAGTACAGCACAAATACTTTCAAACACAGGCAAACACTTAAAGGAGAAATCGTGAATCAATCCATAACCCTGTTGTGCAAGGTCACCGAGTGCTGTCAGTAGGAAAAAGAACACGAAAATTTTATAGACCGAATAGTGAAGTGGCAGCCAACACTGACTGAATAGGGGCACAGAAATGCACTTTCAGTTTCATTTGCCTGTGCCCCATTCAGTAAATATTAGCTGTCGGCTTGCTATTTAGTCTATGTTGTATCAATTTTTTTTTTCCTACAGACAACACTGGGTATGGAACAACAGGGGTATGGAACAACAGGGGTATAGACTGATTCACACTAGACTTCTCCTTTGAAACAAACTGCTCCCTTTAACTTTTGACTTATGGTAATCAGTCTCACATCCAAAGTGGCCACAGTAGTCTACATAATCTCAGCAAGCAGTCTTTTCAGAAAGTGGAAAAATAATAATGTCCATCAACATGTTGTTAGGAAAGAGAGGTGGGTGCTTTTTGTTTGCCCTCTGAGAGTGACATATCAAGGCCTGGACTATTTCTGCAATGTCTCAGATGATTCCATCTAGAATCGAAGGGTATCACGTCCTACAACTCCTCTGGATGAGTGGCTTTCATCATTTCATGGCTGAAAGAACATTCAATTACGATATAATGGTAGGGGTAGAATAATAGAAGTAGATTTAAAATGAAAATAAGAATTACATTCAGATCTGTTCACAATGACAAAATGTGTTCTTTGTAAATGTTGAGGTGGAAATACACTGAGTTAAACTGCTTTATAATTAAGTATGTGGGGTTATCCCATGGAGATCCCATGTCATTAAGTGGTACTGGCTGTACTGGGTGTGTGGGTATTCAGTGGTACTTCACATTTCTTGCGGTAGGCCTACATATATTTATACTCACTTGAGCACTAACAGAATCTCCAAAGTGGATCAGTTCTGATACCTTGTAAAGTCCATTATGGAGTTGAAAACTAGAGTGTTCAGGTCAGGAATGTAGACAGGGATGAAGAATCCATGATTAGAAGTCAAAGGGTGTTTTAATACTTATTTTGTATCAGGGGCTAAATTGGTATGCATAACAAAACCATGAGCAGAATAAAATGTATAAACTAAACATGCAATTAAACTACTATCACACTGGCCAAAATTTTGCTTCAATTTTGACAGATGTTCCAAACATAATATACCACTCCAGAGTTTGTTTGGAAACCATCCAAGACCATCTCCTCTAGGCGATCCAGCCATGTTTGTTTTGTTCCAAAACATAATGCAATTGCCGCGTTCTCATATAGCCATCCTTGGAGGCAAACGATCCATGTCCCAGTTCAACTGCTCTAAACAATTCAGGTATGAAAGCACTCACAGTCAACTCTCATGGCGCTGTAGCCCATCTGAGGGTGGCAGGTCTCGGGTTTCAGTGTCAGAGATGAAGGCGAGGCCTCTAGGGGTGTTGTACGAAGTGGGGGAACACGGTAGGGCGGAGGGCGACTGCTGGAGCTGGCGTTCCAATGAGTGGTATGCAGGGGAGAGCGGATGATCATGCCCACTGCCTGGAGGGTATGACTGAAGTGGTGATCCAGAGGTATGGCGGGGCACCCGTGACAGGGATGAGGTTGACGAACAGGAGTTGCGGGGAGTGCGGGACAGAGAGGAAGTGGAGGAGCACGAGATGCGCGGTGCCCCAACACGTGACAGGGACGATGTGGACGAGCTTGACAAACCCATGCGGCTGCCGTAGCCGTACGCCGCACTACTCATGAGAAACTCCCGCGAGCCGTACGCTGGAGGGGTCGGGCCACGTGACGGCGGCCCCCGAAGGCCCTCCAGTGGAAGGCTGCGCCGGCTCGGCGTGTCATACACCCCGGTGTCGGGGGTTGCGTAGCTTGACATGGCGGGGCTGATGTGGTGCGCCAGCTGATGCGTGAGCTTTTCCCGCTCCTCAAGCTCACGTCGCTCCTGGATGGACGCCATGATGGCCTTGGACAGGTTGTCATAGCGCACAGGTGAGGGCTCCCGTGGCTGTGGCGACTGGCGGCTCATGCCCATGAAGACTGGGCTGTGTGTGTGAGGAGACTGACGCTGAATCTCGAGCCCACGGGACAGAGGGCCCAGGCCCCCGGAGTCCAGGGGAAGGTATGGTACCTGGTAGCCCAGCAGAGGGAGCCGTTCCCGCTGGGAGCTGTTCTCCCCCGGCGGTGGACCCAGCAGGCTGTCATAGGAGAGGCTGCTCCCACGGCTGGTGAGCGTGTTCGGGGAGAGGCATAGGCTCTGCGAAGCCTGGGTCGGACCAGGGGGGATGAGTGCCTCTGAGGTTTGGGAGGTGAGAGAGGACCGGTCTCTGTACCGATGGGCATGCTTAAGGCTAAGAGAGCGGGAGTTGAGTGTGAGGGAGTTTAAGGGCAGGGTGCTGGATGGGAATCCCAGGTTGGGGTCAGAGGAGAAGTCTGGAGGGCGCACACCAGTCTGCGTCATGGACTCCATTGTCTAAAGGAGCAGGAGAGGGAGAAGAAAAAGGTGAAGGAGGATGGAAACACACACACACGCGCACACACACAGAGAGAGAAACATTTCAACACACTTTTGGTTAATCAGCGAATTTAAAACCATGTTAAAACTGTTAAACTGTATTAGACTGTGTGAAACTGTGTTACAGAAAATATCAGATGACAGAGAAAATTGAGATATTGGGTCAATACATTCACCAGGAAAGTAGTTACATTCGTCATCAAGTTTCAAGACTGTAGCCTTTCAAAACAACGCTTACCTGGCGAACTTCTTCCCTGGAGGAGAGGGGGCCAAGCTTGGAGAGGGGGTTCAGGGAGGGCCGCAGTGTCCCTGTAGGATGCGCAGATGGGAAGGAGGATCTGCTATGCAAGAGGCTCTCTGACAACACAGAACACAGAACAAGAAGCAAAAGACAATAAGCCACACACAAATTGAGGATGTATGCTGAAAATAAATATATAGAGCAGATACAAAAGATATACAATTAATTATTATATTAGTATACTATATAATACTGCACTGCTCTATACTTTACTAGATTGGTAATAAAACCAGCCCCTCGTACTCACACATTCGTTTCGTACAGAGGGTCTGGACATTTGTAGTGAGAAACAATTGCTGGCTGTAGGTGTTTAAGTTTTAAGAGACTGGATCAGCCCTTGACTGATAGTCTGCCTTGACTGATAGCATTCTAGCTCAGCATTCACAATGCCTCCCTCTGTTTGCTGATTGGATACAATAAAAATGTTACCGGAGCTCACAAGCTCAATGGTGTCAAATCCGGCGAGGCCAGGCTAATACTATACTATAGAAATATACAGGCAACATGTGTGTACTGCTCCAGTATATGCATGCAGATGTTCACAGTACTTTCAAGTCTACTAAATGAAAATGTGACGTACTGTCAACATTGTGTTGACGTGCTCTCAAACATAATTGTAACTAATGAACAATGCTGCAGTTATTGTCATGGTTCCTGCTATTCATGGTTCCTGTGTCTACCTTCCAAGGCAGCCAAGTGGTTCCTCAGGAGAACTGGGTCGGGTTTTGGTGGCAGAGGAGGGGGGGTGCTCAGCCGTTTGCTGTCTGGCACATCCATTCCTTCCACAGCCTGCAGCAAGCAGAGTGAGGAAAGAGAGATCACAACATGTCAAGGGAACACTACCAGTGTGTTCGCTCTCTGACATGAAAGTAAAGTGGTTAGGAAGGGCAGAGTTGTTTTGTAGCAGAGAAACCTAATAAAAAGGGCATCTAAGGGGAAATAAAAGGGCATCTTTAGCCGATAAACATTTCTCAGATTTCTTATCAATGTATGTAAAATAAAGGAAATTGTTAAGAAATAAAAGTCAATAATAAGTACAAATGAATACCTTATTTGGGAGGATATTAGTTTGAATTCCGTTGTCCCTAATTTTGACGGGAGTTTCCCTGTCAGTTTCTGGTCTCTTGAAAGGAGGCTGGATTCTAATTGGCATCTTCTTCCTCTGTTTCCCAATGTACCTATGGACAAATCAAAAGACTTCTGACTGCAGTGTGACTGAGATGTCAAGAGCTTATTTTGCACTTCCTATAAACTGCAGCATTCAAAACAAACAATGTGACAGTTTATTTATTCTACCTTGGGCTCAGGGGACTGCAAAGCACAGATTCCACGTTGCCAAAGCAACCTTTGGTAAAAGGGTTCACTCCTTCCTGGAATTTCCCTGTTACCTGCAGAGAGACAGAAGCACGCTAACAAGTTAACATCTGTGTCCGTGTCGAACAGAGTGTTTCCCCCTGCTCTGTGAGAGAGCGACCTGAACAGCGGTCAGTCTCACCTGCTCGTTGGTCGTCCGCCCTCTGGCTACCAGCACCAGGTGAAAACAGGCCAGCCCCAGGACTGGCAGAAAGAACAGGCCAGAGATGCTCATGACAACCACGCTGAAGTGTTCAGTTAAGGATTTTACTAGGCATGAGATCACAATTATAGTACTACTGACAATACAAACTATACATACTATACATACTAACAATACCAATGTGACACGTGACAGAGGCAAAAATAACCATTGCCTGATTATTCATATTGATTACATTCACATTGATTCATTCATCATTATACATTGATTTTGCTAAGTTAATACCGAGGTTGATACATGACAGTGCATTTCTGTCATTCACAAGTAATATTTTTTTTAAAACTGTGGTTTATACATGTGGTTAGTTGTTATTTGGTTTGCATAAAACACTGGCCTATACACAGTGTGGCTTACAGTTGGGAAATTACTCTTCACATTGCAGCCCTCGTAGAAATGCAGACATCTGAGATGAAAATCAGGGACATTTTCCTGAATTTTCCTTGGGGAATTGGGGACATTCCTATTTCTACAGTAAACATCAATAAAATAAGTAATGTTTTAGCCTCAAAAATCAGGAACAAAGTGGGTCGGGGACGTCTGGTCAACCAAATGTAGCATCATGCTATACCAGCTCATAGAGATATTACAAGTAATCTATCACTCACAATGGCAGTGGCTCTGGTTCTCCTCCACAAGTGTAGACTGTATTGCTTGGTGCCACCCACAGAAATATGGTTTGGTTAGCAACAGCACTAACAGCATGCTATCTACCACAGATGTTTGTTGGCTTTTGTGATGAAACCTGGACCAAGGTATTCACTATTGTAGCATGTCTAAGGTCAGGAATGCTAGCAATGTCTAAGATATGTTAAAATCAGTGTTGTGGTGCTGTTTTCTAATGGGCCTTGTTGCTGGACCAGTGTTGTGGGAGTATCGCCCCTCTGGGATGATGTGTGGTGTGGTTTTTGGGGTTCAGGGGCTTGGTGTGATGATGTGCTTTGGGGTTTTTGATGGACTTTTGGGGGAATCTTGCTGTTGCTGCTCCCAGTGAGTTTTGTGTTGGCATGGCTGTGGCCGACAACAGCTGCTATTAAACCCTGCCATTAAGTGGAGCCTCTCTTTAATATCAGTGAATGCTATAGTATTTTACATATGACACATATTGTGCATATGCCTCTGATGACAAAGCAGGATTATTGAATTAAGCTACATAATGAATGTTCAAACTGACAGCATAATCGGCTGTTGCAGCCGGCCTACGGTTGTCAAGGATACATGACAGAAGCTTCCAGAGCCCACAAGTCCTCCAGATGTTCCATCACATACAGAAGCCCACCGCTGAACACGGCCAACATGTGGACGCTGAGGGTCAACAGGAAGAGGAAGAAGTAGCGATAGTTTCTCTTCCCAATGCAGTTGTTGACCCATGGGCAATGGTGGTCAAAATCCTGCAGAAGAGTATGAAGACATGAATGCATGCAAGTTTAAATTTTTATTTTAAAAAGTTACTTTAATACACATAGAATTTCAGATTTGTATATTAGATTACACTTCATATCGTATATTTTCTTATTATGCTCTATCTCCTCTTTGTATTGTTATTGTGTTGTACAGTTATTGTGTTTATCCTACATGTTATGCTGCAACTGCAGGTGAGTTTCCCAGCTTGGGGTCAATAGAGTACATCTATCTATCTATCTGTCTATCTATCTATCAATCTATCTAGTATTCTACAGAGATGCAGAGCGCTGCTTGGGTTTAAGGGCATTGCATGCCTTTCTCAATTTGAATCCATGCATAGGATGATGCATACAGTTTTAGTATGTAAGTGATTGGATGAGATTCCCCTTAAAGCTTTACAGGTTTTGTAGTGTAGTGGGACAGCATGTACTTGATGACACGGATGTCAGATCTTCAAAAAAGGGAACGAGAGAAAAAAAAGCAAAGGAGATTAACCTGATTAATGGCAGCTCTGGTCATCCCCCTCCACCCTCCCTCTCTCTCTTTCTCTGTCTCCCTCTTTCTCTTTTGCCCTCCTTTATCCTTCATCCTCAGAAGTTATCCACATGCTAACATTCTACACGCACACAGGCTCAGCAGAATGCCACACACACACACACACACACACACACACTCAGTATATGCACCCATGCATACATAAAAAAGCTGTGTTATGTTTGTAGACATGTTTGCTCACATGCATGCACAAAAATCGACATCTGTGTACATTTGTTTTGTCAGAAAGACATGCACAAATATACAGGAATTTCACATTACAGTACAGATATCTTACACAATACAACACAGAGACTTTCAGACAAATCATTACCCATACACACAGACAAACACACACACACACACACACACACACACAGTCACATACTGTAGTAGGACCAGCACAGGGGTCAAGAGTTGACAGGAAGTGCACCCACAGCTTCATGCACACGCACACAAACACGCACACACACACACACACACGCACACACAGACACACACACACACACTAACCTCTACGCAGTGGTCACACACACTGCAGTGAGAACAGCGTGGGGGTCTGTAGAAGTGGCAGGAGGTGCACCACTTCATGCGCACCTGGATGCCCCGCACCTCCACGTTCTTGTACAGGGGCGCCCGGAAGTCATCATCCTTATCCTCGTCCTCATTGGCTGAAATCACACAACCAAAATCATCATCATCCTTATCCTCGTCCTCATTGGCTGAAATCACACAACCAAAATCATCATTATCCTTATCCTTATCCTCATGAGGTGAAATCACACATTCAAAATCATTGTACTTATCCTTGCCCTCATGTGCATGTACAACCATAGCCATCATCCTTATCCTCAACCTTAGTGGCTACAATCCCACAACCTAAACTCAGCTCAATATCCTTTTTTTATAATAAATTTCACTGTAATTAATTATTTTTAGGCAACTCCAGTTGATTGCAGAGATCACGCATAAACATTGCCCTTACCTCTCGGCAGAACACCAGGGTCCATAAAGGTTGCCATGGTGAAGTTGGCCAACACAAAGAAGAACACAACACCAGCACATAGTGGCACTGCCAGGCAGATCCTGTCAGCCAGCCAAGGGCCCCTGTGACAATAGAGCAGTCAATTACATGTTACTGGACTGAACTGAAGCCATACATACAGTAGACAGGTGGTTTATGCATGTTCTTTTTCTGTATGCTCTGTTGTCACCATTGTAAACAACTGGAAATGTTATGATAAACAAGTAAACACATTTCTCAATTGCTTCGATGCAGCCATCAATTCAGAATCCACCATCCACCACTCCCAAATCACACATTTTGTTTGCAAAAAGCTCTGATGATAAAACATGCGTCTAAAGCTAATTTTTCCTTCAAATAACACACAAATCAGTGGTCAGATCAGTGAGTACTCTCAGTCAATCATAACAAAAAGGAGAACAAATTATAAAACTTTGCCTTCAAAATAAGTAGCTTCTGCCTTAGGTTTTGCTATGTCTGTGCCATTTGCCTGGTTACAGTTTTTCTTGATTGCTTTGATGCAAACATCACTTCAGAATCCACTTTTTTAAATCAGTTAACACAAAGGCCTAAACAGAGCCACTCTGCCCAAAATCCCACATTTTGTTTGCAAAAGGCTCTAACAATGACAAAACATTTTAAAACATGCAGCAAAAGCAAATCTTTCCTTCTAACAGCACAGCTGGTGGTCAGGTCAGTGTGAACTCTCAGTCAATCATAACACAAAGGATGACAAAATACAAAACTTTGCTTTAAAAATAAGCGGATTCTGCCTTAGGTTTGCTATGTCTGTGCAATTTACCTGGTTATTAAATATGTGAAAAAGAACCAGAATGTTACAACATCAATTTCATTCTTTCCTCCTAAACTTACACACACACTAATAATAAGTGCTGGTCCTGCACTAAAATCCAGACTCTGTTTTACGTAACGACTATTACAAATAGGTTCTCATATCATGTTTTGTTTAATGAGGTAGAAAAGCCTGACCCACAACAGTTGCTTACATGCAACCGGGCCCCATTTTTGTCTCTGACGTCTGAAAACACTATGGTCTCAACCTGCAAATGAAAATAATCCATAATCTCCTACAAATCCATGCATGCAAATATATGTTTTGTTTACATTTAGACAATTTTTTACAAATCCCCCTCCCCTGAAAAAAGCTTTGACCATCAATCTATATCCTCCCCAACCCCCACAAATCCTGGGGCACTCCTGATCCACCAATCCATCACTAATATAAACACTGTGCTCTCACCCTTGGGTTAAAGCGTCTTCCTCTGGAGCAAAAGACCTATTAGAACCCCTCCATCTGTGCAAACCAACTTCTACTCCTTAAAATCATGACCAAAGAGCCAAAACAACACACCACCAATATTCCTGTGAAATGAATACATTGCATTACAGCGCACATATTCATATATGATTTGCAAAATGATCTACATGCATATTAATGAAGATGCACACTTTGAAAGATATTTAGTACAACGCTGTGAACTTTTCGCTTTATTGAACTGGTATCACAGAAGAGTGAAAACAACATACCATTGATATTCCTGTGCAATGAACATTCCATACGCCACATATTCCATTTTCAGGATATATACCTGTACTTACATACTGTTTACGTCAAGACAATATATCCAATCAATTTGAAACAATCGTGTAAAAATCATTTAATTTAACTTTTCTTTTGCTTTATTATTGAAAGAGCAAACTATTTCATCACAGAACAAATAGAACACATACGGCTGCAACCGTCTAGTGCCGGTAGACATTAAACCCGTGTGACCTTGAAGGTGCTGGCAACGTTTGCTACCAAATGGTGCCACAGGGCCAGCTTTTTCAGACAGGGCCTTAGATCTCATTGGTTTAAATCAGGGGCATAGAGACCATGACAGCTATCTAGACCCCCTGCAACCACTACACACACACACACACACACACACACACACACACACATGCCCCGAGCAGGGTTGTTGAACGGTCATGTTTTCCACACTGACTGCTGTCATCCACAAGCAATAACAGGCCCCTCGCAGATCTCACAGCGCTGAGTAATTCCTATGGGGCTTCATTTCTATGATGAGAGGCATGAAAACCATCTCTGACCCAGACCAATTTCATTCGGACCGCTTCTGCTTGGACTCCACCCATCGAAAAATGTACTTTTTTGCATCAGACAAGCAACAAAGAGGGAATGTCTAAGCCCACATTCATAATTTACAGCTGAAAGTCAAGAGTACGCTCCAGAAACTTTACAGAGGGCCTTCAAAGGTGTCTCTTCTTCCACAGGCCTGGGAAAAAAATAATGATGAAACAGAATGTATCTGTGGGCAGCCTGCATCTCCATGGTTACCAGTACACTCTTCTGAGGACACATCGTACACTGATGTAATACCGATTTCATTTCACACACAAAAATAACTCAATGTTCTGCTTCCTCACAGCAATCAGTGCTACTGCTAATTGACAAACAACATTGAATAAAGCTCAAATCATGTGGAAGAACCTAACGATCTTGTCTTCTCTCTAAAGATGACGAATGAATCCGATGCGGGCGACATGGAAATGTTCGATGTAGACTGAGGATTTTTTTTTGTATCCTTGAAGCGAGATTAAAATGGAGAGGTAATCGCGTTTTCAGCACAGGCCAGAGGGGATGCCAGGGTAGATTATTCCCACATTGTCTGATCAAATGGAAACATTATTATAACACACATTGAGAATATAGCAGAGAGTAATTGCAAGGGTAGCCCAGAGCCCTAAACAACCATCTCTCCCAACAGCTCCACTGACACACCGCAGAGTTTGGACCCAAATAAATCAAATATATTACTTCATTTACTTTAACTTCACCTTATATGTGTTTATATATTAGCCTCAAGCCTCAAAAATATTGGCAAACTGTGATGGCTTAGAGTGAAGGGGCCGAGAGACTGGTGCTCCCCAGCAGAAACAGATAATGTCTAGGAAATCTTTTATCCCCACATCTGGGATAACGTGGAATCTTGACTGGAATGGCTTTGGGACGTAAATTCAAGTGTGGTGGTGGTGTGCGTGCATTTCTGCATATGTATGTGTATAAGTGAGTGTGTGTGTGTGTGCATGTGTGTGTGTCATCTTGACTGCCTCTGTTATGGGAGTACAATATGTGTGTGTGTGTGTGAGTGTCTATGTGTGTCTCTGTGCTATGTGTGCATATATGTGCATGTGTTTGTTTGGGTGGGTGGGAGAGGAGAGGGGTCTTGTCGTGTCTCCTGGTGTGCCAGGAGGGAGTGAGGGTCGGGGGATGGGCTCAGTCCTCGTATCGGGATGCCCCGCTTTGTGCCAGCTGCACCTCCTTAATCCTCAGATTACGGACCACGGATTACAGGCCCGCAGAGACAGCTCCTCATCAGCACGGCAAAACGAGAGGAGAGAGAGAGAGGATAGGGGAGAGAGAAAAGGGAAAAGAGAGGAGAAGGAAGAAGGGAGGGGAGAGAGAGAAAAGGGGGATAAAAGAGGAAAGAGAGAGGGCAAAAGGAGGAAAGGAGAGGGGGAAAAGAGCAGAATTTTTTCACGATGAAGCAAGTGCAGTCTCATTTAGCCAAGATGCACCATACCACACCACACACTGCAGCAGAGACACAACATAGCTGATTTCACATATCTCTGATCAGGAATTTTACAGGAAACTGTGTGTGTGTGTGTGTGTGTTTGGGGGGGGGGGGGGGTCTGCTAGTCTGCGTGTGTTGCATATGGGATAGTTGATATGTATAGGAGTGTGGTGTGTGTGAGTGTGGAGAGGGGTATTTGTGTGAAAGTGTGTGTGTGTGTGTGTGTGTGTGTGAGAGAGAGAGAGAGAGAGAGAGAGAGAGAGAGAAGGTGGGTTGTGGGAGTCTGGACAGGCAATAAACCATTCACACAACACCGGTGAGTGCAGCTGGCAAGGGAAACCTCTGCGGCACATCCCAGCCCCACCACACATTACTGTATGTAGACCAGGAAATAGCACCACTGCGTGAGGCTTTATCTGATACAATCAAACAGTTACTGGTACTGATCATCACTGATTGGATCTCTGCATTATAAACATTGCTTGAATTGCATCCCACATTCAAAGTGCAGAAAAATGTAATGCATCTTGCATTCAAAGGCTCAACAAATCTGATGATTTTAAAATATAAGAACAAAAATGACTGGCTGAAAAAGAGACAGACCACCCATAGAACATTCATAGATTATATATATATATATGCATTAAGAGAATTGAACCAATGCTGATGCTTTTTCTATACAGTCTATAGGGTACTACTGCTGGTACAAGCTTAAAAAAGGCTGATCTATGAGCTCTACTAAAGAGTATAGAGGATCTATAAGGGCTTATATACTCTGAATGTACTCCCCATGGGCTTCTTTTACCAACCATTCCTAAGACGATATTTGTTCTTAAACCCCACTTATGCACTTTTTAAGATGATTTGTATTCACAAATTTAAGAAAATTCTTAAGAAGATATTGGTGAATGAGGCCCAGTGTGCTCTCACTGTAAAAATATGATGAAACCTCCACACATTGCACATTGGCAGGTTGTCCTTCTCTGTCTCTCTTCTCAATGAGCCAAAAGTAAGATAAGGCCTGCTGTACATACAGTACAATGTTATGTAAACCAGGGGTTTTCAAACTTTATTTGTGCCTGGGACACTTCATGAAGCAGAAATTTATTCAAGGACCTCTCATAATAGCAACAAAAATGTAACCCTATATGACTATAACCATTTGTTCTTTCAGATGCTTTTAAATTTATATTCTAAAACATATTTTGCTGTCTGTGTATGCAGCTGTGTCTGTGTATGACAGCACAAAATATGTCAGCACTGGGTGACCTCCATGACTCAATTAGCACAGTGGAGCCAGAAATGCTAGCACTGATTACCCAAATTTCACGCTGAGAGGAGGCCACAGTGTACAGGGCTATTGGCCAAATGGAGACCTCTGCCTCTGAGTTTCAGATAGAGTTCACATTCTCCACAGCTAAGGCTGCACAAAGGTGTGCAGAAATGTGTCAGGGGTGCACGACATTAACTCCTCACATGATTTACTAGTTGTCACTGCATCACAGGCCCAAGCATTCTCTATAGTCATTTGACACCCAGACATTCATTGCCTTGTCGATGTTTTTGGATCTTCAGTTTTGCATAAATGCAGGCCAAGCAAGCCAAGGCTAAATTAGGTCAGAAAGCAAATGCCAAATGTCAAGCATGTCAGCCAAAAACTGTAGTCAGTTAAAGTATCATGGCACCAGGCAGTAAGAGTAATCACTGATCCCATAAAAAACAGATTGGCAACAAGGCTCTTAATCAAACTGAAAATGCCTAGCAGACTCCAGGACCCTGAGATCCTCCAAGGTTGTTTTTAGAAGAGAGGTTGTTCTCTATTGTATTGCCATCCTGCCGAAAGAGATAACAAAAGAGCAACTTTATATACCAGATTCATTCATCACATTCAGACACTGAATTCTATGACCTTTTTGTCTTGGGTAAAAAAAAATGTTATTGCTCATCCAGTTTTTGAGGATTTGCAAGGTAGCCTGTGCTTTGAGCACTTGCAGAGTATTGAAGAATTATGTAATGACAAAGCCACATGTGCCATCCATACACCTCAATGTTCTACCAATTTATAATCCATAATGATACAGTTTCATTCATTCACAGTAATTTTTTCCCTCTCACCCCTGGAAGGTCATAACCGGCATCCAGCTCTTTGATTTTACGGTGGACTACCATATTAGAGGACAGGAAATTATCTGGAGGGAAGGACAGTTGTTTCAGTAGAATAAGCATTTCACTTGGAGCCACAATGTCCAGTTAAAACACACAATGCAGCAGTTGATACAAAGCAGAAAATAAAGCTATGACAACATTTTGTAAGGTCAGCTTAAAGGCTATGAACATGATTAGACAAAATCATAATAAAGAGCAAGTATAGCAATGGCCTGAAAGTGGAACAGGTGGACTGGCTCAGCATCTTCTCAATACAAGCAAGCACCGTAGAGAGCTACTTGGGATGCTTGACAGAAGCTTAGCGGACAACCACGGCACTCTTCCCCTTTAAGAACACGATTTCTTACCAAAAGGAGATTACGCTTCCACAGAACCTGACCAACATTGATTTCTGACCATCTGGACAGTAGTGAGAGTTCATTACATCGTTGGCCGGTCGGCTGGAAAACCGGCCAAGGCCACCCAGACAAGCCGTGCTCGCTGATGAAACACAGTAGTGCGAGAGCATACAAGAATAAGCTGCCTTCCTGTCTCCATAATGGACTCCACAGGACAACGGCCGAGGAGTGAGGGGACACTGAGAGACTCTATTGCATCCCTCCAGAGCAAGATATGAAGAAACAAACTGACGTCACAGTCAGTTGTGACATACGGACTCAGACAGATATATTTTTCCTGAGGGGAATTCATATGATAGAAAATCATTCACAATAGCAAATCAATGAACTCATGCATATACCTACACCACAGACAGAGTGGATAGGCTGGGAAGACTCATTTGTAGTTAGTTTTATTGAGCTGAATTAAGATGTACATAGTGGGGGTTTTTTAGCTGTATATCCGATCTTTGCCTGTTAGGGAATTAGGGAAGATGGGATGAATCCAATTAGTTCTTGTGTTACTCAGAGAGAAACTCATAAAGAAAAGTGTGTAACTCATTATCCATTCGAAGGTTAGTCTAAAGGATTTGCCAACAGAAAGAACATATATATATTATCACTGTACATTTGGTTTAGTGCAAATGTTTGCTGGCATCTATTGTACTTGAAGGCCCTCTCAGGGTTAGTGCCATAATTACTCCTTCATATGACTGACTTACCAATTCAATACCTCAGGATAAATCTGTATAAATCTTTATTCAAGCTTCTAAACTGCACAATATTGTTCTAAGATCTTTCTGCTACCAGCAGACTACAAGGCACTGACCTAGACCTACTTTCCACAGAGACTGCACTTAGCTGTCATATACTTGATCTATCTAGTCCAACTTTTGCAACCTTTTCACAAGTTCATTAACATCACAGATACTTAGATTTTCCTCCCCTATACTCTACATGCTAAAAGTAGTTTTGCTGTATAGACACAACCACTGTTGAATAATGATGAAGCAGAATAAGACATTAGTATTCAACACAGAGTGAAGGCAAGGGACCTATAACGGTATAATATCCTGTGGTCCTCCTGGTAGAATAGCTACTTTGTTCATTGGTCGTCCTTTAAAGTCAAATATGTGAGGATTTTTACTGATGAAATGAACAATGTAATTGAATGTCAGTGACACTGTTGGCAATTATACCATGCACTACATTTTCCATGTTGGACGTAAAGAAGGAGAACAATGGCACAGCATGGCTACTTAATTGTTAGACATTAAATCAGTCATTTCCAATTAGTTTTGAAGTTTTATATTTCTGGTTTTATGGATTAAGAGAATTTTTCAAGCACATTCTGAGCACTGAGATGTATTCTGGTGGAACATTAAATGCCTCTGATAAGGTGTGGCTGCACTTTCAGAGTTAATGTTTCTGGTTCAGATATTTTTTTTAAACCCAAGTTAATTTCCAGGCAGATCTGAACTGCATGATCACTTTTGATCAGCCCGACTAAGTCTAACACCCTGTAGAAAATAGGTTTTAAAGGGGTCATAGAATGAAAAGCCGTTTTTACTTTGACTGCTGAATTAGGAGAGGTTGTGCATGGCTGTACGAGCTGATATAACCAAGTAGGCCTCATTGTCCATGGATCAATGACAAAGTTGTTTGTCCAGGATTTCTATTATAAACATACCAATCAATGACACTTGTTGGTTGTGATGTCATTCAAATGCGCAGTGAGGATAACACTAGCTTTTGGCTAACAATACTAGCTTCGGATAGCTTTAGCCAACTCTACAATCCAGCATCAAGCTGCATCAAGCAGCATCAACTACCATGTCCTGTAAATTATTTTTTTTTGTCACTGAATATATTCCACACCCTGAAAATGTACTTTTAAATGAGCCTTTAAAAAGCTGTTGAAAGGATCCCATCTCCCATAGGCAGTTCTTTACGGTGTGCTGTATATGACATCACTTTCAAAAACTGCCACTGATTGGTTGGTTATAATGTGAGTCTTGGACAAACAACTTAGTGGTTGTTCCTGGAACAATAATTATTTGGTGATACCAGATTGTGCGTGCATGGACACAGAGCTGTCATGAATGTTACACATGGTTGTTCCCTCATATGTAAATCTTGAGCTAGAAAAATGGGGGAATTAGAACAAAGCCTGGCTGAGTCATACGCAAATTCAACTATAGTTCAATTGTGGCTGCTAAAGAGGGTGCCATTTAGGCAAAACGGACCATTTCAATCCCCAGCCTAAATATAAGATGGTAACTAGGCTTGTAAAACTGCATTTGAGCTTATTTTTGTTAAATCAAGCTTGAATACATTCTATTTTAACATCAGAAAACAGGGTATAATACTGCATTCATCCATTCTATGATCCCTTTAATGACCACAGGAGTGAAAAAAAAACACTGCCGTTAGCTGTGCTTCTGCAATTGCTCAGATTTGCTTTAGCACCACCCTATTGGGCTTCTGTATATATAGATAGTGAGTGCCATTCTGGGGCTTACTGAAATGTTTCCATCTTTAAATGGCCTGCTTTAGAATCCAATACAGTTTTCCTTTGAAAAGGGCCTTGTCTGTTGGATGGATGTAAACCCCTAAGGGCAATTATTGCAAATGTGAGAGTGTAACAATAGGAGCTGGTGTTTAGACTAACTGGAGTAATAATTATTCTCTGACAGACTGCCTAGCCAGGATGTCTCCGCCCATACCCAAGAGGACCTGTCTGTAATTAACCATTCCCTCCAAAGGAAAACTGCATTCTGTTAAGCACACTGAGACAGCTCTCCCATACTGCTTGCTGACCACCGTGTGTTGCAAAATTAATCAATGTGTGATATTAATTAAATCATTTATATGATAAATGAAATTGAACATTTTTGCATGTTGGGTATTGTGTGTTGGGTATTGGGTATAATTTATATCATAGGTAGAATAGATGTAGAAATATGTCAGTCCAGGTCTACATACCAGTGATCTACATGAAAAATCATTAATATCCATGCACTAACAAATTACTTCAAATGTATAGAACATTTAGTCTTAGTATGTACCATTTTGTCTTAGTATGCACTATAGTATGTACCATTTATTGTCTTGTCAAAGCAGAGTTGCAATGTAAATCCACACAGAGATGTAGCCTAAGCTCAGAAATCGAAGCCAGACCTTTTGAACACTGCATGGGATTCACACACCACACTAAACCACAGTCTAATGATTTTCTGCTTGGCTGTCCAGATTTCCTGGCCTATCCACATGGCCTAAATATTTTTTTCTAATCTTGTTTGTTGTGCAGCTTCTGTGTACGTGTTTGTAGCTTGCCAGCATAAATGATGATGAGCTCCAGTGATATTATGGTGTCAAGCCTTTTTCTCCTTGGCTCATAACAGCGCAGAAAGTACTGAAATAAGTATGACCTACACCTTTCCGGAACAAAAGACTTCTTCCCAAAGGTTACACGACTGAAAGTTCAAACTATTTAGGGGTTGAGGTACAATGTTAAGGGTGCCAAGGTGTCTATGCAGTCACTGCATACACAGAAATTGGGTTTTACTAGGTCCATAAAGAGCAGTAATATATTTAGCATAGGTCACTGCTTCACTCTACATGCTAAGCCCATATGCCCCATTACCACCCCTAAGATCTGCATCCCAAGGATGTCTGATTGTCCCCCATTCATGTCTTCTGTTGAAAAGCGACCGAGCCTTTAGTGTTCACAAGCCATCATGTCTCTGGAACAGCTTACCACTTGAACTCACACCAACAACATCTTTTACTGTTAAAACTTTACTGAAAGTTCAACAGCCTCTGAGTTTATCGGGAATTTGGGATGGAGGTCTTGTTTTTTTGGTTTTTGTTTTGTATTTTGTCTGGTGGTACTGGTGTTGTAATTTATTCATTTTATTGTGAAGCACTTTGGTTGTAAACGTGCAATATAAATAAAAGTTATACTTACTCTAGCAGAACAGCTATCATCCATAAGGTTTTAGGAAGGTTCACAATCACATCAAATTTGTTTAATATGGTGGGAATGAGATAGTTTAGGATTCTACACCATGCTTCCAACATTTCTTCAAAGCAAAGAAAAACAGCCTTCAGGTACGTAACTTCTTTGGATAATCAAGCTGTTCTGTTAACTCTAAAGTTAAAAGGCACTCCGCATCTTTTATATGGAATTAACTGATCAAAGAAAAACTCTTCAAGTCTCTGATGAGAACTTGGGCACAACTTTAGAAAGAGACTCTCACTTGCACAAACATGAGATAATTTTCCT
This sequence comes from Tenualosa thibaudeaui, assembly GCA_027481765.1. NCBI lineage: Eukaryota > Metazoa > Chordata > Actinopteri > Clupeiformes > Clupeidae > Tenualosa > Tenualosa thibaudeaui. The sequence goes on along the minus strand of JAIFZK010000021.1, from coordinate 13,710,278 downwards.
TCAATGTAATTCCTAAGCTAGCCTGGTAATAAAACCAGACCCTCGTTCTACACTTTCGTTTCGTACAGAGGGTCTGGACATTTGGTAGTACGATTCGATTGTTTGCTTGAGGTGTTTAGGCTCAAAAAGACTGGATCAGACCCTGACTGATAGCTTGCCTTGACTGGTAGCATTCTAGCTCTGCATTCACCTCCCTCTGTTCCCAGATTGGACAGGTTAAAATGACACAACCTTTTGAGACAACCAGCTCAATGGGATCAAATCCAGACTAGCACTGTAGGTAGATAATCAAGCGGCCAGGCTATTCCTAAACTATAAAAACGATCAAATGTGGTAACTGTGTTATAATGTGGTACACATTATCACGGCATCACAAATGGACCCCAAATCTGTGAACTTCTATCAGAAGTCGTCCCCATAGGTGGCCCAACTACAACCGTGGAAACTGCATCTAACTTAACTCAAAGCACACTAATCTGTGTGCTTCCAGGCAGGCAAAGCCATGCAGTCATTGCTGGATACTGGAGATATGATACATCAAACACATCATAAGTCCACTACTCACAGCTAAATTCAGCCTGAGATGATCACTGACTAATACTCCTCAATCCAATTTGGCCCCTGTGGGGGGTTCAGACCCCCATTCTCTTTAGAGCAGCTTTGAGTGAGAAAAGCTTTATACTTCCAAAGCCACAGTCAGAAAACATTACCATCGAATGACCTTTACATGTGAACTGCAAATCGATAAATTGTTCATCTACAGGTAACAACACACAGATTATTAAGTGTGTTGTCATTATATATACAGTATTAATACAAGCTCCTTTCCTTGGAGTGATGGGGGCGGAGGGGGGGGGAGTGAGGCTCACATCTGACTGGTTTCTAAGGATAGGGGTGCATGTTTGCACTTTTATACACACCCAGCTTGAACACAACATTCTCCTAAACCACTATGAGCATTATTATTACCATTAACAAATTCATTCAAGGATTAAGCCTGGTCTTAACATCTACTCCTTTTTACAGTGCGCCAGATGTGGAGGGTGCACAGAAACAATCCTCACAACTCCACCACCACCAGTGGCGGCACAGACAGCAGCCTGTGGAGGAGGGTCCCAGCCTGACGACAGCGGCTATTCCCTGGGGAAGTTTCTAAGACTGGCATCCCCCCTTCTCCATTCCAGATGGGGGAATCAAGAGGCACTGAAAATCCTAATCCTCCAGCAGCAGCCCGCCCATCTGATGATTAAGGGGACCTATGCTGGTCTGGGCACAACGCGTGGACAGAGGGGGGAAACTGGGACAGTCATGGCAAGGGTGGGGGGTGGTGGGGGTCAGAGGTCACTGGGTTGATAGCACAGCTGCTGATATAGTCTGTTGGTGGTGTGTGTAGAGCCTTACAAATAACGCTACATAATCATGTGTATCCTTCACAGTTCAATTTCACTGGCATTTAATTAAACAGTTGTGATTAGCTATGAATAACCAGTGTAATTTGTAAGATATTAAACTCTTCATTGGAATGCGAACCAATACATTAATACACGTCTGATTTAGGTGTCACTGTTTCACATTCATCGGGTGAATTCTGGTGCACCCCCCTGCTTTTGACCGCACATTTTAAAGGTCTGAATTCAACTGCTGAGAGAAGTACCTCATCGGCGCACAAAAGCCCCCACTGGAGACAGCTGGATGTGTCAGGGCCAGCAATCCCCAAGCCCCATTCTGATCATGTCCTAGTTGTGTTAAAACCCTATTTCAGGGCAGAAGTGAATATGGGAAAAGCTGATACACTGAGCGTGCGTGTGGCCAGCACAGTGAACGTAATGTGGGCAGACACGGGATTACTCGAGTGCTGAAAAACCCCAAACCATTGTCATCATTCATTATCCAAAGAGAAAAACAGTGAGTGGTTTACATTTTCAGTGACTTTAGTCTCAAAGTTTAATCATTTAAAAAATACACACGTTTGTGTTTAGGCTAATCACATGGTCAGTATAAACTGACTAGTGCAACACATTCATAAATTTCAACTTCGTTTTGAAATACCTTTCGTGCGTGTGCTTGTACGTGTCGGAACGATTCATATTGTCATCTAACATGGCAAGTGTGATCTGAGAGATCATTGATCTACTACACATGTTACAAACTACAGATGTTGGCTTGTTGCCAGAGGCAGTATCTCCAGCATCTGGTAGCATCTCCACAAAATAAACTGCAAAACTTACGTGAACACAAAGAATAAAGTTGAGGATCCCACCAAAAGACACGCAGCGGTGGCCACAGGTATGTAGGCGCTGGATTTGCATCTCTCTCCAGCGCAAGCCGGCATTCTGAAGTTACCATTCCTTCATTTATTCAAGCAAAGACACTATGTCAATAAGTGATTTTAAATATCCACCGACTCCACCATATGTTCCCAAGTGTCCCCATATCCAAATAGGTCGAATCTAGTCGATCAAAGAGCCTCTGACAGCCTGTCATTTCATCTCAGCGAAGTAACTACACCAGTGGGTCTTAGGGAGGAGCTTTCATTCAAATTAGCCATGATTTTAATGACGTGGTTCCCGTGATCTCCATTAAGAACGTAGCGCTGGGATGGCTATTGGCCATGCATCAAGACTCATTCATTCAAACATATGACTGACGGAATATGTGCAAATGCAAGTTTGACATTCTGTACAGACCTCACATGTGGCTTTAAACCTCTTTAAATCTACCAGCATGCTGAGGATCTGTTCACACATTCTTTTCATCTGTGAATACTGTGAATAATGCAAATTTTCTGCCTAGGTATAGGAGAAAGCCAGAACTGCAAAGGGGTAACAGGATTCTGTCTTAACCTCAAGGTCTAGTTCATTAAACATTCAAATAAAACCCACATGATCATTTAACAATCTGACGATAACATAAGCGCTCCCATCTATTCTCATGTAGGTTTTTCTCCCCCTAGAGGTCGCTTAAGCAACTTGCAGCAACGTGCACAGTATCGAGAAAAATCACAGACTGAAAATGATGACGCAGTATGCCAGGTTTATTTTTTAAAAATCTTATTATTTCATTTATCTCTGAATATTATAATATTATATTTCCTGACAAGAGCTTGACAGCATAAGATAAGATTAAAAAGCAACAAACAATTAAAATGCACAAATATATCAGTGAGTACAACATTTTTAAAACACAGTTGACATAAACAATAATAAAATATATTTAGCACATTAGTGTTCAGCATTGCGTAACATAAAGTGAGGCAGTTGATTACAAATAACTGCAAAAGTGCATTGCATTATATAAAAGGCACTGCAGAAGCTGCGATACAATACAACTTCTCATCTTTATTGAGTTGCATTAATGACCTTCTCACACACTGCTCACATCTCTCAACATGTTGCTCCTCAGATCCCCGGCAATGGGGCCCACACCTACGGAGGTATGCAGCAATCAACATTAAATAAATTTGCCCATTTTATCATTTTTTTTAATCCATTTCATATTCATTAAAATCCAGACCAAGTTTAATGTCAAATCTGCCCATCGTGGCTGTATTGAGCCAATGCAAGCACAAGATAAGAAATGAAACGCCCCCACTATGTGCTACAAAACTCTAGACATATTTTAAATTGACTGTTGAATATGAATGAACAAAAGCTTGCAATTTGTCTCACCAGCTAGCAACTCAAAAACAGTTGTATGACAACCAAGAAAAATGAATATTTCAGAATAAGCAATGCAGGAATGACTGCGCATGAAAGGCACCAAGTTAGTGTTTCTCACCTGGAGGTCTGCCAGGAGTACTGTAAGCAGGTGAAGCAGGGAAGAGTATGCCAGGACGGCGTAGCCAGATTGGGCTGCTAAACCATGGAGTTGTCTTGCCAAAGGGGGTGGATGACAGAGGATCTTGTGAGCGTTTTGGGGAAGGGCTGCTGTGAGGCCATCTTCAAAAACAAGAGCGGTTGACATTCACTGTCCATTTGGGGCACACATGATAATGCATCCACTGAAACATTGCATCTCAATAATAATAATACTGACTTGTAAAAAATAACGAAACAAAATGAAATGAAACCATGTCTTAACGATATTCTTAAAAAGAGAAGAGCAGAGAATGTACCTTCAGCGAAAGTGAAAGAGGAAGCAAATGCACAATCTCTCACCCACACAAGGATAACTAAAAACTACTAAAACTTTACAACCACAACTGAGACAAAATGTACATTTTGTTTGCAATACATGAAAGTTTAAAAAACAAATTTTACATGAATATGAATCAGGGATTTTTACTAGAAAGCAGATGAATGATGCCTACAGAGAATCTCCTTAATTGTTACGACATCTATATTTAACACAATGAAACTGAATGACAGTTTGTTGTTACCTTTGCCTTTGTTTGGCAGGATAGACTTCAACAACGCTCTTCCACTTTGTAAGGCAGGGATATTTCTCAGCGTTAATATGCATCTTTTCCACTGCTAAGAGCACTTCATTGTCCAGTCTGGTAGGGGAATTGCTGAAGAAAATTGGGAAAATTAAAACGAATAATAATGATGAGGGTTAGAAATAGCCTCACAAACATACTTGCCAACACCTACCCTTCAAAAAACAGGCTCTGGTCACTTGAAGCATCCCAACCTGAACTCTGTATGGATTTATATGATGAACAGGTGGAACCTGAATTGCATCTATTTCTTCTGCCCTCATGGCGAAAGGTGCCAAGGTCATCAACTTTCTCTGAGAGAGAACCAGTGCCTTCGTCTGCTGTGAGGTACTCATCTGAGATGGACTGGTCATCCAATGTGTCTGGGTGCTGTTTCTTCTGCCACTTTCTCCAGAAGCCTGGGTCACTCAAATCAAGACCCTCTGCATCAGACGCTGATTCGTCCAAACAAGCTATACCCAATCCTGATTGGTCCAGGCCATCAATGCCTGAATCTGACTGGTCCAAGTCCCTCAATCCGGAAAACCCGGCATTTTTTTTTTCCCTCTTGTCTTGTGAGGCATTGGCAGAGTTGCCCAATGGAGAGACACTGTTAAATTTCTGCATTAAGTTACAGACTGGGGCTCTGACAGTTTGCGTGGTTTCACTCAGGTCTTCTCTCTTTGTTCTGTCTTTGTCCTCAGGAAAGCGACCCTCCTTGTCTGCACCATCCTCAGTAGACTTGCATTCAGGCAGCGCATCAAGTTTCTCTGTAAGAGCCGAGAAAAAGAAATGAGAAAACAAAGTCTAGGTGCTATTTTTTTAAAACCGATCCAGCAGTTATCTGAAACACGGCTTACTTGAGGATATTGCTGTTTCCGCCGCCGTGGTGGTAGCTCGCCTTTTGCTGTCAACATCTTTCCTCTCCGACTCCCACTGGGCAGTCCTGCTGCTCCTCCAGTTCAAATAAGCCTCCAGCACGTTCAGGCTCTCTTCCACAGACAGATCCGCAAAGCAATCCAGAAACTCCCAGTACTCAGCCCAGGGGTAACCAAGTTCGTGGGCCAACTCCCTGCAAAATGGCCAAATCCACACATAGTTGGTGTGCAGTGTTAGTTGCAAAATCATAACAGCTTTATTGAAAAACGTGTTTCTTCTGCATTTATTTTTTTGTCTGTCCAATAGGAACATCATATCTACTACTACTCCAGTCAGTGTCTCATGCCCCATAAGCTCCTAGTATGTCAGTCCATACCTTCCAACCCGCTCTGCTCCACGTTCTGGATCAGATTTCAGAATGTCGTGAAAGTATTTGGCCCGATTTCTGGGTGGGGTTTTCCATAATTTGTGGAACTCTTCTGCCTGTAGGGTTCAAAAGCACCAATAAGTATAGCAAAGTGATTTCTAGTGTGGAAATGTTTGAAAAGTGATTTCTAACCTGAAGCCTCATACACTTAAGTTACATGCTGTAAGTTATTTATTTCACTTTGACTAGGTTCAATAAATATTTACTAACATTATAAAAAATCATTTAAATGCTTTTATTCTTTTTTAATGGAATGAAACACTTAAAATCCTCAGACATCTTGAACACAGCTACTTCAAGTTACAAGACGCTTATAGGTTGCGGGGACATAGGAAAATCCAAAGCATTCATCAAATACCAGAACAGTTCACTGATTGTTTATGGAGAGCCAATCGTGAACCAAAAAAGTGTCCCTTCTTAAAAAAAAAACATGATTAACCAAGGTACCTTTGAAGAACTCAGAGGGCCTGCAAAAGCAGTGACGGTCATTCCAGGATCTCTGGGTGTTCCTGCTATACCATGCCCCAGTGACTGTTCAGTCATCTGTCCTGAGCCAGGGGACCACGGGCCACCAATCACAGGCTGCAGAGTGTTGTCTGTTGCCCTCAGTAAGGGCACATAAAAGCGGTCTGAGTTTGAAGGAGAGAAGAGGGTCAGGCATTTATGTAACCACTGTGAAACACAATTGCTGATGCCAGCTTTTGCTCACCCTCCAAGTATTCAGTGATCCTCCTTTTCGTTTCTTTGGTTTTGTTTTTCCTGTCACAAATCACCTGAAAAGCCAAGTAAAATGGTAACACGGACTGCATTTACATAGCGCTTTTCTACTTCTCCAAGCACTCAAGGCACTTTGCAATTTCATGCTTCGCCCACTCACATTCACCCTTTCTCTTACACACACAAACACAGCACAGTTACAGGCTGATGGAGTGATTCTCAGAAGGCTGTATTGTTTAGTTTTTATTTATGCAGTTTGCTGACATTTTTATCCAGAATGACTTGAGATACCAATTATAACTGTCAGTCTTTCTGGAGCAACTCATACATACACACAGTACATATATATGTAGTATGTATATGCAGTTATAAAAATAACTATTGAACGTATTGAACAGGAAAGTATTGAACAGGAAATCCATCCATGTGAAGAAATCATTTCAAAGTGAAATGGCAGGGGAAACACACTAAGAAAAATATGTAAATTAAGGCACAGAAAGGTATGGAACCATCTTAAATCCATAAGTAGTTTGAAGGTATTTATGCCTCCCATCAGTGCATATAAACTTCAGCCCAGCTCGTAGATTTTAGTTGACTACAAACAGGTTTTTTTGTTACAAAGGTGCTACGTAACATCTCATGAAACTCACAACTCTTCTACTAAGCACCACTGTTCTACCATTATCTGCAACTCGGAAGAACATCACTCCAATGTCAACTGGGCAAGCAAAGGATTTCTTGTAGATTAACCATTCAGGAAGTCAGAAAGGATAGGCAGAAGAGTAGCTGAATATCCAAGGAACACTCAGAAAGATTTCCAGGACTTGGAGATAGTAGGTGTATTTATTACTTTTCACTTTACTACACATAACATTAATTTTGGGCTTTAAACTTCTGATTTTTTACATGTGTGAATTTCTTGGATTAACATCAATGTCTGGTCAGAATTTCATGTCAGTAGTCTAATCAGAAATACCTGTACTGAAAAAATGTTGATGTGTTCAATACTATTTTCACCGCTGTATATGGGCAATTCCACAGAAATGTGACTTTTTTGTCATGTCCATAACGTGTAGATGTAGATGAGATGGTATGATACAAGGACATGCCACTACAGTTTCAAATCTAGACTTAAGACCAAGCTGTTCTCAGATGCGTTCTAATGATTCACTTTTAATACTTATGTGTCTTATTATTATTATTATTCATATATTCTGTACCCCTTTACTTTTATATAATCATTTTATGCATTTAAGGATTTCATATTTTTATATTTTCTGTACTCTCTGTAATTTACTGTACTTTGATTTAATTACTGTAATTCGCTTTTATTTTTGTATATCACATTGAACTACCACCTTTGTATATGAAATGTGCTCTATAAAATAAACCTGCCTTGCCTTGTCCATGCACTGCACTGCACTGCAAGCTAGCCAAGTTCCTTAGTCACTCAGTACACCACCAGAACCCCTTAAATCAACAACTGATGGATTATTGAGCACAGGAAAGAGATAAACATGTCTAGTCCTACTCACACTGGCAGGCCTCTGGTTGTATTTGTTCCTGTGGTGTTTGTCAATGGCTGGGTGTGAGCAGAGCACATTCACCACCTCTGGGCAGCCAAACTTGCAGGCAAAATGGAGCGGCGTCTCATTGTTCTGTGGAAATGGCAACAAGGACGTGCTGTTACTTGCGGCTCAAGCAACTCACTTTGGCTGGCTTTTTTTCATCAGGAGGATCATGAGGATAAGAATTAACATCAGTGAAAAGCTTTAGATCTCTGAAAGCAATACACAAAACAGCACGACTCGTATTCTAAAGACAGAGGCTGAATGCTAATGTGAGCCTAATTCTAAGCCCTCTACCTTCCCCCCTTAGTGGTAGCTATAATAGGTTATTTTCTGTAGTTCATGCACATGATTCCCAAATATAAATAAAGTTATAGATAAAATTATAGATAAATTATAATTATAAAATTATAGATAAAATGATATTCTAAATACAAACGGGAGATAAGTGGGAGATGGAGGCAACCCCTGGAGTCCTTTGCCTCCACCTCGCCATTATTTCCTTTGAAATGGTCACCTCATGGACTGCTATCCCTTACACAAGTCTTTGAGGATTGAGGGTAGAGGGTTTAGGGTGGGCACTGGGATTCTGAACTAGCTAGTAGTACTTGCTAGAATTTACGCCAAATCAAATAAATTAAGTTAAGTACTCACTGCTTTATCGGGCATATTGAGGTACAGATCCACAATGTAATCCATGCGTTGCCACAGCATAGCCTCCTGGTCATCAGGGTACATAAGACGCAGAAAACCTGGGTTCTCGAGCGTCTCCAGGACCAGCTGGACCATCCGTGGCTGGTTCTCTTTTGCAGCCACATGCAGAACATTGTACCGGCAGCCCTCCTAGAAAATAATGTGTTATTGTATTAGCTGTGATATATAATTTCTCTAAGTATTCAAATGGTTTGACCTTACATGGAAGGGAAAGACAATTCCACCTCAGCACTGAAAAACAATGCTGTGCTTCATGGTAGAAGACCGGTCAAAAAGTGAAAAGTAAAAAATTACACCACAACAGATGCTCAGGTTTCTTACCTTTTATCCAAGGTTGTTGCATTGACTAAGGTAATGTTAAGGTAATGTATAAGTCCATAGGAAACTGTGGGAGAACGCAGAAGGAACATTATACTATAATATCTGGAGAAGAAACTGACCTGCACAATGGTGGGATTATCTGCTGACCCAATGAGGTATCGTGGGTTATCCCAAACCAGCTGGTGGAAAGCCTCTTCATCTCCTTTCTCCACAGCTTTCCGGAGCTTTCCAGTTAGGTCTTGCGTGCGCGGACTCTTAAATTCATTTGCCTTCTCAACGTTCAGAGCTGTACAAAAGAGTAAGAGGTCTTATTACCGTGGCTATAAAGTGCCAACCAAAACAAGATGCAATTCCTGCACTAAAATCTAGAGATAAAAATCCATAAAATAAAATTCCGGTACTGCTACTAGTAACTCTAGACACTTAGAATCAAGTACTAGAAAATAAAACAAACACTCAAAGGACATAAATGTGCATCAAGGATAATACAGCCTTGCCTGGTGCACCAGACTCTTTCCCTTCATACAAAGAGTCTGGACACACTCTGTAGGTTTACGTTTGCCGCTCAATATTGTAGCAAAATACAATACTGAGCGGAAGTTCTATGGTGGCGATAGCCAGTATGGTAGAATAGCTTGGGGTGGCTGGTATGGTAGCATGTAGTATGATAGGATATATTATGATGGGGTATGGGTAAGATATGGTGGGGCATGGAGAGAGGCAGTCCCATGCACAGTGGTCAGTTTTTCCCTGTCATTTCTGAGTAAAGTTAAATAACTGAGCGGCCAGGGGAAGAAAAGATTGCCTCAGCTTGTCTGTTACCATACTTACACTTGTATCTTCCTAATTTTTTATTAACATATATATTTCTCTTTTTATGTCACAGTAAGCTGATCATTGGGAACGTACCATTAGGGATGACACTTCCTAGTGTCACAGGTGATTTTGTTCCTGGAGACTTTAATGGTGATGGACCTTCATTGGTGGCCTTGGCAAACTTTTCTGCATCTTCCCTACAGGAGAAGACTTTAAACCTGGCACCTTTCATTCTCACAACAGCATCCAAAGCCTTCTTCCTGTCGGTGTAGACATGGAGGACATCTGAGAAAAACATCATAATAGTCAGAGTCAGAGAACAACTATAGACTAGTATACAGAGGATGTTGAGGGTACAGTACCATGACACAGACCAAACATAACAGCTTAAAAAAAAATTCAGACATTCAGATGAAGGCAAGGAAACAGGATAGGCTCCTCATTCCTGTGAAATTAAATAGGTGTTCAATCCAGCCTACTGATTATAATCCATTATCTACTTTTCTCTTTGCTCTCTGAAGTATTGATGCAGGGCATATTAGTGTGCATGGTGAAGGTGCAACTGGACTTGGTTCCATCCAAGTAATAGTACAGAATGATGTGTAAACTAACTGAAGAGTTCAGACGCAAAACCCTCTATGTCCTTCTTCAGAAATATGCAAAAAGTAGTTTTTATAATAATTTCAAAGTAATCTCTCTCATTCTGATCAAAACAAATCGAGCCAAAATAATCCAATTTGAGTTGGGCTGATAAGAAAGTTTATCAAAATTATATCAGTTTATTTCTGTAAATTCATCGCAAATGGACTTAGAGCGTTTTGAATTTGATCTCTTTAATTACATCAATAATATAGTCCGTATAGGAAGTTTAGAAACCACTATCACTACCTATGGAGTTAGGTGTTAGGGGTTTTTGTTTATTTACTGCAAGTAGTAGTTGATGATCCTGATGTCCTGGATGTCTGTTCTCCCACAGTAAGCATATTAATATGATATCTCACCTTCTCTTCCTGGTAAGTCAGATGGCGGACAAACTCCATAGTAATGGGTGGGGGATTCCGCAGGAGACGACTGACCATCACGCAACCCATTCTCCTCTCCCTGTGGACTGTCTAATCCTGGGGAGGAGGTTCTCTGTTCATGCGACTCACTGCTTCTAATCTCATGTGAACTGCTGTGGACTGAATCTGCTACATCACCGCTGCAGTCTTTCGCCTTGCCAGGGCTGTCCGCCTGAGTCACTTCTCCACCTTCCGCATCTTGGCTCTCCAGGAGTGAGCGTGCCAACTTCCTCTCAAAGATGGCCCTAGTGCTGCCAGTGATGGGTCCACATTTCAAGCCAGCGCTTAAGATCCTCTCTCGCAGCTGCTCAGGGGTGAGGGCTTTTAATGTGATCAACATCTCCTCCATGGTGCAGTTTCACAGCTGTGGTTGTAACCTCGAACTGAACCAGTAATGCAAACTAGAGGTCAGTGCCAATTTGCTCCCTATCAATAAAATGACTCCCTAAATAACAGACACCACAGATGTTGTGGTCGCACAAACCACTCTAGTCATACACCGTTGTACGTTCTACGACTTGTTAAACGAATTTACCTGCACTGAGTGAAGAAACTGATCAGGCTACTGAAAACGGCGTGGTTTAGCTGAAGGTATACCAGAGTCAGCATCGTTAGTAAGCAGCATCCTTAATTCGAAATATCTTTTCGACTATCTATTGAATAGAAATTGTCATGATCATGAAAAATCTAATACCAGAAGTTAGGTTGGCTCGGCTAACGACCAAACAAGTTCCAAATGTCTGCAATAGTTCACAAAGGGTTGGTCAGCAGCTGGTCCTGCTCCTGCCAGTTTCATTGTTTACAATTCAGAGCGCATGCTCAGCCGACTCCACAGCTGCGCGTCATCGCCCATGGTCAGCATGTATCATACACGTGTGCCATGCTATGGCACTACGAGGCATCCACCAAGTTATCAAGCCCCTGAATTTAAAGTGAAATTACCTTGAGTTAATTTGCGTGGTATAAAGTAGCAAACACATTTGGCAAAGTGTGCTCAAGGGATTGGATCACAAAGTCACCTCTCCTCACATGATAAAAAAACATACTAAGGGTTGCTCAAATTTAAGCGGATGGTGGTAGATGCACACCCATCAACTTACCGTAGATTTCTTCAAGTAATTTTAAACTGGGAGTGCCCCACCCTAAAGTTTTCTAATTGTCACAGCGATTTTCTTGCCAACCTAATCACTAGTAAAAACGTGACGACACACAAGATCTTGATTCTTCTATCAGGTTACATCCACAATTTTTTTACATTTGAGATACAACACTTCCCTTTAAGATATGACGGCGCTGAACTCTCATTAAACGTTAGCTCAGAGTCTGCGCACACTGAATTTGGCATGAAGCCGCTAGCCGCTTTTCGTGAAGATTCAACACGTATTCAAACACATATTGTTGTAAGTACAGTTTCTGTCGTAGAGTGAAGATTGAAAATAAAAAAAAACATGTGCGTCCAAAATATTGCTTAAACTGAACAAGATCACCACTGGAGGTTCCATGGCGAGCCGAGGTTAACATCCGAAACAAATTCCTAAGAAGTGACGTTTCTTGCACGTATACCATTTCCCCAGCAGATGGCGGTCACAGACTTTCACATTTTCAATGACTTTTAGTTGCAGGTTAGCCAAAAGAGCTGTGAAATTTTCAGATGATCACGCACATCAAATGTATCCTACCTCAAGTAAGTTACACATTTCACAGTATATCAAAATGTCAAGGTATTGCTCCAAAAAAAAGTTCAAAAAGAAAGCATTTAGGTCCACACACCTCACCCAGGAGCTGAACTGTGCCGACCTCCCATTATTTATTTTTGGGATATTTCGCAGAATACAAATATAGTCTATGACTATTTTTTCAGTAATTCAAGTTAGTTACCATGACATCCTGAGCTTTGAGATCTGGAAGACTAAATTAATGTCTACAAAGTGGTATCATGTATTGGCAACACTGACAATTGTGGCTTTTTATGAACTGTAATCAGTTCATAAAATAGTGAAATCAACATATAATATTCTAGCCTAACAACTTGCCCAAAGTTGTTAACTATTGTTGTTTTAGTTCTTTAGTGAAAGAATAGGCCTACTTTGTTGATTGATATTGTCATCAGAAAAAGGTTATTAGTCATGCAGACACCAACATGATATCATGGGAAAATAGATGCAAAATTGGTCTGATGGGAAACAAAATTGGTCTGACACCACACACCACACTTTATCATGCATAGCTAACATACCAGGGATTTTAACATGCAGAGTGTGGGATGAAACCCTCACAAGGATGCCGAAAGGGAAGCAGTGGATTGAAGTTGAATACAGGCCCTTGAACAAACCAATCTTTAAGGTAAACTGCATTTTATGGGGCTCAAGGGGCCCAATTTTCTGTCAGAAAATGCAAGATTTTTAGACAGTCTGCCGCTGGTTCCAGCCACCACCCCATGCTGTGGTGGACTAAGGGAAAGATTGAAGTAGCTACTCTGCCATCTGCCTAGAATGGTAGCATTTCACACTGGGATGACAGATCAATCAGCACTTTATGTGATGGAGATTAAAAGTATCTTTGCCAACTGTAGTCAAATGTAGCACATGTTCCTGTGGAGCAGTACATCTACGATGTCTCATAGCCCACGGGACATTGAAAGGCCTATAAATAGTGAGGCTTCATTAATTTACAAAAGTCAACTAAAATGAAGCACAATTATGGCAGATTAAAACCATGATGCAGGTTTTAATGGCTAGTTGTGTTTTGTTGCTCTAACCCTGTCATACTCTGTCCAGCACCCAAACCTTAACCCCTAGTCTAAGGGTCTGTACACACGGGAACGGATTTAGGTCAATCCAGTGAAGTTTTTTATCATTTTGGCCTCTCATCCACATGGGACTGGTGTTGTGGGTGCCCTGAAACAATATTTTTTGGGAACGGGTCCCTTAGTTCACTGTAGCCAACCAACCCCATATGTTTGTTTAAATGAGGGCACGAAAGGTGGGGGTAGTGGGGGGTTGGGGGTGTAGCAGAGGATATGGAGACATTAGAGGACCGTTCATTTCCACCTCATTTCCCGGGCCTGTGCCAAGCCCAGATGGCTGTGTGCTCTGCTGTTGCATCAGGCTTAGGGAGGCCGCTCATCAATCAGCATTTAAAGCCCTGGTCGTGTGTCAAAAGGGCAAGGAGATTAGCCCTGGCGCTGCCAGACTATATCTCATCTTAGTTTTCTGTGGGATTATGGTCTGGAAACTCTTAATAGAAAAGAGCTTCGTCCAGCCAATTTGCTGGTGGGACAATCAGTGAGCCAAGGGGTGTGGTTGATGTGATGACAAAGTCTGTTGAATGTTAGTTGAAGTCAGGGTGGCTGTGTGTCAAAGAGGATACAAAGAAGACAGATTCATTGTGGTGTGGAACTGGTCAATACGTGAAAAGATTTATTTTTTGCTTCAAGCTTCCTTACTCTGCATTTTTGTTTTTCTCTATGTATTCCAATTAATGATTTAAAAAATACACAAAATTTTGTTAAAGTTTAAAGAAATTTAGTTTAATGAAGCATGTCACCTTTGACATGCACTGTCATGCACATACCAGAGTTGGATGCAATATGAAGCACTGCAATGGTGTAGGCGTCTGGTGGTGGTGGTGTGTGTGTGTGGGGGGGGTGTGTGTGTGTGTGTGTGTGTGTAAAGGATAGCAATGCTGTGAATGAGGCTGAGTGGGTGTGTGTGTGGTTGGGGGGGGGTTGACTGCTGCAGCTCATTCCCCCTGACCTCCTTCAGGCCGTCTGTCGGCGGTGCAGGTCCGGCGGGAATGATGGAAGATGCCACCTGCTCGGGGCTCGGCCCGCTGCCCGCAGCCGAGTTTTATTTCCTCCGGCAGCAGATTTACGAGACAGATGAGGAGCGACGAGAGGGCTCACTGGCCAAGCGAGCATGTCGTCTGGCCTCACCCCGCACTTTTCCGGCGCGGCCTGGCGGAGAACATAAATTACGCCGGGCACACACACTGCCATATTTCTCCGCCTGTCTAGCTGATGGAGATTTAGAAAAGCTGTCAGTCGAAGATGTTTATGCAGTAATTGCACCAGAGAGCTTTTCGGAGTCTCTCTCTGTAGCACAGAGGGAAAAAAAATATTTTTATTTATAGACAGATTTCTGAAGTGGAACCAGTAGAGTCCTACTATGGGCATATATATGTAGAATATGGCACAAAGCATCTTCACCATTTATCCATGCAGAGAAAGCCCTAAAATCAACTGCTAACTTTTGGGTAGAGAGGAGCTAAAGCTCTCCTGCATACTGGCTGTTTTGCATGATTCAGTATGGCTTCTAGATAGCCAGAATGCATATACAAGGATGTGAGCCAGCACAGAGCTGATACTAAAACACAATTAATAAGGCTGCAGATTATGACGTTATTAAATTTGTGGGATATTAAATCTTCTATGAAATGGGATTACTAACAGTAGCCTTAGCTTTCATACGCTTGAAAGTCTTTGGTAGTGTAAATGCAATACTGTTAATGACTGCTCCAAAAAAAGGCCTTTGTTTCAACATTTAACATTGTTTTTTGCTTAGTTTCTAAAATCTTTTTTTACATTCTGTTTTAGTTATCTGCTTTTCATTAGTTCACTAATTCACCTGCACATTAGTTCAGTTTAAATCAGTGTCACTTCAGGATATTCAATAAATCAAGAAAAACAAAATAATTAAACAGAAAATAGCAGATGCGATTAATAGCGAACCAGATGCACACCCACACGATCTGAGTCATCTGGAACTGGTAATGTAGTAGGACATTGAGGTTAATGCACGGTTAATCACTGTGTTCTATTTTTTTAATCACAGAATCACAAAAGAATAACTAATCACATTTTGCAAACAACAAGCATTTCAACATCAGGCTTCAACACAGATATGGGCCTATGCATATTTATGACCAAATGTATTTTATATTTTATTGCAAAGGGACAATGGGAGAATGTGGTAATGCCCTGGCAACACATCAAATGCTTCAAAATAATAGGATTATTTCAAGTCAAATAAGGGGAAATGTATGTAACAAGGCATTACAAAATCTATTTGAAACTTCCAATTCTGATCTAAATTAAACATTGTGAAATGTCCTCAGATAAGTAAATTGTTATGAGTTTGAGTTTTGAATTTTTCTCCCTTGAAAGTTCATGTTAATTGCTATATCAAAGACATTCTTCACAGGAAAGTCATTATTTTCTAATGAAACATCAAATAGGGAAGAAAACAGCAGAAATTAAATGGATGTGGAACCGTGAAAAGCACACTTGTGTTATTTTCAGAAGAGCTGCATAAATGGAAGGATTTTATTATGATTATAAAGAGTGCATCGCTCTTGTTTAATTAGAGCCAGATAAAACATAAAAAATATTCAGCAATGCTAATCCAAGGGGTTTCTCTCATCTACATTACAGTATAATTTCAGGCTTTGTGAATATTTTACCATCACATTTAATTATCTTTGGCACGTAATATCCTCTCTCAACGGGTTCAGCCTCTTAAGCTTTCTCCTCCCTTTAAGTTGGCAGCTGAAAGTTCACTCTTCCTTCCACACTCGCTCAGAGTTTGCCTCTCTCTCGCTCTCCAAGGCTAAGTGAAAACAAAGGCAGGTGAAGAATACAAAAGAGGAGATAGCTGGCTGTATTAAAAAGCCTTGTTCTAATCTCAAATTGTAGTTTTGTTTCACTGAGACGAGAAGAAAAGCCACATAATAGGGGCATAAACTCCTTACTGAGCTGAGGTTCAACTATCATTACCACCTCCACACATATGCCCCTTAAATCAGGCTGCATTTCAGAAAAAAACGTAATAGTGTTTCGCAATCATGTGTACTTGAAAAGGCTCTATATCATTTCCAATCAACTCGCTGCATTATTTATAGAAACCATATCCACAGAACAATTGCAGCAGTATGATGAGAAATGATTGCAAATTAAAGAAAAATATACATATTTAATGCAACACACGGAACAACATGTAACTGTTTTGTACTGTGCAATTTCTCAGTGAGATTATGAACTCTTAAATATCATTTCTGTACTGCCTCAGACATAAAGCAGCAGCAGTCTCTTGAATTATTTACAACTTTTCATATGTGAGCCTTTGATTCAGTTCATGGCAAAAGAACTATATTTCTCACATCAACTTCACTGCTTCGTACCTTCAAATTTAGGCTGCACATGAAAGAAATAGAATTAATTGGGGTACCCATTTTCTACCTACCTGCAGGTTGGCCAGAAATCTATGTAGGTGTCAGCTTGTCTAAAGAGCTTGTTGTTCATTCATAATTGCAGGGCGGCCAGAAGTATGAGAACTGTAATTACACAGACTACTGCTCCAACCACGGTGTTTGGAATTACATTGAGTGACCTTTTTCTTGTCTTGAAATTAAAGTAATGTAATAGAACATTTCCAGATGACTGGACCAGAAACCCATTATGAGACGACTATTATTCATCCCTGAAGTTTAAAAAAGTAAGGCATCCCTTGTGCAGCCAGCCATCAGATACAGAACAGACCTCCATCTTATCCTACTCTTCTACTGCAAGCGTAAAAAAGACCCACTGTTTACACAAAGCCTGGTCGTCAGGGAGCCAGGTCATCCAGGCAGGAAGTAGGGGAGAGGTATTTCACTGCAGGGCACTGCGATGAGTGCAGCTGTTTCCGCCGTTGTGTGGCTCTCCAGCATGGAAAAGAGACACTCTGTTAGGGGCCAAGCGCAGCGTGGCATCACCTGCAGGGAGTGAGAGAGAGAGATAGAGGGAAAGAGAGAGAGAGAGAGAAAGAGAGTGATAGGGAGAGCCAGCCAGGGCTATGTGAGTGGGACATCAATGGAGGGAGAGAAAGAAAGAGAAAGAAGGAGAGAGGATGAGAGAGACAGAGAATTAAGATAGAGACAGAGAGGAAGAGAGGGAGAAAGAAAGATAGAGGGGAAAAAGAGAGGAGGCCAGCAAGGGCTATGTGGGGTGGGCGTCAATGGAGGGAGAGAAAGAAAGAGAGAGTGGGAGAGAGAGGGATAGAGAAAAAAGAGTGGAAGAAAGAAAGATAGAGGAAAATAGAGAGGGAGAGAGGAACAGAGAGAGGAAGAAAGAGAGAGGGAAATAGAGAGGGAGAGAGAGGGCAATAGAGAGAGAGAGAGACAGCCAGGATGAGTGGGACAGCTGTGTTTTTCCCTTGGGTCTCTCTCTAATGCACGCTTCTCCAAAGGGACAGCTGTGCTGTGCTGTTCTTGCTCAGGCTGGCAGGGGGTCAGCTTGCCACTCATGTGGTCATTTTGTGAAGCCCTTAAATAGCCTCTGTGGTTATGCTATATGTTTATGTATGAGATGCTCATGCCAATGAAAATGCAGATATATGATGATATATGATGGTTATAGACATGATAATACAAAGAAGGGTATGAGAGAGGATTTATTATGCTGACATATATGGTGAGTGTATGGTGATTTATATGCAATACCTTTAATCCGACAAATATGTAAAACAAACCCTCACAGGAGCAAATTAGGGCTTTTACAGAGACTTTAGATGTTCTGTTTACTTCCTCAGAAAGTATTTTAAACTTGCATCCATTAAACACTGAATGATTCCCAACTCACATTTGTCATTTTCTTCTTATCTGCAGTGGGATGCTGCTGTTTACTCAGACTGGATCTTCAGGAAATTATTCTGTGAGGTAGTTAAAACAACAGGTATGGCTACTTCTAACCCCCCCCCCCCATTAGTCCACACACACACACACAGACACACACACATACACACCCCTTTAATCCCAGTATCCCTGTGTCCCGCTGTGACCGCCTTGTGTTCATTATGCCATCACAGGGCCATCGCTCTGCTGCTCAATCCACATCAGGCGGCAATCAAGGGTTGCTATGGAGACCGCTTGAATGAAACTTGTGTTTGCCTTTCAAGACCATTTTTTTCTTTTTTTTGATGAAATGCAATTTGTGATGGAGATGCTGTCAAAGAGAAGGCTGACTTTTGGCAGGCAGCAAAGTGTTTGATCTTGGCTTTTTTTTTTTTACAAGAAAAAAAGCACCTTGATATGTGTCTAGAAGGTATGTCATGATTCATTGAAGGGGTGACTGAGAAATAAACAAGAGAATGCGAAGTTACTCCTGATATTAAAATGTTGAAGCTACGATGAAAACGTTTTTGGAGGTCATTCTGAAAAATAAATAGCCTCAAATATGCTACTCTTGTTGTTTGTATAGGTTAATTGTTCATGAATAATCATTCCCAACACCTTGACCTGTCTCCTTTCCTGAACTACTAGCAAGCTCAAACAGCTGTCGTTTTGTTATGCGTGTGAGTAGGCTACCGTGAGGTCATCCAAGTTCTGTTATCTCTTTGTTGTTTGGCTTTCAGTACAGCTAGCACAACTAGTTTGCAGCTTTCAGCAGGTAAACAGAGCAGGACTTCAAGCTTCTCACTCAGACAAGAGCGGCAACACAAAGACTTATTTTAGCAGTGTTTTTAGAATGCGGATACATATTTTTTTAGACATATTCATTTGTGTTGTCTCAATAAAGCCATATGTCTTACAGTGGGTACAGCTTCAGTGAACAGATGTTGACACGTTTAACAATAGATGTTTATGCCACATATTGCTACACTGAATAGTTTGATCAGTACATACATTCGAAGTGGTTGATTGACGTAATACCTATTACTGGATGAAACATAACATAATATCATAACATACAAGTAACATTCAAGTTAACTACTCAAAGAAATTAATGCAATGTTTATTTTAGACTTCAAAGGCAGAGATACAGTTGAGGTGATATGACAGTCATTTAACAATTTCAAAAACAGTATCATTTTTCAGTGCTTTCACTATACATAAATATGCACACAGCCTGCACACAATAATTTCTTACCATTAACACCTGTAACTCTCTGTGTTTGCTTTATCTGAGATACACACAATAACACCTCAACAATGACAAATACTGAAAATTACACTGCACCTTTGACACTTAACAAAATATGTGTATTGCACCAGTTCACTTTAGTGAGTAGGAAATGTACTGATGAAGCACAGCAAGCAAAAGACCACAATGACATCTTAAATGGGAATGAGCCTACTTAAAAGGCGTTGTATTGGCCTTATGTGCACCTCTGTAAGAAACAATGAGTCAATCTGTGGGTCAATTTAGATTAATTGATTTTCAATAATGGAAATGATGGGTGAAAGGCTGAGCCTGTCTACATCAGCTTCCACAAGCATCACCTCAGCATCACATCATTACTCCACTGGAGATAAAACGTCAAGGAATTAATATGGTCTGTTTGCTATTTGGATTGCATTGGCTATATTCAGTTTATTGAGTCATCAAAATCAATACATTTACCTTTACACTGCTTTATATAAATAAGGATATGTTGGTTGTCTGCTTGGTTTATGAGTGCTCAAAGTGTCTGTGAATGTGCGTCATTTTGTTCAATTCAGTGATTTGTTGCATTTCAATGAGCTTATTTTGAATTCCTGATGAGCAAGAGTTGAGCTATTCAATCGATTCTACTGCACCCTACCATGAATCAGGAGCAGAAAGGGATTTGAGAGAAAAAAAAGCCCAAGTCTAGTGCTGGCACCGAGCTTCCCGTGATTGACATTTTCAAACATTTCCCGAAACAAATCCTGCCGCCTGAAAGCACCTCCAAGTCCAATCATGAAAAGTGCTCTGTTTGTCGAGAACTCTGTTTGAGGAGCGAGCGGATGTTTAAGATAAGAGGTGCTGTCAGGCTGCGAGCACCTCGAGTATTATCCGTTCCTGTGCCTCTTTCATGCCGGCTCATAGTGACAGTGACTTAAGCTGGGAAGTTCTTCACACAACAGACAGACATGGGCGCACACACACACATGCACACACTCACACACAAGCACAAAGAGACTGAAATCAGCTCAAAGCACAGTATCTTTTTCTGTTTTGAGATCGGGCAGACAGCCTCAGTATGAGTAAATAAGGCTTTCATGCCATCTGGATAGTGGGGTCACAGACTTCAGTTTGAAGCGTCAAATGCAAGTCCTGACAAGGACAGACCTTGGCTGAACTCTGTCAAACAGGATATTGCATTACACCACCAAATGACCCAACTGTAATAGAGAACAAGAGTGCAAAGCACTCAAAAAGGTTGAATAAGACTTTAATAAGAGTTGAATAAGAGTTTAAAACAAAACCTGAAATATTTGATTAGCACAGATTGAATGTTGGTAAATCCTCAATGTTTTTTGTACAAATGTGTCTCAAATTTCTTTTTTTCTGGTGGAAGATAAGAAATTATTGCAAATTTTCAAAATTATTTGAAGGACCTCTCATACTTAAGCCCCCGAATTCTGAAATTCAAGAAATGAAAAGTGGTGAAAGGATTCCATCTTTTTTCAAGCTCACTATGATCAGGGGATTTGGTGATTTGTGGACTCAATCTGACTTCAACATATCATTTCACACACTAAGAATTAATCACTAAACATGACAAAAACACTATTTTCACTATATCTGCGAATTATCTAGTTTAATTGCACATCAAGTAGAAGTGGGTTGGATTTGATAGGATAGCAGTCCTCTGAACTCCTTCAGAATCTTAAAAATACAGCAGGATGATCCTACCTGTTTCTTATTATTCAAATTTTAAAACTCTCAGAAATGACTCTTACGTTCCTTAGTCTTAGTTTACCCAGCTGTTGTAATAATGTGGCAGATTTCATATCATAGAAGGCACGATCACGCTCTGTGACTTACTTTTGTCTATTCTTATTTAGTTGTTTAGCCTCAAGACCTGAAACTATTCTTTACTATTTCTAGCCAGCTCTTATGGGCTGGTAGAACCAATGTATTGTGCCCAGGGCAGGATGCAGAAATCGCTTTGTATATCAGTGGAAGATAAATCAATGCAATCTCTCCGCTCTCTGTGGCTCGGTCTGAATTGATTTTCTTCACCCTTTTTTGCCTTTTCCTGTAACTTTCCCACATCCTGGTGGACTGCTTGAACTGCAGCATATACTATAAAAATGCACTCTTCTTCTCACAGGGCGACTTCAAACAACGCTCCTAAAACACATGCAAACACGTCAAATCACATCAGCTCAGTGTCACAACATCCTGACACATTTCCTTGGCCAGGCAGACAAGTTGCTTCCTGCAGTGCAAATCAGACAGCTGACAGGAAAATGTTAAAGTGCACAGTGTTATATTTTCAACCAACTGATAAAAGACCACCCCCAAAATGGCACAAGGTTAGTATGTTATGAACTCTAACTCTAATTAGGTCTGTAGGCACAGGCCTGTACAAACTGTTTACCTGTTTGTTGTGTTGTGTGACTGTAAATGTGACTGAAACTGAAACACATTCCCTCTCTTGAATGTCCAAGACAAATGTCTCTACCTTAGATACAACAAAGGCTACTTTATCTTATTTTCAAAACACTGAATTATGGTATCATTAAGTAGAAACAATGCCCATGGCAAACACTAGCCTACCAAACTAGATTGCTCTAAAACATGTTTTGAATTGTCAAAACAGATCAAAAGACTATAGTCTTTCCATAATATAAGTGACCAACTGTGGTGCCTTCTGTAAAAACATTGGCAGATGATTTTTTGGGGAAAAAGCAAGAAGACTTTTATTTATATCGTGCTTCAAACAGACATGATAAAGACACAAAAACATATGGTCCAACAAACAATCCATTTGCAGTGGTTCTTCTGATCTGAAACTGGACATTATCTTTAATTGGCAAGCAAAGCTCCATAGGTTTCAATAACCAAATGGTTGATTGGTAAAAGCATTCACGTAATATAAAACATAACATATAGCCTACTGAGGTTATGTTCTAGTCAAAGTCGCTTACACAGTATAATGACAAATCCTACCATACAATGTAACACAACCATCCCTACATCATTGAATTGTCCCTTTAAAAATTTCCGCGAATTGTCAGCATGGTCCAAATTTTACCGTCTGGATGCTGACGGCGTCACCCAGGTTACCGCCTTCCTCATCCAGCCATTTGTCTAGCGTGGCCACATTCAAAAAAGCTCTGTGATCTCATTGGTTGGTGCTGGTTTGTAGAAAACTGCGAGTGATCCCGTTGTGTATGCACGGCAGTCCTGTTTGTTCGGCATAAGGAAGAGGACAGGAGAAGATGGAAAGACCATAGCGTTCATCTACCTCTTACATGGTTATTGTTTTCTCTCTTTATTGCACAATTTTGATGTTTATTTGGCTGTTTAGATGTTATGTAGAGAGAACAGCCTAACTATTTTTCCTTACCGGTATCTATAACAAGTAGCCTAGACCAAACCTTTCAATGGTTTAAGATTCGGCTGTCTGTTATCACCAAAAAACATCTCTCTTCAAATTGTTTGTTTTAGTCATGTTAAAATGTCACAAAATGCAGCCTAATCATTTTATAGAAACTGGTTTCTCTATTAGGCTGTGCTCTGAGAAAGCTACAATGGTGACGTTAGGTTAGGATGGCTTGTGCGCGATGTTGTGTTACAGTAGCTTAATCGGTAGCAGGTGTATAATAACTAGCCTATTAGTTTTGTTTTCCCGGTGCTCAGCCACTGAATGCACAACTGCTACTATGCAGGAGTAAAATGTATTATAGGGGGTTGCTATAGTGCTCTTTTTATGTGGTTATATTACTTTCCTCTGAACCCTTCAGGCTTATCTATGCTGTTGTCCAATTACTATCGCAGATGCAGGACAGACGGGGGATGAGCATAAATACCTTACATCAAGGTGGCTATGCAGTGCGAGGACCACTAACGGGAATTATTTCACCGACCTACGCCTTGGAGTAGCCTACCTTTGTTTTGCCGTGGGACTATTGCGTTGGTTTGGATTACTATTTTGGGGGATACAGAATTCGCAAACGAGCCTTAAAACGAAATTTCGTATGGAACCACCTTATCCACCGACAGCGCATTTGTGTTTGCAAGCGAACCAAAAGGGTAGCCGACCGAATCTTAATAGGAAGTAAACAGGAAAAGGTTATTGCGGAATTTTGGAATACACGATGCCACCCGTGTCATGTCACGGGACTGAACCATTCTGAGGCACTGGATTGCATCCTGTGTGGATTTTCTTACCCGGACCCAGTTAATGGTAAATATGTTCTTTCTACTTTGGGTAACATGGAGCATCAGAGTGAATATTACGTTGATGACTTGTAGGGGAGAGAAGCTTACTTGTAAAGTCTGTTGTGGCTAGAACATATTTAGTATGCGTTTTAGTAACCCAGTTGAGTGTGTTTTGTCTAGCCTATCCGTTGAATTTAGCTTAAGCGAAACATATGTCGCGCCGACAGTCCCATGGCTCCTGTTGTAAATGAGCTTGCTTTGAATAGCGTGTTGTCGGAAATGCGCCTTGCCTTTCAGGTCAGGTGACTGAATGGTTTTGCGATTGATGCACAAACTGCAATAAAGAAGGCCTTGTGCGCCAGGATGCCGGTGGCCACAGGAAACGCTTTGAAGTATATTACTGGAGTGTTCAGCGAGTGGCTGTCAGTTCTATTGTGGGAGCTGGCGGAAGGTTCATCGCACCTCGGGCAAAGAAGTTGAACGCTGGCGTCCATAGGCGTCTTATCGCAAAGGCCTAGGTGTGAAATTCTTTTTTGTTTGCTTTGTAGTGAGGAAATTTGAGTTTTCACAGCTTCTGTCCTCAAGTACGTGGTGAAAAGTTTTTTTTCCCCTCCTGCAGGCCGGTGCCAGATGTAACGTTAGGTTCAGCCAATGGCAAGGCAATCTTGAGTTGTTAAATTGTGGTTAAAATAGAAACGCATTTACTCAAACTGGTTAAACTAATCTGTGAGAAGACCAAGGCTTATAGAATTACCTAGTCTATTTAAACCGACAGGAAGGCATTAATTTGATTATCAGGGGCCTTATATGAAATGGTCTCTGTAAATGAATTGTTTTTTTCTGTAACTAAAGACAGCCAAATCACCCAGTGTGGAAAAAGAGCAATTCTGGCAGCGTTGCCTAGCTGCAGTCGTGCTGCTTAGGGCATGACCATCCATGAGAGTGTTAGTCAGTTGGATCCTTCGGCCTTTCCCTGCGCAACAGAAGCCAACCAAGCAGAACACTTCCCTTGCTACTGACAGGGTCCAAAGAGCTGAAACGCACTCGTTTCAGTGGCAGCATCTTCAATTCAAGAGTGAATCTATGGCAGAAATTGATGGAAAGTGGAGTCTAGGTCCAGGAATTTACTGATATCCTTCTGTGTCATGTCAGTTAATAGGACTATGGAAGGATTTACTGTGCCATTCTGGGTGGCTTCATTTGACCATGGTTTTGGTGGTGGTATACGCGGTCAGTACCATGGACGAGAGCTGATTGACCTGCTTCATTTCCAATAACTCAAAACTAGCTCTACATTTAAGCCTTTGGCATGTGTCTGGATAAGCGCTCTAATGACAGGAAATGTGCATTCCCCACAGCTCTCCCCACAGCTCTGTGACAAACACAGTTCATCCTGTCATGAAAAAGGATGGATATGTTTAGGAGGATATTTCCTTTTCAAGATAACACACTGTGTGTGTGTGTGTGTGTGTGTTTGATAGTGTCCAGAGAGTTGGGTTTATTGTTTCACTCAAAAAAAAATCTCTTGCAGACCTCTGGAACATGTTAGCTTCTGGGCGTTGAGACTCATGTCTGTTGGATGTTTAGGCCTATCGCCTTCATGCCACATTCTTTAAATGTTAAATGCTTGACTACACTAAGCAATGACTCTGCTGTGGTTCCTTCATTTAGCTCAGGTATAATGTTATTAGCAGTGACTGGTCAGGTGACTTTCAAGCCACTAATGAAATGAAATTGAATGCATTGTTGAATGGATGCCTATTGGGACAATCCTTTTGACGTTAATGAGAAGGAATCTATTCAAGCTTCATTTGTAGCTGCTGATGAAGTAAAAATGTGGTTGGATTTCCTGCCACTGTCATAACAACACTTGTTTTAGTTACTGCTTGGCCCTTTAGCTATCTTAAATGAGGTTGTCTTAAAATGTTTAATCACTTAATAGGTCTTGCATTCTAGTGAGTGTCCATGTGATCTTAGGTGACATGAATTAATGTTGCAAGCCAAGTTGTTGTGCAACAGTAAACACAAAGAGTATTTTGTTTTTCAGATGTTAATCCAAAGCAGAGCTGTATATATAGAGAGATCTGTCTATATGGCCCTGATCCATAGGGTCTACCATATTTTCTGTCACAAAAAACATAACTGTTCAAAGAGCTCTTTATTTGGCCAATTTGCCAAGGTTGAAATCCTCTCTTCGAGCCAGCCAAAAGTACCAGAGTAAAAATTGAACAAAATGGATAATTTATGCTTGAAGACTGATGAGTGTCAGAGGTGATTTGTCATGGATGAGGGAGGGGAGCCGACCAGAGTGCTTCTGTGAAGGCCACATGCTCCTCCCTGCCTTCTTCCTCTCCATATTGTACTTGTGGTTCTGGGCTGACATGCAGTCATTTTAATCTACCCGTTTCTCAACCATCTGACAGGCTGTGGTCTGAAAAGCTGGAGCCGAAAATATTAATTCTGCTTGTCAGTCATACAGCATAGGCAACATTTGAATGTTAAATCCTGACATTTGAAGTCAGTGTAATTGCATTGAGGCATATTTTTTCCCCTTCCTTTCTTGAGCTTGGCCTTTTCTGATACAGCGTATCTTTACAACCAAGCAAATTTGCATTGAGCATGTATGGATTGGTGTAGGACTCTCTGGGGTCGCATGTAGCTCATAATTAATATTTGAAGCCAAACGAGGAAGGACAACTGCCGAAGTACACGCGTCTCCCTGGGATTCCCTAGGTTGTGTTTTTTTGTGCCTGATCAGCAATTTCTCCCCGTGTATGAAGAGATGGAATTTGTCATTTCCATGCATGTCTGCCCATGTTTGTCAACTCATCTCAGTCCTGCTTGGCTCATTAAGTGGGCCCCAGATTTCATTTTGCAACCAAAACCCCCGTCAGTCATAATCTAATCAGGCAAATTTGGCATCCAAAAAGAAATCTGTGATGGAGCTGGAATAGAATTGGAAAGCTAAATCGGTATGTGGAGTTCTGAGGTCTAATCTTCCCCTCTTCCCTCTACCCCTAATTTGTGGTCTGATAGATGGCTCTAGGCTCCCTTTTATATGGATAAAGGAGTAGATGTATATGATATAAAAGATGTGTAGATACATTTATAGGTTTAAGATTACTCAATTATTGCTCTCCCAGTTGTCCTTCTGTTGTACAGACCAAAGAGAGGTGAAGTGTAGGTAGAAGTAATGTCAAGATGGCTCTTAGGATTGAACTAAGATGAGGTCTCTTGATGTTGCTGCTAGTTAGTTCTGATGTAAGAGAACATATATTTTCAGGTGGTCAAGGTTTCAGGTTCTTTGAAGTGTCTGGATAGAGATACAATGCAAGGTTCAGGTTTTTATAAAGAACGTCATAATAAAATAGTTTAGCTTAGTGAGCAGACTCTGCAGAGCTAAAGAAGATTCCCCTGGCCTTTTGACTGTGGTGAAAACAGTATAGTCTACCAACAAGAGGATTTATCTTTATACATGGTAGCTGCTGTGTCTGTCATTATTTTATACTGACATAGGTACCTTTCTATAGAGTTTATTGTGTTTTCAGTTTTATTGTGTTTTGGGGGTTGATTGTGTGTATGTGTGTCTAACCTCCCTGAGGCCACAAACAAATGGCCGGTCACCTTGCTCCTCTCTAAGGGATAATGTCAATCTCGTGGTTGCTAAGCAATTCCCCCCTCCCTGCATCAAGGGTAATCACCTTTTATCTGCTAAGGATGTCGTGGGTAATTACAGGTTGGCTGCCATCCTGTGAAATCTGCCTAATTGCACCTTTTTTTATTTTTATGGCTTAAGGGAGGCCTGCTTCGCTTTGAGGGCTGAGCAAAGGGTGGGGGGTGTTGTAGACAGCCAGGCTTTTGCAGTCTTGTGGGGCCCATTCAGCATTCAGTAGTAGATCATTGAGTGATTTCCTAACCTGCAATCGGAAACCATCCTAATGGCTGATTGTGCAGAGAACAAACTTTTTTTTTTTTGGGGTGTTTGCCACTGCACTAGCAGCAGGTAGAGGTCACTTTGGATTAACGCGCAAAGCATAGTCCATTTTACTCACAAAACACACCCCCACTTGCTTTTTTTCAAGCGTGTTGTTTCAGTGCTGAGCCGATCATTTGATCATCAAGCGTGGAAAGAGCCTCTCGCGCTGCCGTGAGCAGCCTGCGGGAGGCTTTCTGGCCAATCTTTTCCATGAGTTCCTGTTTTATTAACAATTTTAATGACTTGAAGGAAGCACTGACCCTTAACGGCATAATGAATTGCCTTGGCGGCCTGCTGGGTGGGGTGAGGTGAGGTTTTGGTTGTGGGGGTAGGGATGGTGTTGGCGGAATGGGGGGCGGGGAGTCGAGGTATAGGAGACAGTGGCGAACCTTTCATTCGTAATACATTATTGCACACTCACCCTTTGGTTCTCCCTCCTTTGTAGTCCAACTGCAGGAACCGTGTGGTCTCCCTAAAGTTCTCACCCCTGCAGTCCCCTTTAGAGGGTGTCCTTTGATCACCACCCATCTGACAGTAATTGTTAAGTTATTACTCTCCAAGCACAGGAGTGCTATTTCAAAGCAACTTTCAGCCATCACCTCAGGACATCAGTGGAGTGGACGCCATTTAACGTTAAATGTTGCCAAATCAATGGCAGTGACATTCAATTTTTAAAAACTACCTTGGCTAGCACGAGCAACAAGCGCAGGAGGATGGCGTTCAACCAAGCCCAGTGATTAAACAGCTTGACCCTGGTGTGTGTGTGTGCGTGCGCGCGTGTGTGCATGCATATGTGCCAAGCAGCAGATAAGAACTTGTTTGCCTTCTCTGTGTCCCTGACTCTGGTCATGGTTTGATCCTGGAAAGGCCTGTCCCACCGGAGCCTTGCGGTTTATAAGGTCATTGTAGCCCCTCTCCTGTTGCCAGCAGTGCAGTAAGACCACGCGTCTTCTCCCACACACTGGATAACCACTTTGTGCCCTTCTGTTTTATCAATACAGTATTTTTTTTCCCTTGAACAAATGACTAACATTTACTGTGTTGTGACACAGTGTATGTGGAAAAACAATATATCAGTGGAGTCCTTGACTTCAAAAAGCTCAAATAAACCCATAAAGGAGGATAAAAATGCTTGAATTATAAAAGAACTCTTTCCAAGCTGAAACGCAAGGCACGAGGCCAAGCTTGTGTTCTGTGGACTCTCAACAGCTGTAAATTCTCAGAGCTATTTTCATTTCAGTAATTAAAGTCTCCTACTTGCATATAATTTATGGTTTCCCACTTACTCTTGATAATAAAAAATAATTACCCTGACAAGGTGAAATGGCACTAGTAATGGCATTTGTATGCCCACTGCATATTAGCATAGAGATGGGAGGAAATGGGGGTTTTATTGATTCTACATACTTTCTGCTAGTTAGCTGCGTGGTCTTGCAACTCATAATCAAGTTGGTGATCTATCAGAGGACTCTAGGAGGCTCCTAGCTGCTATGCCCACTGACTCCGTAGGCTATGAAGAGGGTAAGGACATAGAGCAGGTAGAACAGTCACTTGTCCAATCTCACCCTTAAGTATTTGGATTGAATGTCCTTGTATAACACTTAGAGATATGTAGATAATAGCAAAATAGCCAGAGCTAATGGAAAAGAGAAACCACCAAAAAGTGTTTGCAAGCAATGAAGTCCACAATAAGTGTTTGCAAGCTCCTCCAAATACACCACCAGTTTACATTCCAGTTTTCCATTTTATCCCTCAGACTGAGATCTCCCCTGACATGTACTTCACACCCAGGCTATTGTTAAATGGAAATGGTAATTTTTGAGAAGGTGCTGCACTGTCGTGTTACCTCATGTTGGCAAAAGCAATCCCGAGCCTCTCTTTTTTCCCCCCTGGCTGGCTGGCAATACCGAGCGAATCCATTGTTTGTGGGGTAGCTGAGCGGCTGGTTTTTTGGCTGGTTGCTCTTGTGCACGGACTTGTTTAAATAGCTCGTCTCCATCTCTCGCTCGCTCTCTCCCCGCTCTGATACCAATTATGCCGACTGTTAGAATTATGAACAGGGATGGTCTCTTATCGCCTAATCCTGCAGTAATAGATTCTATTAAAAATGCATGAGAGCATTTTTTGCAGATGAAGCCAGCGTCGCTGTCTGTCATATTCCCTGCCTGGCTGTTCTTTCAGTGACAGTGGGAGGAGGAGTGTCATAGTTATCTTTTCATTACTTGGATAGGATGCCATTTCTTATGGCCGTGTCTGTGTGTGTGTCTGTGTCTGTGTGTGCGTGTGCATGTGCGTGTGCGTGTGCATGTGTGTGTGCTCGCCTGCTATTCAGAGCACTGCTTCATCCTCTGCCCAGCCAACTTCTCTTTTCAGACAAGAGTGGATTTAGACACCCTGGCTTTGATGTGCCATTGTAATGTTCATGTTCCAGCTTTTTTCTCTGCCATAGATCTTTATACAGCACAGAACCACAGCAAACTAGGCCAGCTCATTTATGGGGATCTATTTACCTATTGTTTTCTGTGCGTGTGTGGGGCGGACAGGTTCTCAATTCAGGGGACCGTATTTTCCACAGTGGGGTTAACCTCATTGGAAGCATTGTTTTGGGGCCGTGGACTCTTGAGTGTGTGTGGAACGTCCGAGATAAACATTCACTCTGGTCCTGTGGGTCTGTCCTCATTCGCATGGAACTTGAATGTCTTTGTTTAAACAAACTTGTGTTAACTTGGACTTGGGACCTGTTTTGAACTATTCTGATATCAGTGTAGATTAAGCGAAGAACTCATACAAATACAAATACAAACTAAACAACACTCACTCTCACTCACTCACTTACACACTCAACATGGCAGCTTAAGCGCATGGTGTTGTTGCATTTCTTTCCTCTAGAGACCCCTGTAAAGTGGTGTCACTATCAGGTTACTGAAATGGTACGAGCATTGATTGGCTGTTGCGTGGCCAGCTTGGGGCCACCAGGGCATGGCTGAGTCGGGGGTGGGAGGGGTGGGGTTGACAGAGAAGGGGGAAAGGAAACGAATTTGCATAGCCCTCTAATGCTAATCCCATCTAGCCAGCCAGAGAAAGAGGCCTTGGCTTTTTTTTCATTATCATCTAATTATTAACTGCGAGTTTCGGTGAGCTGCTAAGCCAAATAGAGATGTCTCTCTCTCCCACATACACACACACACACTCACGCACACACATGCACACACACACACGAAAACAGAAACATGCTCTTGCTTTCTGTCTTACTCTCTATCTTTCTCTCTGTCTGTTTCTCACTCCTTCTTTCTGTCTTCCTCTCTAACCTTTAACTTTTTTCTTCCTGTCTGTCTTGCTCTCTTTGCTGTGGTACTTGCTCTCTCTGGATGTATGTAGATATGAAACAGCAAGGGGGAGTGCAGGAGAGGCCACAGAGGTCATTTCCTTCTGCAGGCTCTGATTTAGCAGTGATCCACTGCGAGGGCCTGCAGTCAAAGGGGGACGGATGGTAGAGAGGGGTCACGCAGTCACTTACAGGAAGTCGACCTCGATCATCTTGCAGCATGGGAGAGGCGTAATGCAATCAGCATTTAAAGCATACATACATTATGGAGGAGGCTTACTAAAGGTCAAAAGGTCAAAGACCATCCTCGGCCAGTCCCGAAGTCTGTTCACGTAACGTGACACGATTCTTCTTGTGTTTTTTTTTTTTTTTTTTTTAAGTTTCTTTCTTTTTTTAAAGGGGCTAAAAGGCACCATCTTGGATCGATGAATGTGGACTGGAGGATTAGCCATTTTGGGATCATTTGAGGGGTAAAACATGATGGCTTTTTGCATCTTCCATGTGAACAGGTGTCAAATCCTGTGCATTACTGACTCGTTTCCTGTCTTTGGGAATTAAGAGGGACATCTTGACTTGGAAGCTTTGTCCCTGGTCGATCAAAGTTACTCAGCATGTTACCAATTAGTTTAAATTCCCATCGCTCCCCCATCCCTGATCTTCTCAGGTTGTGAGTGAGGGTGAAAGATTTCGCCTCAGCGGGAATCTAGTGTTCTACACGAGCAGCCAATGGTGTCTGTCCAAACTTCCCTCTCCCGTGACATCATTAAAGCAATTAAACTAAAGATGGGGCCTGGGTTATAAGATGGCTCCATTAGCTTTCAAGAAACTGTCGGGGACGGCTGACCCAGCCGATCCAGTGGAATTCTCTAATGATCGGGGTGTCAGGTAGTGGAGACATTGATGTGCTCTTCCATTAAGGACCACAGAGACGGTCTACATGCAGACTTCAAATATGCCACACTGCTTTAATATGTACAATTACTGATCTTTTTTCCCCCCCACACAGTTCGTCTTATTCGGTGTTGTAAGCAGACTGATAGGTCCTTTGATGTCAGCTCCATATATTTGTCCTTGCATTACCTCATATATCATGCATGTCATTTGCCACAGTATCTTATAGTAGCAGTTACACTAAAAGAATATGTCTGAAACAGCAAGCCCTGTTGAGCATCTTTATTTTTCAAGCAGAGAAGGTCGGGTAGGCTAGGTCATGGTACTGGATGATGGGAGTCCAAGTGGAGTGGCCAAGGGCTTACTGAAATGAGAAATCCGGTGTGAATCAGTCAATAGGCCTGTTGTTTAAGGTCACTGAATGCTGTCTGTAGGAAAAAGAACCAGAACATTTGATGCAACATAGACCAAATAATGAACCAGTAACTAATGTTAACTGAATGGGGAATAGCAAAATTACACTGAAAGTAAATTATTGTGCACCAATGACTTAATGTTAGTTGCCAGTTCACTATTCGGTCTATGTTGTAAAAAATTTTCTCGTTCTTTTTCTTGCCGACAGCACTTGGTGACCTCTAACAACAGGGCCATGGATTGATTCACACCGGATTTCTCCTTTAAACTAGAGCGAAGCTCAACCTCTCTGCTTTGCCTGGGCTACTGCAGTCTCTTTATGGACTGATTGCTGTTCTATAAGCTCCTATTATTCTCCACATGTGATTTCTCTTAGGGATTTGAGGGGATTGAATTTGGACTATCATGCCATATCTGCGTGCCGCCAAAATGGAAAAAAGGCTTCGCATCCCCCCTCCCCCTTTTTTTTTTCTCACCTGTGATTCCCTCCCCCAACCCACTCCACTTCTCTGTGACCCTGTTATCTCCCTACAAGGCCCCCCCAGCATCTAAACTCCATTCAGACAGGTGCTCGTACAATTAGACTCTTGCTCGCTGTTCTGGTCTCCTTAGCTTAAGGATCTAAAATAAAATAAAATACCTGACATGGGAGGCGGGAGGGGGAGGAGGATCCATCTGCCAAAATACTCTTATCAGAAATCCTTGGGAGACAAAGGATCTGCCGAGGCATTGCGGGACGCTTATCTTCCCAGCAGCCTCGGCTGCGGGCAGCAGCGAGACTGATAAGGTGTCTTATCAGCATCACTGATGTCACGAAAACGGCGGCAAGGATTTGGCGTCCTTGCCACTCAAAAACTTGGTCAGTCACCTGGCCACGTGGAGTTCACAGGTTTATTTTTTATTAACTTTTTTTTTTTTTTAAATGTGGGGATGAGTGAATGAGTGCAGGGGAGCAGAACCCACCGCCATTGCTGTCGGAACCCACCGCCATTGCTGTGAAACAACTAGCCCCCAGAGGAGAACCGTCGACTCCGAATGACTTTCCATCTGACGACAGAATCTTAGTACAGCTTAGTACAGTAGAGCTACCCACCGCCACCCAGCCTCTCTGTCTGCATCAGAACTGAAAGAGCCTGCCAACACACACACACACACACACACACACACACACACACACACACAAAGCCCAGCCCAGCCCTCGTTCACTTAAAAAAGGGAGAAGGGTGGGGGGGGGGGGATGGCTGATGCATTTTCATCCTTGAGCAAATAAGGGGAATAATGGGAGGTGGTTTCGCAATTTACTTTCATTTCCTGTTGATAAAGCCAGGCAGGTTTTCCCCAGGAGACCCCCCCCCTTTTATTTTATCCCCCTTTCCACCTCACACACACACACACACACACACACACACACCACGCATGCATGCCCCTCGCCCCACAACCCTTGCGTCTGTCTCTTTTGACAAATGCACTCTAATGGAGATATAGGGTGGTGGTGGTGTGGGGGGGAGGGGTGTGTGGTATTTGCCTGTTGTAAAATTGGTACCTTCTCAGAATAGGGTCAGCAGGAGAAGCTTTTAGATTCTCAGTTTGCCTGTGATCACATGAGAGTGGTCACTGGGGCTTTAGGGGCGAGACTGTGGCTGCAGCCTGGCCTGTTGAAAGGGCAGGGGGGTTTGTTTTGTGTGTGTGTGTGTGTTATTGGGCGGGGGGGTGCAGCACCTGACTGGAATGAAAGGCAGTGTGTCTCTTTGAGGGCCTGGGGGTGTGGGTAATCAAATTTATACAGATGGGTTTGGAGGAGTTGTCAAGGGTTGGCTAAGCTGCCCTGTGGACACAGAGGTGAAATGAAAGCAATAAGCTTGTTTGAAGAAGAAATGCAGGGATGAGAGAGAGAGAGAGGAAGAGAGAAGGAAGGAAAGAACAAAATATGGAGAGGTTTTGATAGTTTCCACCCTCCTGTGTTTACTTTGGAAGAAAAGATGTCAGGTTTGTTTCTAATTGTGTGTGACTTGACAGGATTATAGCTTCTAAAGTTAGCTTCATAAATGCAGGTTTATTACAGCACCATGTTCAACAGATACATTTACTTTCTCTCATCACAAATATCCTTAAAAAGGCTTTTCACTCCTTATGTATGTAGTGCCTGTTCCATCATGAGTTAACACAAAAGACTGTTATTGTCTTGTTTTTTATTTTATTTTATTTTTTTCCAAGTTTCTTATTGCTCATATCAGCATTTTAGTGTGCTGATTCAGAAACATCCAGTCCTCCTGGTGACTCGTAGAAGGCTGTATGCTGTATGTTAATACATTCAGTACAGGCACGACTACAAGTAACAACTGAAGGATATTGATTGTGGCTATTCGCAGACCTAGGGAACTGCATCAGGAAGGGAAAAAATGGAAGGGTTTGAAAAAGCAGCGGCACACCTGATGTAGAAGCAACAAAAGGAGGCGGCTTGAAAGACTAATTTGTTGCCATGTTATTTGCTTTAAATCCCTCGGGGGGCCTTTCTTCCAACGAGTTCCTTCTCTTGACGGTCCTCCTGGTTGTGGCATGGTTTACATGGTCGTAAAAATAACAGAAACGGCAGTCGGTGCTTGAAATGGTGGATTACAAAATCATTGTCATGGAAATAGACATGATTTTTATCTTCTGAAATGGGTCGCAAAGATATTTGCAACTACACAGGCATCCATTTTTATATAGGTGTGTCGTTTTAGATTTACTGAGGCGTGGTACTGCTATTGTAAGGATCTAAATTTTTAAAACCTATTCATCAAGATGAGAGGAATTCAAATTGGATTCATGAGAACCAAAGCCAAACAAAACCAGGCAAACCTGATTCTTAATGAATGTAATTACTGTCTAAAGCTGTCTGTCATTTGAAATGTTGATTGGATGTGATCCCCCCCTCACCCCCTCTCGCTTTACCATGTGGTGTTTAAGAGGCGATTTCTAGGCTAACTCTATTGTCTATGGCCTGCAGTTCTGTAGCTTTTATCAGAGGCCGGAGCAGAAAACAGCAGCGAGATTTATAGCCTGCTGGGAGATTGATTAGTCCCGTCATCAGCACACCATGAACCATATTCCCCTCTACACTCAAAAAAGGACACAATCTCACACTGTTATTCTCACATACAGGCACAGACATAGGCTCTTTGAGACACACACACACACACACACACAGAGACACACACTTACTGCTACACAACTGACACACACACACACACACACACACACGGTGCCTGTAGGGTATATTTGGGGGATTTCTGGACTATTTCGTTGGAGAGAATATATCATTTGTCTGCTGCTACCCGTAGCCAAAGTAATTTCAGAACAAACCCGGAAACACAGAAGTCAGTAGCTCACAGCTATCATTTAATGATCAGCGCAAACTGAGCTCATGTGCTCTGACAAGACCAGGACTGGCCACCACCAGGAAGTGATCTCTTTATCCATGCTCACACTTCTTCCTTTCTCTCTTTCTCTTCCTCTCTCTCACTCTCTCTTTCTCTGGTTCTCCAACAGAGAGGCACCCAGTGGCGGAAGTGGAGACCTCAACATGTTGGCGTGTTTACAGAGGAGCCAGACCCATTCCACCCAGCATTTGATGGGGGGTGGCAAGATCCCAGAGCTGCAGCTGCCCATCCCTCGAAAGAGTAAGTCTAGCTCCTATTGATGTGGTGCACCATGTGTGTAAGGGGGGATATATATCAGAGACGATTGGTCGTTATGCCACTAGTAACCCAGTTAAGTGTGACTGCTATTTTGGTCACACGAAATTATTTTTCAATATATTTCCATTTTGGCATGAAATCGTAGATGCACAGGAACAGTTGAGTAACACATGTTATACTGAAGCATTTCTGTGTGACAAATAGACATCTTTGAGTACTTGGATTTAGCTTGAGTTGAAAGACAAACAGCAGGTTACATTTATCTGTAGAACAATCTGTTCAATTTGAGAACAACAGCCACTTAAAAAAAAAAGAAAAAAAAAAAACAACTTGTCAAAACTATGATGATAAACAGTTCAATCACAGCTATTGTTTCACCTGAGATGCTGGGAGTCAGAATGACATTTTATGCTGTTAATTTCATTTAGTGGTTGCCATGCAATTGCAATTGCATTCTGCAAGAACAATGCTTGGTTGATTCCCAGCATGAGATGAGTACAGCTGGTGGTTTAGGAGCACTTTTGGGGGTGTGTGTGGAGGGGGGAGTAGCCTGACCCCATCAGGAAGTGTGAGCTCTCCAAACAGAGGCACAGTGGGGCCTATCTGCCAGGAGCCCCCATTGATTAGCTTGAACAATGAGGAGGACCCCCAGTGGATCTCTCAGCACGGCTTGCTGCCGAGCCTGGAATAGATTTATCAACCAGAACCAAAACCAATACCAGCTTCCTCTCCTGTTCTCTTCCGCCAAAGGAGAGCGCCACGTCTGGAGCCGACAAAAGCTTCAGAGAATAGAGATGCCGAGCTGAGAGACAGAGGTGATGAGAGGATGTGGTCTTAATTAGGCTTCCCTGGCTCTCTCTCTGTATGTGTGTGTGTGTGTGTTTTTACCCTTTCCACGAAGGAGAGCGAGGAAAGGAAAGACAAGGCTGACCCTATCTAACACCTTAGATAAGAGCCTCAGCTTGCAAGGTTCACCTTGGTCCATTCCTGGTGTGTGTTTGGGGGGGTTGGTGTTGGGGTTGGTGTTGGTGGTGCGGGGGAGGTCAGGCTAGTTGGAGGTTGAAGGGCTTATCTTCTCTGCTGATCAGTCTGACTCCTCCAGGCGGTCTGGTATCAGTGACACCCATCACACCACCCCTTAATTTAATTCATGAGAGCATTGATCAACACTGCGGTGCGGCTCAGCTGAGCCTCGTGGAGCTGGAGACTCTCTCACTCTCTCTCTCTTTCTCTCTCAGGCTCTCTCTGTATCTCTCTCCCTTCCTCTCTCTCACTCTCTCTCTCTCTTTTTTTTTTCTCTCTGTCTCTTTCTCTCCAAGGTCGAACTGTGGTGACCTAGCACATCACATGTTTCGCCAGGCCTGGCACTGGAAAATTCAGAGTAGCGAGTGGGGTCCAGGGCAAGCAGTGCTTCAAGGGGAAGCAGCTCGCAGTGAGAGGCCGTGGAGATTAATATTCAGTCAGACTCGCCGTGCTGCGTGCATGGCCTCTTTTTATTCCTGTAATGAAGTTATAACTTGGTCACAGTTTAACAGAACCGGGCAAAGCAAGGGGCTGGGAGGTTTTGGGAATGTAATGATTTTCACTGGTTAAGAGAAAGAGCAGCATTCTTTCAGCCATTTCCCTCAGGGATTCCATATTTGTTTTGTTTCTGCCATTTCTTTTTTTTTCCCGAGCTACAGAGATAAAAGCCTCGGAAATGGGGAGAGAAAAAAAAAAAAACTGAGGAGTTCTTTTAAATGTCATAAAATCTGCCACGACCTTTTCAGTGCAGTTGAGCCTTGCTCTGCTGGGGGCTTTCTACTGCCTCCATGCCCATAGGATGAGTGGTTAGGCCACAAGACACAAAGTCGTATTGATATGATTTTGCCACTTAGTTAACCTAAAATAATAGCATATTGAAGAAGGGGGGGGGGGGATTACACAAAACCAATCTGCCAAAGTAGTCATCTTCTACTCCCTCTCCTTTTTAAATTAAACTTATGTGGTCTAACATGTCACAAACATAGATTTCAAAGACTGTTAATTATCATTACTGTCAGTGTGCATTACTATCAGAATTAATGAGAGCATGAAAGGCTAGTGAAAGCTGCAGAAATTGATCATTATTCCCTGATTGTTTGGACATGATTTTGAAACCTAATTGTGCTTCCTGGAATTGGATGATACTCTATTATAGCAGAGGCATTAATAATGGAATGCTTCTGCATCATGCTCTGTAGTCCTAGATGATGTTTTGATAATAAGGAATAATTTTGCTGTCTCAAAATTATGGAAAATGGGGACCAATTTCAGCCTAGTTAGAAAAATAAGGAGAGGTTCTTGACAGCCACAAGCCACGTTTTTACCCCTGGACCAAATACGACACACAGATTCAGAGTATGTATTCAATCTCTTCTCTACACACTCTCTCTCTCTCTCTCTCTCTCTCTCTCTCTCTCTCTCACTCACACACACACACACACACACATACACACAGACACAGACATGCATCCGTCTCCCAAGCTGGGCCCTCTGCGTGATTAAATATTCATCAGGGATCAGCGCAGCATCTTGTCTGTTAAATGCTGAAGCAGACGGGCCCTGCCTGCCGCAGGCACTGCCTCGGGCAGCCCTCTCACTCTGTTTACCTGAAGGACCCGCAGGTCCCACTGCCTGCGGTGGCCATCCCCTGCTCATCCCTGTGATATTTACAGCACAGCACCCAGGCTCTGAGGAGCCTTACTGAAGGGATTGTGTGTGTGTGTGTGTGTGTGTGTGTGCATGTGTGTGTGTGTGTGAGAGAGAGAGAGTGCTATGGTAATGGAGGTTACAGTTCTTGGCAAGCTCTAGTACAGCAAGATGAAAGTGCAGGATTTCGTTTTAAAAAGCATTAGATTTTGTTTGTGGTTTGAGTACACTCCACGCGTCACCCAGTAGCATGTCTTTACTCAAGAGAGCATGTGTGTGAGAGGCATCATAGTTAGGGCTCAGTTACCACAGCACCCACAGCTCAGTCATGACAGGCTTTTTTTAAAGCCTCCACCTGTATGTGGCCGTTGTGTATAGCAGCGTCACAGTAGCCACGGGTGCCCAAAGCAGCCATCTACGAAAGGGCATGAGATTAGCCTGGCACTGCCAGGTGACTCTCATCCCTCTAGGAGGGATTACCAAGACCGACGCGCCATGCCCCAGGGGGAATGGGCAGCAAAGCATTGTGGGATCGAAAGCTGAATTTGTCACTGTGTGAAGGAGGCTACTTGCGTGTGTGTGCGTGCATGCGTGGGTGTGTGCGTGTGTGCGTGTGGTGCATAGGATGTGGTAACGGGGGAAGCAGCCCTGTCAATGTGTGCTATTAAGAAGTCCTGCTGCAATCGAGTCGCTTTCTTCTCCCTTTTTACTCATGCATTAGCTAAAAGGAAAGAAGAAAAATGGGCAGGAGGGGAAATGAGGTTTGGTCTGTCTCCCTCCCTCTCTCTCCTTTCCTCTCTCTATCGCTCTCTATCTCTCTCTTTCTCGCAGACGGATGAGCACTAATGGGCAAAGCAGCACGGCAGAGCGGGCCGCTCGTTGGCAGAAAGCGCTGGAGCGGGGAAGCCTTTTCCCACGGTGGCAGCCTGCCGTTCGTGGAAAAAAAAAACCACTGACTAGGAGAGAGAGAGAAAGAGATGGGGGAAGAAGTCTCAGACAAGCACACACACACACACACACACACACACCGAATCAGCTGAGCAGCCGAAGACATAAATGGAGAGTGACACTTGTGCGAAGCGCCTGTGCGAGAGCCGGTGGAGCCCGAGACTCTTCAGGCACTGATAAAGAAACAATCAGCCCTCAGGTCCTTCCATTCCTGGAGGAGGCTGCCCAAAACTCACAGCCACCAAGACAGAGAGAGAGACAGAGAGGCTGGCAGGGGAATGGAGAGAATAGAAGCCTATCAGAACGGTCTCTTCTATAAAGCTTTGAAGAGTAATATTTAAAGGCATTCTTACACCAAGTATTTGTCTAGTATGTGGCTGTATGGTTGCTCAATAGATATCTAAACAATATTGAAAGAAATGAGAAAAGAAGGTTCTAGATGAGGTCAAGTTTTAAAATAAAACCTAAATTTAAAAGTAGTCCTAGGTCTAAAAGTAGATCTAAGCCTTCATATCAAAATAGACTGATAGAATAATAGCATGTCAGAGCAGTTTCCCACTCCATGAGATAGAAGTGTAAGTCTTAAATGGATGGGGTGACTTCACCCTGAGAGCACTATCAATCTGGATAAGCATAGGTGCTCTGGTTCTCTGCTCGGAGCTGTGAGCCAGACAGAAGCTCCCTCAGGGCGACGCCTGCTCACAGGCCGGTCTAGAAACTCCAAAAAAAAAAAGCGATTAATGGCCAGCATCCCCTTCCACCATCCTCAGCTCTGGCTCTTGCTCCATCTCCGTCTCCACGCTTCAGGATTTATGTCTGTTAGCATTAATGTCTGTTAATATTAATTCAGGGCGACCCAGAGGTCTCTTGCCTTGAGCTTTAGGAAGGAAGGCTTTAGTAGGATATGGACACCCTGACAGAGGGTGTCCATATCCTACTACACAGGGAATGAGCGAAGGCTGTGTTTAAAGTATCAACATCAAGATATATCCTGTTTTATTGTGTCAGTTATCTGTATTGCAATATATTGTTAGCAGTTTTTTGTGGCTATTATTGTGAATTCAGTATAGGACACGATCATTGTTCAGAATCAACTTGTATTTTGATACCACGGCCCTTGTATTGTTTTCATACCCTATCGTGAGTTTACAGGCCGAGAACAACACTGGCTTAGAGTGAGGCTGCTGTCAGTGGATACCTCCACCATGGCTTGGCTGAGGTTCTGCTGAGGGTCTGATGAGGGGTTTAGTGATGGTTTTTGTTCCAGAAGGCCAGTTTAGCTTTGCTTGTTGTCTTTGCAGGCTTTATAGCGTATTTCACTCGATCTCTCAAACAGACTGCTAACTAGATTACTCTACTGTAGAGTGCAAAGTGTATGTGTGTGTGTGCGTGTGTGTGTGTGAGGGTTGTTAGGGAAACACAAAAGCAACTGGGTGATTTGTGTGAGTGTGTGTGTGTGTGTGTGTGTTGGCTAACGTTTCAGAAACAACAGAATCCACTCAATCATCACATCCGCTGAGCTGAGTTTACTCATTGTACCCCTCACCTCTCTCTCTCTCTCTCTGTCTCTCTGGCTTTTTCTCTCTGGCTTCTCTGGGAGTTTGTTAACCTGTAACTGCCTTGGGGTGCGTGCATAAAAGGATGAACTCACGCAGGGCTTATCCAGTAACACAAGACACAGGATGTGGCAGAGGGGGTGCTCTTTTGTGTCAGTACCAGCAGTTGGATATTAGCTTGCTGACAGCTGCCTAAAGCACTAGAATGTGGGAGGAGCCTATTAATTGTATGGGTCTTAATCACTGACTATAGCTCTAAGGCCCCTCTGTGTTGGTACAAGCAGTTGTCATGGCGACTAAATCCGGGTTTTAATTGCATATTAATCACCCCCTGAGTCAAGTGAGGCCTTGGGTAGAGACTGTAATGCATCATGTAAGAGTTGGTTAGATGTTCAGAGAGAGAGAGACCAGGCAAACAAGAGAAAAGAGAGGCCCTGACTGAAAGTGTAATCTCTCGATGAAAGCGCTCTCATTATTGCCTCTGGGTGCGAGATAATCGCCTGAACTGCCTACTGCGTAGTCACCAGAGCACATCTGTGTGGCTCAGATTTGATACGGCTCCAAGTTTGTGCCCCTTAATTGCATTTGGAGAAATTAGGGCCAAACCAATATCTGATTGCCTCTGATGATGAATCTGCCCCTCGTCAGGGGTGTGTGTATGTAGGGGGTGTATGTTGGGAGGGGCAGGTCTAATGTCAGATGCTCACTTTGGGCGCTTTGTGTTCCTTTGCACTCTCTTACTGTGGTGCCGAAAACAGTACCTGTTCACTTTTTGTTCTCCCCTTCACTCTCTTACTGTGGTGCCGAAAACAGTTCCTGTTCACTTTTTGTTCTTCCCTTCAATCTCTTACTGTGGTGCCACAAACAGTTCCTGTGCACAGGAACCGATGGACCATGTTTGGGGAGTTCCAACTCTCTCCTTTTTATAGACGAGGCTTATAAGCTTGTTTTTCCTGGTTAATCGCTGATTAGCTCAAACAGCTCCGAAATGGTGAGGTCTCTCCTCTCTGATCTGAAGGGTATTGCTTTAAGCGTGACCATGGGGGAAAAAAAAGATTAGGCAGCTTACCGTGACTGAGAGCATCGTGTGTGGGGATGGCCGCAGGCCAAGGTGCCAGATCATAGCAAAATGCATGTCGTCTTCTATTGTTTGTTCGGCTTCTTTTTTTCTTTCTTTCTTTCGAAATCAACATTTAAACTCCCATGCTCAGACTTTTGTTTACATTCCGTGCTGCTCACTAAAAGGTAAGGCACGAAACGGATCAGGTTGACTTGCACTCGGTCAAAATCAGTCTGGCGTCGAAAAACCACCCTGTTAGCAAGGGCCCGATTGTGTGTTTAGTGTCAGAACCAGCCCTCTTCAGCTCTTTGATCACCCTGCTGGTTTCCTCCCCACCACACACACACACACACACACACACACACACGGTCACATACACGTTGGCTCTTGTCTGCGGCCTACTTAAAAGGGTTCATTTGATTTCAGATTGTGTTGGCAGTTAATTAGCAGAGTTTTAATTGAGATTTCGCACTTATCTGTGCCTCTGGGGGCTCAGTGCCTTGTGATGGGAGTCGCCATCAGGAGCAGTGGGTGATTGAGAACTCGACCTTGCTTTCTGTGTCACGCTTACTGCCCAGCTCCATGTGACAAAGCCCTCTCTGCCCTTGGTCTACTGATTTTGCATGTGTGTGTGTGTCTCCATTTAGTTGCATATCTATCTGCTGTAGCCCAATGCCTGTCTTTCTTTTCCTTATTCTCTAATTCACTAACCCTGTTAATACAAAATACACATGAACATGCAGGTACATACATCAGTGAATACATACATGTAGTATATTGTATGTATGTATGTATGAACATATGTAATACATACATGCAGTATATAGTATAATATAGTATATAGTATATATGTATGTATGTAATACATACATGTAGGATATACAAGTATACCTACCTACATACAGTGATATACATTAATTATGTATACATTTACTTGTTATCTTTATGTATGTATGTATGTATGTATGTATGTGTAGGTCTATGTGTGTGACCCTGTGGATTCAGGGTAACAGCTCCACCTCCACTGCACAGCTTAAGCAGAGTTACACAATGTATATTTGTTTACTCTGCTGGTTGTCCTTGGCCGAGGCCAACCGCTAGCTAGGCGAGCAATGTTATTTTATTTTTTTTAGTGGGATTTGCGTGAGCAGAGGGTTTTGCTTTTGCGCCGGCACGAAAACTCACCCCACCTCACCTCACCTCACCTGCTCCACAGCTCTTTTTCCGAGGGCTGTTGGCTGTTTGGGTCTTAGTGCAGTTGGCGTGCTCGGGGTGATTAAGTGCTTAAGGTTAAATTGCTAATTACCTTCCCATGTCACTCCCGTCCCAAAGCAACTGCGCCTCTCTTCCCCTTTGTGTCTGTGTGGCTGACATTTTGGGAGGGGGAGCGTGGTGTTGAAATCTCCACCATTCAGCTTGTTTTTCATTTGAGAAATCCCTGGTATTATACCAGGACTGTCACAGCAGTCTCACTGTCTCATCCCTGTCTTGCTTGTTTGTGAAGCTAAACAATCACAGGTGTGGTAGGTAGGCATGCGTTGTTGTGACGCACGGAAT
Source organism: Tenualosa thibaudeaui (assembly GCA_027481765.1). Lineage (NCBI taxonomy): Eukaryota > Metazoa > Chordata > Actinopteri > Clupeiformes > Clupeidae > Tenualosa > Tenualosa thibaudeaui. The sequence goes on along the minus strand of JAIFZK010000021.1, from coordinate 13,666,170 downwards.
GAACTTGACACAGAATGGAAAAAAAAAATATCATTCTGCTGACGCTCAATCTCAATTAGGTTTTAGGTTAATTATATCCGTAGTGCTGCTTGTTTTTACTCAAAATAGGCACATTTGGGGAGCTGCTGAAGTAAATCAGAGGGGTTCTTTGATTCTCCACCGCAGCGGATCTCGAAGGTGCCAACTGAAATTAAATGCTTCTCCAGAGAATGCGAAGTGGAAGCCCTGTTGGAAAGCTGAAAAAATTTCTCTAGGCAGCCAATATGAAAGGCTATATAAACGTACTGTAGGATGGAAGTGAGACAGATGAAATACACATGATGCAAGTCAGACAAACTAAAAGGCACACAGAATCTTCCAAACACATCCCAGAACGATATTGACACTGCTAGTGTAGTTATGGTATTAATGGTATTACAGGCAGCAGTGTTTTTTTTTTTTTTTTTTTTAATTGTGTGTCGATTTACATTTACATTTTACATTTATGCATTTAGCAGACGCTTTTATTCAAAGCGACTTACAAAAGAGGATAACATTCAAGCTGTAACACAATGAAAGACACTAACAAAGAGTGCATATTGCTAACATAAAAAACTGCACTATTTTAAGTAGAAAGTGCAATAGTGTAATAAAAAGTGCAGTATAAAAAAGAAATTAAGTATGAGATGTTAGGTGCATTCTCAAAAATTTAGGCCAGAAGGTATTCTTGGAAGAGCTGGGTCTTCAAGAGTTTCTTCCAGAACTGCATTGTGCATGTCCTGGATGGCTGGATAGCACTTGTGTCATCCAAATTAGTTTTAAGATGATGCCAAAACAAACTGTCTGATAAAAAGGATGCGTCACAATGTTCTTACATAGTATTGCTTTAATGCAGTTGTGCAATTAGGCCCTCACTCCAAAGGCCAGTCTGCAATTGCTTCTGGATGTGAGCCATGGTGGAAAATGCACTACTCTTCTATTACATTGAAATCAATGCTTGTGTTATTATTGTTTGTCTTTATTTGTAGTCTTTGAAGGGGCACTATGTTGTTCTCTTGTCATGAATACATAACCCACGCAGTAATGTGGTGCTGAAAGCCTGTTGGGAATTCCATGTTTTGTTTTTTGTTTTTTGTCATCATCTTGAATCATGAAGCTCATGAATTCAATCGAGTGTTTGGTTGTACTCATTAGGAACAACTGCGCAAGCAATAATTCTCTCACTCTTCAGACATTGAGGTTTCCTCAGATGGAGCTAGTCAGTGAGGTTTCTGGTGCACAGCGGTGCATGAGGGTGAAAGACTGACGGACTCTTCCACAGTGAAGAGACTGGGGGTCAGTAGATGGCATTAAGGTCCCCTCAGCTCTTGGTGGCACACATGGGGCTTCAGGGTCTTTTGCACTTCTGAGGAGCCCATAATCCCTGGAACTTATGAAGCGCGAAGGCCTTTGAAGCCCGGTTAATGTCTGAGACGTTTGAAGTGTTTACCAAAACAGCAAACCCAATTTCAAGTGCAGGGTGAAGCAAGGAGGCAAAAACACTAGCCCTGTGCGAGGCGACATCAGCAAAGACTTTTAGGACCACACAGAGCTGCTTAGCTGAATTTTATTTTATTTATTTATTTATTTATTTATTTGAGGTGATGGCTTCGCTCAAACCTCCCTTCCTGTCTCGCTTGCCAGTTGTTGTTTTTCTATGGGTCTTTTTTTTCTGGAGATTTCTTGTTGTGGTAAATAAGACTGGATTTCCTCCTTTTCTCCACTGCATTCGGAATCAGTCAGCCATTCAGACCTCAGCAGAGGCGAAGCCTGCCGCTCCAGTCTCTCCCCTCCATATCCCTCCATTTTAAATACCCAATTTATTCCCTTTATGAGATGGATCTTGTAGATTGAATCATTTTCACAGTCGGAGGCTCACTGTAGGCCCGGAATGAAATGAACTCCCAAATCAATCCTGATCGAGAACAAGGAGCAAGAGCTCGCCTTGCATGACTGAGAAGGCCTCCTCAAAATGGGCTTGTTATTGAAAAAGAAATGAATTGTTTTGTTAGGGGGCGGTTTCGCTTTTTTTAAATGTATTTTTATTTATATATTTTTCTCAACCCCCCCCCCCCCCCTTCCCATCTTCTCGATATGCCCATTGTGAAGGTTACAGTGTGTGGTTATATTTTTTTGTGCTGACGACAGAGTAATCTGGGTTAATTTCGACACTTTTCTTTCTCTGTCAGGAATTCCATAAACGTGCCAGTCTGAGGAGGGGGGAGTGGGTTGGGGGAGAGGGGGGAATGATGGCAGAAATATGCTCCTGCTGATTTATTACTCAAAAATTGAGGGATTTTTTTTTGTCTGCCGTCTCCTTTGTTGCAGCGGGCTAAACAGGCATGAAATTGCCTGAATAATGTGGTTTAAATCCAATCTCTGTGTGTCCCTCCTGCCCTTCCGTAGCAGAGCTGAATCTAAGTCCCCGTGGAGATTGCTATTTTCCTTCTTTATGGCTTCAGGACCCAGATTAGGCTGCTGCACAGGTGCGAGCTTTTGCCACATGTTGTCTTGCCTGAACCAGTCAACCCAGCGTGTGTGTGTGTGTGTGTGTGTGTGTGTGTGTGTATGAGTGATGGGTATTTGTGTGTGGTGGGGGGAGGTGTGTGTGTGTGTGTGCAGAGGGGTGGTGGTGGTTCTGACTGATATAATTGATCTGATCATTCCTGTACTTCATCCCTGCACTAAGCTATAAGAGCAGACAGCATGCCACAACCAAGACAAACTGGTATTTTTAGACTTTTTTTTTGGACAGCAATATTTTTTCTAGCTTCCTCTTTCACATGTTTTTTTTTTTCAGTTTAAAGACCATCAAAGAGAAGGTGATTTTAGTTGAAAAAAGTGCCACAACCTGGTTCCGCTTCTTCCAGTACTGAGATAATCCAATGTGTAATTGTGTCTTTTTGTCGCCTTGGATTCCTCACACTGACTCTTCATTGCTGCTTGTGTGGCTTTTAGTATGTTGCACAGGCAAATGCCAATAATTTTACAACCACTGCAGGAAAATTGGCTTTTCTCTTCCCTTGCTCTCATCTCTACCCCCGCCAAACCCTCATATCCCCTCTCCACCTCCTCCTCTCCTCTCTTCTCCTCTCCTCTCCCCTTCCTTGATTTCCCTGGGTAATCCAATTTTGCACAGAAAAAAGATAGAATTAATTTCATAATGCAGTGATCAAACATTGCCCGAGGTGTCTTCTTCCACAAAATGAGTTTTTAAAAAGATGCAGATGTCGGAGGATGAGTAGCCTCCTGAGGAAACGAGGGAGATGAGGAGTGTGTGTGTGTGAGAGAGAGAGAGAGAGAGAGAGAGAGAGAGAAACGGGATGGTAACGTTAGAGAGGCTCCCAATATCTTCATCTTTATTGGGCCATTTTTTTCCCATTTCAACCCCTTCATCTTATTCATTTTTACACATACACACACACACACACACACACACACACACACACACACACACACACACACTATTACTAATCATTTTTTGACATTCATTGTGAGAGGTTTGATGGTCCTGATGAGCCCACTGTGAAACACAAGAGATGTCCTTCAGTGTTCATTATCAGTTCTTTCCCTATTAAGCTGAAACATGCACCACATCTCCATGTTATTTATGGCCGTATTCATTTCACTCCATGCTCCGCACTCTTTGCTTGTTACTGCTCCGTGCTTTCAAGGCTCTAACAGGACATGAGCTGTTATACTTCCTGAGCGCAAGCCCTATAAAAATGCCCTGCTAATCCTTAGGAAATTGTACTCTAAGTGCATCATTTCTTTAGTGATTACAGCCATCTTGTGTGATTCTGGTGAAAAGGCATATTTGAATTTCTGTGTTTTACCTTGTCATTGTGTATTCATGAAATGAAAATCTTTAAATATCACCCAAAAAATAAGGAATGTAAAGAATAAAGTTTTCTACCATTTATTCTTTCTTTTTCTCCCTTTCTTTATTCTCTGGGGAAAAGTCATTGCTAAGCTAATCGCTCTTAAATTTATGTTTGTCAACAGGTGAGATGAGTTCTGCGCCCTCACCGCGGTACCCGACCCCGGCCGAGCTTGACGCCTACGCCCGCAAGACAGCCGACAGCCCGCTGTCCATCAAGATCTTTCCCACCAACATCAGGGTCCCACAGCACAAGCAGATCAGCCGGACTGTGAACGGCCTAGACACAACAGGCCAGAGGTACAGCCCATATGCACAGCCATACTCTGGGGGTTACCAGGGTCTGCTGGCGGTGGTCAGGACTCCCACAGTGAGTGGCAGCAGCAGCAGCAGCAAAGGGGTGCTAAAAACCGCAGAGGGCAAGCGGGCGAAACTGTCGCCGGCGCACATTGCCGTGGCTCCGTACGCACCGCCCGCCAACAGCACGGCGGCCAGCAGGCTCCGACAGAAGGCCTACGCCATGGGCCACTGCAAGCTCCCAGAGGCATCCACCATCCCGGGGCCACCCAACGTCATCATGGCTGCTTCGGTGGTGCCAGTGTCGGGGGGTCAGAGCTTGCCCCAGCTTGCGCCCCAGTCGGAGATCCCTGTACAAAGCCTTCTGCGGCACATGGGCAGGCCGTCCCACGCAGCCCATGCCCAGGGACTACAGGCGCTCGGCGAGGCCCAGACCTCTAGCCCAGCTCTCCAGGCTGCCACTGCCACTGCTGTAGGCACTGGTACTGGTGGTGGTGGTGGCGGCACCAACACGACCTGTTCGGACTCCGGTTTCGCCCTGGCTGCTCCCCCCCACAGCGGCCTGGCCTACTCAGGAGCAGTGCTGCCCATGCAGAGTGCAGACACGGCCACTGGGGGGCAGTATATGGACAGTGTGGATTACGTGCTCTGGCAGCATAAACAGCATAAGCAGCAGCAGCAGCCGCCACCACCGCATCAACAGCAACAGCAGCATTACCACCAGGGGGCGCTGCGGATGTACGGGGCGAACAGCGGTGGCGGGGCAGTGGTCAGCCGCTCCCCCGAAACCTGCCTTCCGCAGCTGACGGCCTTCCGCAGCACTGGGGGCAGCGGCTCGCTGGAACGCGTGGGATCTTCACCCCTGCACTGCCCGGCCATGCACGGCGAATTCTCTGTGGGCCAGTTCTTCGCACCACCCTGGAACAGCGTGCTGGCCACCCCAGACAGCGACTGTTACAACTCCCTCGAGCTGCCCCTTGGCTCCACCATGGGCCTCCCCCACCACCCTCACCATCACCATCACCACCACCACCATCACCACCCTTCACAGCCCCACGCGCACTCCCAGCATTACCCTGCTGACAGGGGGAGCCTGGGCCTCTGCTGTGGTGGCGTTGGCACCGTCGGGCCCCCCAGCCGGTCCCTGTGCCATGCTTCAGTGCTCAGCAGCAGCTTGCAGTCTCTGGAGTGCTTGATCAGCGAGATCCACCCGCCTTGCATCAAGGAGCGCATGCTGGGTCGGGGCTACGAGGCGGTGGGTGGGTCAGCAGTCGGCATGGTGGGGACCCGACTCTTTGACCCGCCGCCCACACACATCCAACTTCCTGTCTTCAGATAAGGTCAAAGGTCAGAAGAAAACCATCAGGAGCGGTGGTGAAAGAAGACACTGGACATGACAATGTATCGATGCAAGCGGAAGAAGAAGCTGAGAAAGCCAGAGGAGACAAGAGACTTGCTGTAGCATGGATGTATCTTCTTCAGTATGGGGCTCACCATGTGGAGCATACCGCTAGCCACAACTGAAAACTGAAATTCAAAGAAATCTTGTGGCATTGTTTGCATTGTATTTGTCATTTATAGACCTGGACTGAGCAAACTCATGGTTTGCTACCATTTGCCTGATTTTTTTTTTTTTGGTCAGTCAGACTAAAGGACCAACAGGGATTGTTTTTTTTGTTTTTTTTTCACTGTACTCCATTTGACTGTTTTTGCATTTGAGATGACACAGTAGTTGCCAGAAAGTGCACCCCTGTCGAAGGCTGCCAAAAGTGACTCACTATTTTGAGGGCAGTGATGTTGAACACTAACTCGCTGGCCACTGACGCCCAGCTGATCTGAAAATCCATGCAGTTAAAATGGACCGCTAGCTAGCTTTCACGTTCTCACTTGCTTACATTAAAAACGGGTTTTTAGCAATGCGAATGAATGAGAGCGTGCTGTAGCTCGCTAGCGTTTCAATTTAGGAGTTCAGATCAACCGCAGTGCTGCCCTCAAATTAGGGCTGAATACATTCTTTTCATACTGCCCCAAGTTAGGTAAATGTTATTGTCAGGTCAGCGTGGTTTAACTTAAAAAAATAAATCTGTATGTCCGTAGTGACAGATTTGATATTGAAATGGTACTATAATCATAATAATTATGATGTCCAATTGCACTGCTATGAGCATAGCAACTGATGAAGATGATCTGTGGAGAGGGGAAGGGGTCAGAAAAAAAAATATTTAAAACTTTAAAACTTGAATTTTATCCCCCTCAATAAGCTGTTTTGTGTGTGTTATGTTGGAATCATTTGAGGCTGCTAATGAGCAAAAGTATTTAAGAACTTACTGTTTTTCTTTTTTCTTTTTTGTTATTTTGTTTTTATTTTTTTCTGTAAAAGAGGGTGTCATGGTGGTTTTATTTTAAGCCCCAGACGTAGGTTAAAGGGATCCCTGGCTAGCAAGACAAGTTGGCCTTATAAGACTGATGTTGCTGTCAGTTACATAAACTTGATTTTAAAACACTCCAAATTTTGATTTTGGTTTTCTTAAAAGTTTAGAAAATCTTTTTACTGCCACTGTTGCAAAAAGTGACATCACATGGTTGAGCTAATCAAAGTCCAATCAAGGCGCAGCAATCAAGTTCTTGCTGCACATAGACACCATCAGTATCAGCCAAGTGAAGCTCTGCAAATGAAGAGATTTTCTAAAAGAAAGTGAGCACCAGAGAAAGAAAGTAAAAGAGTGTTTAATCCTGTTAAATATAGCCGATGCCAACGTCAGTCTTATAAGACCAACATGTCTTACCAGTCAGGGATCCTTTTAAGAATGTTGTCCATGTTTGATGCAGTTACATCTGGAAATCACACTGCTGTTTTTGAATGTGTGTGTGTGTGTGTGTGTGTGACGGAGAGAGAGACGGCTAAACTGGTTAAACAGCATGCATCATCTCTGTCTGCATCCATGTGAAAATTCTGGAAATAGAATGCTGAGGACAGAGGAGGGGGAAAATTGACATTTTACATTTTAAAATATTTATTGAAGTAAAAAATTAGTCACTGTTTCTCTTTTATTATTGTACACCTGGGAGACACCTGCTGTTGATGCATTCCCTCATTTTAATTTTAATTTTGTGTGAGTTTGGTTATGAATTTTAAGTTTGTATTAAGGAATGGTATGTTTTGAAAGACATGGTACACAATGGGCTAGATTTTATGAAGTGCAATTATACCGTCAGCAAATGGGCCCTCTCTCCACCTGCTGTTGAAACAATTCTATTTGCATTCTATTTACAATGTATGACTCCTTCCCAAGCATACTTCCTTATCATAATTAAGATTGTCAAATAAATCTAATTTAAGGATGTTTTTCTATGCAAGTCTGGCAGTGTTTTTATTTTTGATATCTTGACAACCTCATTTGATGTTAAATTGCTGGGTGCAAGTATGCGGTCTACATCACCTCGTCTCCACAGCACATTTATCTTCCGGGCGGAAAATCCTTTACAAACATCATTAGCATTTTTACCAGCATGATTTTATTCTCCTATCCAGGGTAATCAGTTCAGTAGTTGGGGTTTGTTTGATTTCAATCGGAACACTTCATGCTACATTAGCGAGACGTCTGGAATTGGCGCATAATGGAGAAGTATAATCTTGGTGTTATGAGTCAGAAATTAAAATCCCCATCCTCTAGGCTGAACACAGGGGCAGGTTCAAAGCTTCTTTGGCGGTGGTTCTGCCTGCTTTCTGTGCACTCTTGGCCTGTGAAAATGGTGAAAATATTCAGCTGTACACAAAGCCAGGATATGTAAAATAACAGAGTAATCTTCCCAGGCTCAGGCTTTCTTGTGTTTGGTTTCTGGTGGATGCAGCTGATATTTTGCATGTTTGTCTTGCACATGATGATATTGAGAGCTGGCTCTGATGACCCACTAACCCCTCTTCATCCCTCTACTATTGAATTTCCACAAACATGACGGCAGGACTGTAATTAACATGTGAACTGAAACTGCCCAGCGAACCCCTTCATATACCCATAAATAACCATGAAACAAAACATTGCCATCTGTCAAAAGGGTTCTAATATCCTGCACATTTCCCTCTATATTGTCTTAGTTATCAACTGGATCTGGGCTTGAGCCTGGATGGAACCCCCAATGGGCAGAGTAGCAAGCCCAGCTCTGATACTCTCTGTGGGCAGACCCTGGAGCCTGTGTCTGCCTGCCTGATGATCCCTTTGCAGGCCCTAAGGGACCAAGGCTAATCAGCTTTCGCTGTGACCTGAGCCAGCTCACAATTCCTCAGGCGCTTTTATCAGCTCTTCAAGGGCATCAGGAGCGCACAAGCACAGTGCAGAACAGGGGCGCTAAACCCTATCCATAAAATGGATCTACTTGACTTTTTCACAGTATATTTCTAAGACAGATGGAATATATGTTCTTAAAAGCACAGGTCTCATTCCTGGGCTGTGGTGGGCAACTCTTTTTAGACATCAGTCTGTCTATGGTCATCAACTATAATCACCTGCACAGACTTAGAGGTGAAGGGGTTTATAGACAGGGTAAAAGCTGCAGCCAATTTCCTTGTTATGATTTCGGAAATAGAGGCATCAGCAGCGCCACTTCATAACAATAGTTCCAACGCCGCCATTCAGAATAGAGATCGTAACAGCGAAATTGGCCACAGCCTCGTCTGTTCCAGGAAAGCACATTTTATTACAGCGGGAGGGACGGGAGTGTTTTGTATACAGTCATTTTTTATGATTATTTATTGTTATACTGTATTGAATGTCTGCGTTGGAGGCCAGGGGCTTTAGTTTCCTTAGGTCTTGAGGAAAGTCATATATATGGAAATGGGGATCTATAAGACTTTTTTTTCTCCCACCATCCACCCTCCTGCGGTTCTGGATTTGCGCATGAAAAATAGCCAGTCTCCACAGGTTCAAATGTTGGAATACATTACAGTTAATGTATGAATTATCCAGTTACTGAGGAACAGAGAGCTTTTGCCAGTGCTGCGTAGCAGAAGCTTTGGGACATCCGGAGTATGGCGGTGATTATCTTGTGCCCTGAACTTGCCCCCCGACCGCTCTTACCTATCAAATGAAAGGCCAGCTGTGAGACGGAGGGCTTTTCACACGCAGGCTGCACATGGGCAGTTTCAGATGAGGCTCATAAACTGACGACAGCAGGCAGTCTACAGTAGGTTAACTTGTGTCTGTCTCTCATCTTTGTCTCATCTTCCTCAGTTCTTTTGTCACGCGGTGACATAGCCAGACTAATTATGTTGCTCATAAATGAAAATTAAATTAAAAAAAAACATGGCAGATAACACAAAAAATGAATGACTATTCTATTGTAGGTGTATTAGGATGTACGATGTGAGATGTGTTCATTTTTGATCAGGGTGGTTTGAAGCCTGCTGAACCTGACCATATCAAACAGCATTCCCACTCTTGTATAAACCTTTGTTTTTGATCATATCTGGCTAGCACTGCACAAAGAAAATACAAACAAAGCATCCATCTATTGTTTGCCAGAAAATCTCCCCTTGAAGTGTTGAGGACTGTGTATATGCATTATACACACAGAGAGAGAGAGGGAGAAACACACGCTATGTCTTTGATATAGTTTTTTTTCCTTTCTCAAATCCTCTCTCTTGATGTCTTCCCCTTGATCAGAGCTGGAGATTGGTGGTAAAGGCAGACAGGAGGAGGCTGCTTTCGTCGGAGCACTTGGGCATATCAGCTGGGCCTTTAATTATACAGCAGCCTCCGTCTGCTCCAGCGGCCCTAATCAGCTCGCTGCTAATAACAGGGAGGATGAGTGCATGTGGCTGAGCGCGCTAGCTGTGTCAGCGGCAGGCGGCAGTGATGACGGTGGCAGCAATGGCAGCTGCCACCGCCGCTGCTGTCAAGACTGAATTTGAATCCAAAAGCCACCCGGACTTTACCGGCTTTAGGGCGCATTTTTGTGTGTGCCATGCCACAGCCCCTCATCTGATTTATGTTGTTGCTTTAGCTCAACAAGAGCCCTTTTATGAGGCCAATAGGCACCACAATGCAGCGCCTTGTGGGGTCTCTGATGGTCTCTGATGGATGTGACGTGGTGGTGGAGGGGGGTGTCTGGAACGGCGACGCATGCTAGGAGCCTTGGTACCTCGGGACGCTCTGCAGAAACCCCACCTTCGTTCTATCCGTGTCTGCACCACCAAGCCAGCCAACCAACCCACCCACCCCGCCAAACCCAATCCCAGTTGAGCAAGCCACTCTCCTGCCAGTTAAATGTCACCCTGAATATTCCTTGTGCGCCACACTGGAGTGCGGTGACTATGATCCATAATAGCTGATGCGACAGTTAAAAAAAAAAGCCAGACGGCAGCCGCAGAAGCAGCAGTGTGTGGCAGCACTACAGATGGGTTTCAGAGAGGTGCTGGAGACGCGCTTACTGACACACTGCTCTTCAAATGCAGGGGCCGACAGAATGTGCTCCCAGTTGGCTGAGCCCCTGGCCAGATTTGCGAGCCTCCAGGAGAGGCAGCTGTGTAGATAAAGCAGCAGGATTAGCGGAGCCCTGCTCGCGGCTCACATTCAGGGGGCAGGCAGGCTCCTCTGGAGGGAGGTGGGGGAGTGTGTGTGTGTGTGTGGGTGTTGGTGGTAGTGGGGGGTACAGAATCTGCACAGCCCACATGTCTGTCCTCAGCAGCAAAGGGCCAGAGCGAGAACAACAGCACACAGGTTGGTTTGCCAAGAGAGAAAACCACCACTACATACACACACACACCTTTGTTCGGAGGATATAGAGCAGCAGCACTCAAAAGCTGCAGGAAAGAGCTACGGCACACGTCTTTACTTAAAGGAACAGTACAGAAGGTTGAAATGCTTTTACATGTTTTAAGCTATTAGCATATTAGCATGATATTGAAGGTACAACCCTTGAGTGCCTCATTGCATTTTTAAAAAAAAAAACTAGGATCCTTAACCTCAAGAACAGGGATACACATCTGTCACATCCAAGTAGCTCTCTTGGCAAATTGATCTTGTTCTTGTGAAAGAAGATGTCACACATGGTTGCTCTGAAAAGCCACAGGAGCTATGTTACACATGGCTGTTCTATGGAGAAACACTATTTTATTAAGTCATCCTTTTGTTTGATTAAAGTTCCCCGGTACAATTATTTTAGTTAACCATAAACAGAAATGGATTTTAAGTGACGTGAGAGTCTTCAACTGAAGTCACAACTCAAATGGGATAAGAGCAAAAAAAAAAAAAAACCTACTGTAGATGTTTGATTTGTCAGTTCACAGAAGAGAAGTGGAGATACCGCTCCAATCAGTTCACACAAGGAGGAAAACTGGTCGTAATACAGTAATTACCAAGGTACAACCAGAATCACACATAATATTAGTAGGTATACCTCATACTACAGTGCTATTTCAGGTATAAATAGCAGGTGTCTAGGTTGGTCTGACATAATAATGTATGCCTTTTAGTCATACCTAGTCTAAAGGTACATTATTTTGAAAGAGACTACATGCAACCTGACACTGAATGAGCATACTACAGGAAATCCTTTTTATCGTCGTAATAATAAATCACTAACCTCAAACCATTTGAGACAGAGCAATATTGTCCCATCCCTTAGGACTTTTGTTTTTTACAGTGACTAACCAGCTCCACCTACAGGTTGTGGAGCAAAAAGTGCAACGCCCATAGAATTGATCCATTTCAAATTTCATATGACTTACCATTTACGGCTCTCCAGAGTGCGGCGGGATGTTCAATTCACTATAAACATCAGAGGTCTGGGTTATTTCTATGCAATGACTGCTGTGAAAGTATAATGACTGCTGTCAATGGCGATGGGTTTTTTACTTCACACACATCATCATTTCACTATGCTCTAATAGTTAATGTGCTTATTTATGAAAAAAGAGAGAATTCCATTTTCAGAGTAAAACAGTACAGTAATTTTATAGAAAATGAAAAGAACCAAAACCAAACAGATAAATTAAGAGGTTACTGACAAAAACAAACTTCTTTGCAGCCGTAGCATGTGGCAAATTCTTCCAAAATTACAGTACTTGCACCATCATAGAATAGTATGTATCCTGCACCTGTTCATCAAGGTCTATTCCTGTCATATTCCCTTTTTAGACATGGGCCTGGTGGTCCAGAGAGTCATCAAAGGTCTTTACACAGCATTTAAGATGTTCATTTAGGGTGTTGTTGAAAAAGACAAAAGGTGAGTTATGTCCCTCAAACTGTGTAGTCCAATTCAGCGTTCATAGAAATGAACATCTCATAGATGGCGTCAATTGTGACGCTGTAGTTGACTAAAAACTGCCGCACTTGCGCTAGGCAGTCCTCTTCTGTGACCTCCTGCCCATTCGACAGTGCTTTTAGGAAGTCAGATTTATAAGGAGCAGCAAACAGTGCAGCCTGCAGGAGAAAAGTTGCATTGCATATTTACTGGCTAGGCTCGATATGATGACTAAGATTCTGATCTGATGACCTATTCCTACTGTAATTTATGTACTGTAAGTGGTTGGTAAAAAAAGAATAGTTATGTTGTGCAATCTATGTAAAGATTCATAGCAGGATTCTTCTAACAAAAGGGAAATTGATTTAGCCTAATGCATGTACACATTACAATTTAAGCAAATCCAATTGATTACATTTATGTACATTAAAATAAATTACAAAAATATATATTTTAAGTGACAACCACCTAGAGGTACGATAATCCCTTGTGTTAAAAAAATAGAAATAAAATCTCACCTTGAAGATATTCCTGACCAGCCAGCCGTGGTATCTCTTCAGTGCTTGCTCATAAGCTTTAGTTATGTTTATGCGAATAAGGTTAGGATTGTTTTCATCCTTTTCCCCATCAGCAAGGCTCTGGAGCAGGATCTGAATGAAGCGTAAACCCCTATGAAAGACATACAGAGAGAGACAGACACGCACACAGAGTGTGAGAGAGAGGATGACTGAAAGGAGAGGACACCCTGCATCAATCATTACTAATGCATGGCTGCAGCTTCTACAGATTAACAATTATTCATCACTTTTACAGTCATAAAAATGTATGATGCATTTTTGTCATTTACCTCAAACTGTTTGCACAGACACATCCAAGTGATTAACTTGATGATGCACAAGGCATAGTGATGCATAGAAAGACATACATCTAGCTTCATTTTAGGAGTTTAATTATGTGAAGTAATTTTTTTTGTTTATGATATAAAATTCCTTATGAAAGAATGAATAGGTGTCTACTTATGTCTACTTGCTGTATCATCATGGTTTATATTTTTCACTTGCACAAACACCAACTGGACACAGATACAGCAAGTTCTCTGAGTATGACTGAAAAGATGGTGGAGGTCCCTGACAAAATGTGGCTGGCTTTTATTGGCAGTGTGCAACAGGGAATACAGAAACAGTTTCAAGTTAAAAGACCTTTTTATGACCATTATGATTGAAATTTGACAATGTGATGTTGAACAGCTTACCTCTTGAGCCACATCAGGGCAAGTGTGGCATGCGTTTTGGGCCAATCAGAACCATACATGCCCTTTTCAGCCACTAGTATGTCCTGCAGTGTCCCATATTTCTCAGGGTCGGAGTCATAAACAGCTTTGATTTTCTGAGTTTTCAGACAGTAAAATGAGGTGGATGAGTAGTCTTCTGTGTAATGGTGTCCATTAATTAATCATAAAAGTCATAATATAGCACTTACAGTTATGTTACCACTTATGTCCGATTTGACTGGAACAAACGCCTTAGATCCAAGACAGTCTGGAAAGATTTTAGATGCATGATAAAGAAAAAACACAAAGGGGGGAAGGTTAGCATTTTGCAGTTGATTCTTCAGATCAGATCAAGCATATAAAGTTTGTACACTGCGTTGTCACTAGGTCTACAAGTGGTCTGGGTTTGTTCACTGTAAATTCGAGAAATTGTAATGAGAGACTGCTAAATTCCCTCTGTAAATAATTCATTGCCACTCTACAGCTCTGCTCAGTGGAGTAAAATTAAGTTCACTGCACTGCAAGAGGACAAGACCAGGGAAACATTCATATTAAGAGGCCATAGCCTACAAGTGAGTAATATTAGTAATGTGTCAGATATAAGCTTCTATTCGCATTGATGGCTCGTAATAAGTCCATTTTGTTCTGGGAAACGTAACTAAAGCTTATTCATGGCAAAACAACGACCGAGGGCTAATTTCTAAAGATAAAAGGGACCTTGTTTCTGTCTTTCATAAACCTACATAATCTAGCCTACATAATGTTTAAAATAAAGAGCCCTATGTATGGATAGACTCCAATTCGGTATGTGGGTGAATGAAGTGCCAAAATCAGCACAAGTTGGTAAAGCAAATGTCATTTAACGTGTCATTTTTAACGACTGAATGGTAAGACTTATGTTAATGACTATGAACTATGGTAACGCCCTCTTATGGAAAGACAACCTACAAATTCGTATATCACTGCATATTTAAGAACTTTGTTTTCGAGAATTTGAATAGCCTACTTTCAACGTGTGATAGGTTTAGTCTGGCTATCACCGACATTCTTACCAATTGTTCATGAATGAAAACGTCATTCATCTGGGCTGGAAAATGAAGTTTGTGGGAAAGAAACAGCAGAACTTGCACTGCACATTTGATAGTCTAACGGCGCTATTTGTAACTGAATGTATGAAATCGAAACAACCTTCCTCACTTCCCTTTGTTTAGAAATGAAATTAACTACGTTCTAAACCGAATATCCATTAAACGCTTAGGTTACGATTTACCATTTACATGATACATTGTTACCACAGGCTAACCCCCCCAGCTTAAGTCACCTAAGGGTGGCTCTTCAGTTTCCAACAGCTCACTGTATCCAGGTAGGCGACGAGTGGAAATACTTACCAAAGAAATGCGGAATATGTGATACGGATTCCAGAAACGTCTTTGTGGCCACCTCTTTGCTCTCCGGCAGAGGAGCGAACTGATGTTCCATTAACAAAGCCATTCTGTGCCCAGATATGTAGGATACATACGACAGGTTCAACCCGGAACTAGGCTACCCCCTGCATGACAACTCCTAAACTTGAGACTACTGCCCAGGGGACGGCCTTGGAGTAGGAAAGCAGAATATTCAACAGGTGGGGTAGCTGAGAGAGCCAATGGCAGCGCAGGTGCAGTATCAAGCTGCCCTACTGGAGACAAATATCACATTTGAACGAAGACAGCATTACAGGTCAGTCTGATTTCCGTTAAACATAAGAGCCTACTGCGTAACAGTCATAGTTCTCTCAGTGCTGTAGTAAGATTGTATTACAAAACGATTGCCCAAATTTAAACCAAAGTGAGTCATTATTAAGCAACATTCAATCAACTATTTCCCACACCTTGCTGGGGGAGCTGACACTGTTTAAATAACTGTTCAGAGATTACTGTTGAGGATTTATAAATTAAAGTTTATTGAAATAAATGGCTTATTAATGTTTTATTATTGTTCATTTCCACAGTTGCATTGACTGCATGTCTGATATCCCTGGATGGGGTCCTGTTCGGGCTCCTTAAGAGCTGCAACTTGAACACATCTCTATACTGAGCTGCCATACATGTCCAGTCTGCATAGTGTAGAAATGAGGAGACAGAGGTCAGAAATTTGGAGTTTTGGCTCTAAAATGGCTTGGTAACTAACTTCACAGTTGCTAAAATGGTTGCCAAAATGTACTGCAAGTATTTGTACAACAGGGGG
This sequence comes from Tenualosa thibaudeaui, assembly GCA_027481765.1. NCBI lineage: Eukaryota > Metazoa > Chordata > Actinopteri > Clupeiformes > Clupeidae > Tenualosa > Tenualosa thibaudeaui. The sequence goes on along the minus strand of JAIFZK010000021.1, from coordinate 13,650,238 downwards.
TCCTGTTTCTTTTCTCCCCTCATGCTGTGCCAACATGTCTACACTTAAAGCTGTAAAACCTCTCTTCCTGCTAATGCATACTACATAATAGCCTCAGTTTTCTGTCAAAAGAGAAACTGATCCAAAACATGTTACTATAATTTCTGTAAAAGTATAATGTGATGTACATATATGTACACGAGTTGAAAGGGCTGTCTCCCATATCCACTGTGTTCTGGCAAATCTACACCATTATGGTGGACATGTGGCGATCAGTAACAATCACCGTCTTTATGATGGAGCTCTTAAGGCCTCTGTCCCATGGTTAAGTTGGATGTCATATAGTTGTCTTTTACAACACAAGCACCCTGTATGGTTGCATATGTAGTTAACATCTAGCAGCATCTTTTTCTTGAACTGCGCAACACAAAGCAATAACCATTGTGGCACCACACAGGAAGAAACAAAACACAACACAGACACTCATACACCCATGCTGACAAAGGTTACACACAACCACTGGTCAAAACCCTGACACACACACACACACACATACACACACATACACAGAGCATGACCCAGGCTGACAGCAAAGGGTACACAGAGGTCCACATTAGCGTTGATGCAGAAACAGATAGCAGAGGATAAGAATGCAAATACTGAACAAGTCCCCACATTATTCTGTCCAAGCTCAAGTACGTTTAAAAAATAAAAATAAAACATTCAGAAAAACAGGGGTAACCGGGAGCAGGGTGGTTCTCCATAGAAAACAAGCTGAGGTCCAGTTGGGAAACTGTTTATGGGCCAAATGAATGAGGTATAACTGGTGCAATACTGAGGGGAGTTCGTTGTGGAAACCTTAAGCCCTTTCACTGGAGGCATAAAAACTGAAAGGTCAGAGACCAAGCTTAACTTCCTAACCCAAGGCCAACATAAACCGACATATGAGAGAGAGAGATCAGGATTTGGGACCAGGGACCACAGTGCTCAGTGAGAGATGCGAGAGACTTCTTGCCCTACTTGACTTTCACGTGCAACACACAGGATACTTTTGGCTGCAAAACATAATCTGAGCTGCAAAACAATCAAAGACTCAGAGTGTCACTTACAGTCCACACACACACACATTATTAGAAAGCATACTGTATGGGCATCACGCCATTACAACTATATTAGAAATATATACTGTACTGGTTCCTTTAGAAAAAAAAAATGGCATACATGTGATAATACTGATATATAATAAAAAAATAAAAACACAATTAGTGGCAAAAAACTCATGTTATCTCACAGACACAAATGTCAAAATTGGGTGGGTAAGTTAAGTGGAGAAAGAGAGAGAGGGAGCCAAGTCAGTTGCTCTCTTTGGTTGTTATGGTGACGAGTTGCTTGGCAGCCTTGGCGATGTCATAGGCGCACTGGATGACCTGCTGGGTGAGCAGCTGGGTGTCACCAGGGTGGGCGTTGGGGGGCGTCACCCGGTGACACTCCCCCTGGAGACGGCTGGCACTGGAGGTGAGCAGGCGCAGTGAGCCGTGCACAGTCTCCGAGCTGGGTCTCTGCACACGCATGCACACATACACGTGCACAAACACACACACATTTTTTTTTTACAAAAAGCCATACAATGCCATAACATGATGTAAAGCTTGGTTTCTATGTACAATCATCTATTACCAGCATTGTGTATACTTACAATGTATTTGTATAAGACCAGTGTTATTACTGTCAGTATAAACACCTGGTGCAAATGTTATTGAATGGTATGTGAAGTTCCTTTATATTGATGTTGACTAAATTTAAAATGCAGTACATGTTCACATCAACGTAGACAATAGCATGTAGCAGTGATATTCAATCTCAAATTCAGTATATTCTTACCTTAGGAAACAGAGCTGCCATTTCAGTTACAGCCACATGAATTCTTTCTGAGCAGGGTACAAAACTGTTGGGGAGAGATGCCAAAATTCATTTTAACACTTCTTTATTTACTCATGGTGAATAAACACATGCACAATCACAGCATCTGTTAAGTAGTGTTCTCATTTGAGTTAGAATCCATACTTGAAAACCATGTACTTTGGTTAAACAGGGACGTACACATCTTAGGTCGGTCTTAACAGCTACAGAGAATTAGGTTAAAAAATAAGAAAATAATAGCAAGTAGGCAAATAGGCCTGGGGACATTCCAAGTAGGTGGTTAGAGAAAGTTGGTTAGAGAAAATGATAAACCTGCTAACAGAATAGCCTGTTGGCTTTGTTTAGTTAAGAGAATGAGAACTTCAGGCTCTTCTATTATAACTTATCCAAATTTGTTGCTCAACCACCACCTTAGAATACCCCACTGGAGTTCAGCCATAATCTAGCCATTCTCTGTGTCTATAAGTATAGTATATGTTCCAAAGGTCTTTCCCACCAAGGGATATTTATATCTGGTTGGATGTCCAATATTGATCAGTGAGCATTTCTGGAAACTTGCGGACACATTCACAGCTGAAAGCAGAGTCGGTTATAAAGATTTAAAAATGGTTAGGTTGTGTGTGCATTGTCCACTCAGCCATAACAATATCAAACCTGTAGCATTAGGGGTTAAATGTTAGGGTGTACTTTATTGTTTCACGGTTGGCATGTACTTTGACACAGATAAAGCAAAGAACATATGTAGATCAAAGGCAGACAATCACAGTCAATCAATCAAGTTAGCAGTAAACCCCACGGTGAGGCTTTGTGTCAAAAACAGTGACCACTCTGACAACTGAACATTCTGTGCTTCCCCTTTTAGGGGAAAAGTTGAAGACACCACCAAATGTACAGATGCAATGTCAGATCAATTTCCTTGTGTGGGTGGAGAATACAGAATACTCCGTAGAGCTTAGCCATTCTGGAACGAATCACTGTTTCAAGATTTCGGAAAGGGACACTGATCGTTCAGTTCCCTATTTTGAATAGGTTACAGAAAATGTAATGTGTGATGTGCCATTTTTTAGCTTTAATGTCAACTTCATTTGGCACACATGACACTTGCACACAGAGAGCCCTTCCTATATAATATGATACTGTATCTAATACAAAACATTTTCATTAATTTTCAATGTTCTTTGTGTTATTACTGCTACTGTCAAAACAGCTAGGAAGAAAAAGCCCTACTTGACTTGGCTATCATTATCATTGTGTTCTAGAATATGCTAAGGAATCAGGCCCAAGGACAAGGACAAACTGCTTTTGACAAGCTCTTCTGTGCAAAAACTCCTCTACAAAGCTCTATTGTCCATTAATAATTATCTTCATAAAAAGCAAAGGATATAATAACACTATTAGAACACAATAAAGCTAAGAACAACTGACATAACCCATTACAAATGAAACAACCTTCTGTTGACAAAGTAGTCAATATTTGAGCAGCTATTGATTAAGGTATTGACACATTAACCACTAACACATCAACTACTAAATATTTTTGAACATCTTTCAATGTCACTGTACTTTCCCCCCTGGTATGAAATATTATGTGTTTTCTGCCTGCTGTGACAGGTGAATGGGTCAAATACACACACACACAAACATAAATACAAACACAAGTGCACGCATACATATACACACATACACACACACACCCCTATGTGAGGCCCTGAGTGCCTTGAGCCTCAGTGCTCTCTCTGTGCGCGGCGTGAGGGGGAGTGGAAGAAGCTGTGTTTGACTCAAGCCCACCGCCCGCCACGCAGACAAAGGAGCCACTGTGGCCGGAAGGCAGGAACAGAGGCCCGAGTACCAGGAGGGTGCGTCGGCCTGCGCAGGGACTGACGAGCCACGCTCCCTCCGCTCCCTCTCGCCCCCATCCGAACAGGGCAGCAGAGCGCCGAAGCAGCCCTGACTGTCCCTCTCCCCATGCCCAGGGCTTTCACGTGTGCATGTGGAGGGGTTGGGTTGAGTTGAGTTGGGTTGACGGAAGGGGGTGGAGGTCCGTAGTAGAGCACACAAACAGACAGATGGAGACGTAAAACCCACAGGAATTGAGATAACAGAAACAACAGACAGACACAAAAAACGACAACAAACAGAGGAGGACACAATGTGAAACTAGAGGAAGATGGAAAAAGGATAAATCAAGCAGAGATATATAAGGGAACTAAACAGAAATTAAACAGAACAGAAAAACTGATTTAAAGAGATAGAGGGAAAAAAATCTATACTTTACCCATACTTTACTTGTGATGTAATGTAACACCACCTCGGTTTTAGAAAGAGGTTTATCTGGCTGATCTGACATTTATGTAAGTGAATGTGTTGTCAGTGATAAGTGTGGTTGTACTGGTCTTGACATATGCAAGGATATATACTAGGGCTGTCAACGATTTTATATTTTTGCTTTGCTAATCTCATAAAAAACACTTTTTTAAACATCTGTTTAAATTGTAGTTAAATGCAATTCTATGGAAAATGCTAGCTCTGAACAAGACAGTAGACTTTATCTACAGCATAGCAATTTAATTTCTTGAATACATGCTTGCATGTTCATGTCAATTATCATCTTCTCTATAATCTAGTTTTATAGAATGTGATGCACACAAATTTGGAATTCAGTTTTGATATTAGGCCTAGGCCTACAGCCTATTCTTTCCAAAATAATGATATTTCATGTATTAGTCATGTGTGCAAAATATGGATAAAATAAGAGACTTTATTTTTGCTTAACTGTAATGGCAGCAAGCTACTCTTCGAAGAGCAAAGAGGAAGTAGTTTGACTCCAGACAGTTCAGTCAAGTGAAGCAGTAGGCTATTTGGAAATTGCTTGGCTACCTAGTCTACAAGTGGAGGTAAAGAGACGTGCGCATTCACGATCGTAGCCATCGGTCATCACTCTGCATTTCACCCTGAAAGGGAAACTAAACTTGCGCTGCATTGTATATGTAGGCTGCATAACTTATCTGGCCATGTTGCGGTTTCATTTGAGAAATTGTTAAACTAAATTTTACCACACAGTTAATGGCTTTATGTATTTATTTTAATAACTGGTAACTTTATTTTACATTTATTTAGACACCTGCAAAAATCTGCTTTGTTCCTTACCAAGATAAGCCCAGGTCACTGTCATTAAAATTGGCCTTATCTAATCGTGATAAAATGAGAATAACACATTAACTTCGACAGCCCTAATACATACATGTGCAAGAGTACTGAAGCCAACTATCGTTGCAGATAAGAGAACGTGAGCGAGTGCCTGACCAGAGTTCCTGTTTGTGTGTGTGTGTGTCCCTGTGTGTGTGTGTCGCTGGCCTCACCTCTCATGCTTGTTCTCCTGAGCTGCCCGCAACAGTTCTTGAATGTTCTTGGTGATCTGCTCCGTCTTGCTGATGACAGCCTCTGTGCACGGCAGGGTGGGATCGGGTTCGCCCTCTGGCTCTTGAGGCTCTGACTCCGGAATAGTTCCCTCACTCATCCAGGCCACCCCGCTGGACATGGACACACCCTGCCCAGGGCTGGAGGAAAGGCAGAGAGAGGTTAGTGTGGATCATTTATCCAAGTGGTTGTCAAACTGGGGTAAACATAGCGATCAATTCTAGGGAGTACGCAAAGTAAACCTGTGAATGGGTTCTTAGCTCTCACCAACATAAAGACAAAGTTCAGGTACTATATGGTTGTATGTGGGAAAAGATCATTCAAATTATCCTCTACACAACCCTACACACACACACACACACACACACACACACACACACACACACACACACACACACAGATTGTGTGCAAGCAGTACTCGGTTAAACAGTGACCCATTCTGCCTTTCTGTATTCAGAAAGCTGCTTTGAGAGCACATTCCATACCTTCAGACTTAAACCATTGCTATAAAATAGCATCTAGCATCAAACTGAATTAATGGGTATACGCCATTTCCTTCTTTCAGTTGTCCACTAATGAGGCTTTGTTGAAAGAGGATGAGAATCTCAAACCCACTACTCCTCTTCCCCACTACCTGAAACTGAAGGGTGGAGGGTGCTCCACTGAAACAGGTCCCCCAACTTTGAAAGGAGGTTTACATTCCAGGTGTGACTAAGTGTATTTACGTTTTTTGCTTCAACTGCATTCTTTGTGTATCCCCAAAACAAAGCAGAACAAGGTTGGTGCATGCCAACAGACACACACACATACACACACACACACACACAAACTGAAATCTTTACAAATCAAACAGATAAGGCGAGTACCCATAGTCCTCCGACTCCAAGTGGTTGTGTGTGTTGTCATAGTCACTTTCCTGTACGCTGCACTGGCCCTCAAGGCCACTGGAGCCCTGAAAAACCCCCAGAGAAAACCACAGTCAGACAATTCCGTTTGCCAGATAGCTCGGTCACCTTTTAACACCAAGACTGTAATTACCTCAAAAAAATTCAGCAGTGGGTTTGGAACAGGTAGCAGCCGCGTGTCGCATAGGCCAGCCATTGTCAACAGATTAGCAACAGCTAACAGGCCAGCCGGAGCCAAAAAGGCCAGCCACACTTGACAGACTACCCAGACCTACCAGGCTAGCCCATAGCTAGCTTAAGCTAACAGGTCTTGGGAAGCTAATGGGCTGGCCTGTGTTAGTGTGCTAGCCAAGGCTAGCCATAGTCGAAAGGCCATCTGCAGCTAAGAGGACAGCCAGTATCAGCCATCTTGGTTGCGACAGACAATGCAACTCATGCTTAGGGTAGGGGCAATCTGCCAAATCAAGACAAGCAAGGAAATTTGGACTTTGTGGAAGGCTGAACATGTTTACGTAAACAGAGCTGTCATTGTGGTGAACAGTAAGCAGTTGTGGTAGTACCGCACAATGCTTTTCACCACTGCAGCTCACTGAAGCTCAGTTGCTGACAGATGCACGTTAGTAGTGGAGAGAGAAAGGCGATATTTGGTTTCAGGGAAGAAAAAACATGATGTGAATTAGGAATAAAAATTGCAAGAATTCTTGACTGTCATCCAACTAGACATTCAGATAGACATTCAAAGTGGCCCATGCAGACAATAGTGAATTGTAGAAGATAGTGGAGTAGGGACTGAAAGAACAGGCCAGGCAAAAAAAAAGAGCGGCGCCCCCTGGCGGGACTGGGGCGGTACTTCACCCTGTGCACTCTCTCATCCCCAGGCCAGGACAAGGATGAGGGGAAGCTGGGGAGGGAGGAGGAGGTTGTCACGGAAGGACCCTTCCCCATCTAGAAAGGGTTCAAACCAAGTTTTTACAAAAAGGCTTTAAGAGAATATTGGGCCATTACCGTATATGACAGGGAAAGAAATGTAATCAATGGTAATGGGACAGGCATCAACAGTACCTCACCATCTTGAAGTAAAAGAACCTTTTTTTTCCTTCTGAAAGCAAAACAGCTTATTTCTTTTGGCTCAGAAAGCAATACCACCGTTAGAATTGGCGTCACAAGTAGCGGCTTCAGCAACTCTGTCAATTCTTGCTCACCTCTTGAGGTAAGGGCTGCAAGGTGAGGGAGCTCCCGTCAGGACGAGGAGCCTCTCCGCGGGGATGGTACTGCTTCAGACCTGAGCCGGTCTCGTACATGGACAAGGCCCGGCCTCCTCCACGCACAGCCTGGCGACGGACAGGCTCCGCAGGCCCGGTGGAGTTAGTGGGGGGCTGCCATCTCAAGGTGGTGTTCTCATTCTGCAGGTAGCTCAGCTGGAAGCAGGGAGTAACACAGATATGAAGTGTTGAGACCTTTCATCACCCTAACATAAGTAACATTATATGGTCGCTCATAGCTTGTTGACTCTTTCTGTATACTCACCTATGTGAGTGAATGTGTAAAAATGAAGTAGCCTAACAATGACTATGTTTACATGCAGTTCAGTATCCTGATTATGAGGCTTATCCCAGTTTTGATCATGTTCGAGATAAAGTATCTACATGAATGCAGAGAAATTGGATTATTAATATCCCTGTTTACATGATAAATACTAATATTCTGGTTACTGATACTGATATAGCGGGTGTTCTCTAAGAAAATTCTAAAGAGCACCGCTTGACTGTCTTGGTGCTTAGCAGTATTCCATCTTGCATTTCGCACTCTAGAATCTTTCTCCACAACTGTCAGATATCAGGATAAGGTGTTTACATGCTACAGTATCCCAGAGTATTCCACCAAGCATATCTCAATTTCTCAGAAACTGGGATAAGGGCTTATTCGGAATGCTAAATTAGGGAAAAGGTGTTTACATGCACAAATGCAAAACTGGGATACTTAATATCCCAATCATATTCGGGATACTTAAGTTCATGTATACACAGTCAATGCAAGAAAGTGTCTATTTTTTTTTCATAAGCTGGTCTGACTTCTTCAGTTTAGTCTTAGAAAATGTCTACACCAAAAGGGAAAACATCAAACAAACAAACACTTCCACAGTTTGCCAACTATTCCCATGGCTTATTTGCAAAGAGGAGAGCAGGTAATCTGGTTGTTCTTTGCTTACAGTACAAACAGGCCTGGGAGAAGGCAAACGAAGAGGACAGGAGGCTTAAGAGTGCATGCTGAGCCCAGCTATGGGTGGGAATGGCTTAGTTGGCCTCCATGACCGTTTAGTTCACACAAACAGACCTGATGTGGGTAGTTGTTTTAGGTTTAGTCAAATCTACAATGCAGGCAATCTTTTCACTGTCTGCTTATCAATGCTTAAAAAGTGTAAATAAATGTAGCCTGACGTGTTCAGCCATCTCGCTAAGGTTCCTAAACTTTGCCCGGTAACATGTCCTGTGAACCATTTGCAGTAAGGAAACTGACAGATCACCTACAAACCACTTACTTCTACATTTCTAAACATAGTGTTCGACTGCGAGTGGCCTTGGCAACATCACTTTCTAAAAAAAGCATATTGTTCACAGCAACACAAATGTAGACACTATGTCATTCACAACAAAAACAATACCAGGAAGTTTTGCAATGTGGGTGGGCGGTGGTCTACATAGTTTTGTAGACTAGTTGCATGCATATTTAACCTATTTTGAGATCAGGTGCAAGATACACATTCGCACACTGGAGTTCGCACATGGTGTTCGCACACTGGGGTGCAGCTCTCAATATTTTATTGACTACACACTACAATGTTTCAACCCAACAAGGTCTTCTCCAGGTAAATGGAAGACCTTGCTGTGTTGAATCTTTGACTGATGAAGATCCTGCTGGGTTAATTGGCCAGTCTGTAGTCAACATTTATTCTTTTTAGCCATAGTTGTCATACTATTGAGGCTGAACAACACAACACCTTTACATAACAATACAGAGATAAAAGATAAAGATCAGATAAAAAAGGGCATAGTCAGGGTATGGAGGGTTAGTGTCAGTAGGTTAGCATCCCAGGTGGACCAAATGGTATCTACCACTCTCAGGTTTGCACAGCAATTTCACGAATAAGCCACACTGCTGCTCATCTGCGCAGACAACAGAGCGTTCAACACACCCTTCTGCTGACTTAAATGTTTTGGAACATGGGGCAAGAACAGCTACACCTCCAAGGTACCTTGTTCTGCATCATCCTCAGTTCCTCGCTCAGGTGACAGTTGACCTTCAGCAGCTGCTGGATCTTCACCTCAGAGGCATTGAGGGCACTCTTGACCTCCATGAACTCCTGCACCGTGATTGGCCCGTCCGACAGGTCAGACGATTCAGAGCTCTAAATCAGAAATCAGAAAAACATCAAACAAACTACAACTGTTGTCACACCCCACAAACACTTAGGCCAGCAGTGACTGACTGGTCTTTTTTCATGATGGCATGGTTCAGAGTTTGGAGAGGTCAATTTAGTGCCTGTGATTTTACAGCATAATCTATAAACAACCTGCAGGCTCTATTATTGTTCAGAGCAAACACTTCCGGAGGACTCCTCCATACCTTGGTCCGTTCCTCTTTCCCAGAGGCCGGTTCTCTCTCTGTGTCCTCATCAGACGCCACGCTGTCATAATCTGGCTGGTCCACCTCCTGACTCTCGCTCCCAGGCCGGTTACCAATACCTTTCAGGATGAGCTCCACATTTTCTGCACATACCAGTGAGAGCAGAGTGAACCTTCATAACTGGGATATTTATCACCCTTTGTGTTTCAGTTTGATAAAGAAAGATACTACCCCATCTTTAACTATGACTATGATGGAGTATACTACTTTCTGTCTTTCAACCTGATGATGAGACATAGAGGACCATATTTAAAAGTACTTAGCACCAGTTTAATTATCATGTTAGATCAATTCAATTACAAGCCAAGCAGATTAAATGTGAGACAGCAGATTAAATGTGAGTTTAAATTGTGGTGCACCAGTTGGCACGAGAAACTAAGGAAGAATCAATAAGACTGATTACCTTTGGCATTCTCACAGGAACTCCCCTGTTGGCGACGTTTGGCATCGGTTAAAATATCGATGACCAGTGTGGCAAACTCATGAGCGTTGAACCGAGCCAGTTTCTGACGACCCTGAATGGCAAATCAATTAATCAACCACATATTAAATTGCTTTTCAGCAAGCAGCTTCCTACCTAACTTTATTGGACAATAACATGAAAGCACAGTTAGTGATTCAAACCAATTTTAGCTTTCTGATTAAATAGTCAGGTTTAGAATTGCTGAGTAAAGAAAGACATTTTCCACACCTGATTTCTGGTTGAGGAGTACTCAGGGTTGACTGGGAGGAATGGCACCACTGTTGTCTCTGTCACAAGGGTGCTGTGGTTCTGTGTGGCCAGCCATACTAGACAACCAAAAGCAAGAAGTTAAAATTAACTGTCCATTAAAATTAATGACCAAAACAGTGCTGGACGGAGTTCTCTGACTTATTAAAATCAGCAATGACAGATGCACAGATGGCAGTGATGTGGCAGCAACTGATATACGAGAAACATGATCATACTAAATTGCCAGCCTGATCATACTGGACATTGGTGAAATATTATCCTCTCAGCATCGTTCATCATTCATAGCAAGCCTGATGCATTAGAGGTGCAGTTCAAAATGTTTCTTTCCATCTTCCATCTCAATTTTTGCTTGTTAAGAAGGTTTGTTTATGATTTGTTCAGTGTCACCACATTTGTTTTTCAATTACAGACCTAGGGCTGCCTATGAAAACCTGAGATTTCAACACAAAAACTAAGAACTGTAAGAGGGACAGTGGGGGGTGATTTACTGAATTTCACCAAAAGTGAGTTGGAATAGACAGAAATTTAAAGTGACAGTCCAGTTTAGATGCAACCATAGCCCTGGGTTTATTTTTTTTAATACCCCACCACTCCCAAAAAAACCTACCTGCATCAGTTTCTCTTCTGTCCACTTCATCATATACATCCATGGCCAACTCCTCAAACTGATGATTGCTCAGCTGCAATTAAATACAACACAACAGATGAGTATGTAGTTACAACTATGAGACAAACAGCACCAATCACCAAAAGAGAATAGAAAATACAGTACAAACTTACAGACTGCAACTTCTTCTTGGCCGCTTTTGCCAATTCTGACAAATCAAGACCGCTATCCACAACAGAGAAAGAGAGGACTTATATTATAAATCAATGAATGACAACAATGATCATTTCTGAGTTTAATGATTTATTTATTTTTTTCTTCGTCTAGTAACATACTTACTCATTCCTAGTCCATTCAACGCAAGCAAAAGAGATTTAAGTCTCAGTAGGTTAGAGTTTTTGCATTAATAGGGAATAATAGGGTATTTCTGAGGAGACTATGACAAGGCTTTCACGACTGCAAATTTAATCATTTTATCATTTCATTTCTATGGCAAAAAAAAAAATCTCTCCTTACCTGTCTGCTATCTGTGGAATAATAAAATGCTGCCCATTTTTATGATCTAAAACACAAAACTCCCATGTTATTGTTTGTCCCAAGGTAATAGGTGCAATTAATAAAATTTGAGATCCATTTCATTGTAAAAGTGGAAAATCTCACCTGGTCTCCTTCCACATAGATAAAATGCCAGTCTGTCCGTCAGCTCATACTGAATCTCCACCAATCTATCAGCAAGATCATGGTGACCTGCTTGCCTAGGATACACAAAGAAAGGACAAATGAGTTTCCCACTGCAAGAGCAGTTTTAGTACATCATAGTTAATTGAATATAAATTTGCTTTATGCTGATGCTAACATTAAACTGTGTATTTATGCAATATTACTGTTAAATAATTTTTACAGCAACCAATTTGAGAGAACTGCGCACTTTATGTATTCTTGAAAGTAGCTTTTAAAAAGTCAGTGAAGCTAAACATGATCAAATAAATGTAGTAAAAACTACAAGGTACAAAAAGATCGAAGTGGACCATGAGAGGAGCTGGTTACCTGGCATAGTCGATGGGCGAGAGTCCATTAGCGTCAGGTGCCCCTGGGTCAGCCCCGTACACAGCCAGGAGCTCTGCCTGGGAGAGCTGCCCTGCTTTGGACGCCACATGCAGGGGAGTGTTCCCTTTCTCCTGCAGCAGGTGAGCAATGAAGACACATGAAATGACACACAACACACCAAGAATGTGATATAGATGCACATAGATACACATAGTTAGCGTGTGCAGAGCTAGAGGTTGTGAACCTGACAATGCTACATTGTTCAGCTATTGGTTCAGAACATATTGCAGTTTATAAAGCTGTGTTCCTCTGTAAATATTGTTATTCAATGCAAAACTTACTTATGTTGCAGGTTATTTTTGAATAGAGACTACCAAGCGTTCAATACCTAAACTACTAGTAGGCCTAATGTGAGAAGTTGACATAAAATGTGTATAGGCTCTACATATTGCATCATAAGTATTAAACTAACCATTTTGGCATTGCACTTCTGTGAATGGGGAAGTCTTGACTTACAGGATGAAAGAAGTTGGCTTGTGCCCCCAAAGACAGCAACCGCAAACAGGTCTCAAGATTGCCTGTTCTCACACTGGAGTGAAGTTGCTGTACAGTTTAAAGAGTAATAAGGAGTGATTAGGCCTAAATGCTGTGACTGGAATATGCAAGATTTGCATTTTTTGCACTTCAATAATCACCTTATCATAGAATCACCTTCAATAACTAGCTTTCTTTTGTTTTAATGCATGAGCTCATCATGACAATAATGAGCTATAATCTCACCAACCTTGCTCAGGTCCTTTGCTGTGACGCTGTCATCTTCACGACAGGGCATCCGGTGCACAAATGCAAGCATCTGATATTTTGCCTTGATGAAATCAGTTTTATTGGGACTGTGGAAATACAAGTCAAGAATTTACCAAGAAAATGGTGCAATAATGTATGAAATCATCCTTGATATGCCGGTTTAACCTGCCCAAAAAATCTGGCATTTTGATTGAATTCTCTTGACATTCCTTCTTAAGGAATGTTGCAATCTGCAATTACCGTTCTTAACCCAAAACCATTCACGGCATTCACAACAATGCACAAACTACTTCACGGAATGCACAGCTCGAGTATTCTCTCAGAATGGTCTCTTCAGGCCAGGTCACAGCCTTGTACTCACTGTACTTTATCTTGAGGATTGGCTTTGCGCTTCCCAGTCATTACGGATGAGGGATCCAGAAGACTGTGCTCCCAAATGGAATTTGCCCCATTGTTGTACAATGTTTGCACCATCTGAGAAAAATTGTACTGTTTTGAATTATGAAGTACAATAAACACACCAACTGTGTTAAACTGGTTAAATTCTTGGCAAAGACTTGACAGGATGCATCTGCTCAACACATGTGGCAACCATAAAATCTCCCTTATAACACAGTGAATCAATAACTTACTCTAATGACTAAAAACAACAAAATAAAATATAGCAGTTACATTTTGCGTATTACTTATATATTTACGCTTTAAATTTCGATTCATAGCACTTTTACTTTGGTTAAGGCTTCACCTGCAGTTGGGACGGAGGCCATGACTTATGTGTGAGATGTCGGACCTGAGAGCTGTGTCTACCCAGGCCACGGTGAATACTACAGCATTCATCACAGATCAGGACACCACGGTTCACAGATGCCCATGCTGGCCCTGCATCATACATGTGCACGTGTATGCCACACACACACACACACACACACACACAAAGTTCATACACAAACAAGTTTACAAAAATAATGGGATTATATATCATCACATATCTCAAAGGGTTGTTTGACATAAAAAGCTGGAACTGGACACAATATAAACAACAACGACAACAATGTTACTGTTATAAGCTATGGCCTGTCTCTGGCATCTTTATTGGATTACGAGATAGAAACGATTAAGATGCATTAACTGGTTAATGGAGGGATTTGGTGGTGTAACGTTGACGTTAATCTGACGTCTGACTTCATAAAACCAGCAGCCTAAAATAAAACTGTCTTCAACTCTGCTAGTTACTTGCTTTGATATTCGGTCTCTAAATAGCCATTCGCCATACACGGACTTATGTAGGCCTACATGTTTTTATTATCTCCGTTCTATGCTTGACAGAACAGCAATTCGTTATAACAAGATACTGCATGTTCATAAAATACCAAGCAGGCAAGCTAGCACGCAAGCTAGCCAGCATACTCTAGTTCACACAATACAAAATTCAGCGTAAAGGAAATTTACGAAAAGAGGCCTCTCAAATTCGGTTCCATTCATAATCGCCTCAAGTAACTGCACTACGTTATAACGATTGTGGCTGAACCGTTAATTGCCCATAAGTTATCTAGAAAACACCCTCCACTGTTAGCATGCTATGATAGCTTGCTAGTCATAGCAGGAAAGTTGAATGCCCAGTTAATAGTTCAATGTAATGATGGTGGTTAATCGTAAACCAAATAAACGCTTTATTATGGATATCAACGATTTCAAAGCACCCGTGCGTAAAGAGGCAACCTCAGTGATATCAGAACGGGCTCTGGTCATATCTTGGCATCTGGGTGCTTGTTAGCTGATGTGCATTATTAGCTCCGTTGTGTTGTGAGGTTTTCCTTACCAGGAGCGCTGCAATCAGCGCAAACGTCTCTATTCCGCGGCCGCATTGACATCCTTTTCAGTTGAATCCTTGATGAAGACAAGTTCTGATGCTGTACTCGTGAGATTCTACATGAGTATTTCTAATCATTGAGAGGAATTTAGACTTAAAAAGCTAAGCAATCGCACTGCTCCATCTGCTGTTCTCTGCCCTTTTCTTCTCCACTTTTTTCAAGTCAACTTCCTCAACGGGAAGTGAACATCAGCTGGTGAATCATAGGCGCGCTGACAGAGATGGGTCGGGGTCGGCTACGCGCACCAAGACAGCGCCTGTTGTCGTCAGTGGCACGCATGAAACGCACTAGACGTTAGAGCAAGTCCTTGAAAATGTATTTAATAACCGATTCCACTCTATAGAGGCACGCACAGACAGCTGAAGTGTGATTCATGAGCAAGGTGCACGAACTGTCAAAGCTCCATTTCGGCTATCTAGTCAATATAGGCACACACTCTGTAGCTGATCTCCGTAAGCCAATTGTTTTGGCAAACGTCATAGCCACACATCTGTCAACAGATGCCTTGCATCCTTTGCAACATGGAAGATGCACGCATCTTTATTCAAGATGCACACAATATTACATTTTAAATATAAAATGTATTCATGTAGGTTAAATAGTTTAAGCCACATCATAGATTTGCCCTGGTCTTTAGGCAAAGAAAATTCTATTTTCTGTTTTCTATCATTGTTAGCTGTTTCACTGTTTGTCATCTATGCTGTTTATTTAAAGCCATGCTAATTTTGGAAAGATCTTTGGCATGACACATTACTAAAGGCCTACCAGCTATAATTGGAAATTTTGTACAGCAGAACTTGTTGAGATGCAGTCAGGTTTAGAATAAGTGTCTGCCTGTCAGTGCACTTTCACACATGAGTATTTTTGTTCTGTCCCGTCTACATCCCATTACAAGAGATGTTTCTGATGTTAGCTCCACAGTTTGGAAAAAGCACATGATCCAGCAAAATGACTCTCTCTTTTCCACTCTTAATATCAAGGGCATTGTTGCATTCCCTTTCTCTCTCTCTCTCTCTCTCTCTCTCTCTCTCTCTCTCTCTCTCTCTATATATATATATATATATATATATATATATATATATATATATATATATATATATATATATATATCCTCCTCTGTCTCTCTCCATTATTAAGTGAACCATAAACAAATTTGGTCATTCAGGCCATTTACATACGTCCCTTTCAAGGATCGGTATGGTGCCTGTCAGCCTTGTTAGAGCACCAACGACCTTCTGTGTCTGAACACACAATACAACATACCTTGTCTAGGTCTTTGAGACAGGGTGTCATAGGCTTGCAGCATGTTTATAAGCGCCAGCCTCTGTCACTGGACACCTGGCCAACTGCTACTATTGCGGCCACTCTCATGACTACCAGAATAGAGCTGTCCAGAGCTCCTTACATGCGAATCCAGAAGTCGGTCCACAAGAAGTAGTTTTCCATTAATTTCAAATCAAGTCAAGTCTAGTGGGTTTTACTGTCATTTCAACAATATGCACTGTATATATTGTGACCCGAAACAACGTTGCACCATGGATCAAGTGGTGTTACATTTAAAATACACACACACATTATAGATATACATAAAGTACAGTTACTGCTTTGAGTACAGCATTTGAGACAGACATTTGAGACAGGACAGACACCAAAAGACAGGGCTTAAGTAGACTTGTAACAGACCACTGATTGTTAAGTTCACAGTGAGGTGGAGGTAGAATATATGGAATTTAGCAGCAGAGAAACTTCTCCATAGACGTTTCAAAAAGCCAGGTTCTAAACCGTTTTAGAGCAGTCTTACCAGCTATAAGGTACATTATCACCATATAAACTTTCATTCTGAGTGAAAGACAAAAAAAGACAAAGGTACAAGACTGTTACATGTTTTTACTCCCAAGTGAAGGAACTACTTGCCCTTAAGTCTTTCCAAATAATACAATTTTTAACATTCATAACCAGTTCACAGAGCCCTGTATTGAATTGTGAACATCACAATGACTTCCCCTGTCATTATCTTCTTGCCGCCATTGCTCCCTCCCAGCACAGAGAGGTTTCCTCACACTTGAAGAGGAAGTTGCCATAAATAGCTTTTGTGGCAACGGGAATCTCCACCAATCAAAGCCACCGATTTACGCTGCTTTGCAGTTCAGGATGTTGGGTGGTGTAGCGCTTCCCCATGAAATTGCGAAATAAAAGAAATTTTTATGACCAGTTGTTTGCCGTAGGTAGTTAGAAGTCTATGTTGTGTGGTTAAGACAGTGTGGATTATAATCAAATTGTACATGGTGAAAATAACTGGCGTTTTCACATCCAGATCCAGGCTGGACAGCTCTACATATTGATCCTCTTGGTGAGTGACAGCAAAAACAGGCCCAGGATGTTCACAGCCACATGCTCTATGAGCATTTTCCCCTGATATTGCTAGTGTGGGACACACTGAGTTGACCCCTTGGCTGTCTAGGTTGCTGATAAGACTGAAAGGAACATCACTCCATCAAACCACCACTTTTGGAGGTGGAATGGAGTTGTAAAAGGTCTTCTTCAAGTTTTTTTTTTTGTGTGATGCCATGATTGGATCCAAACCCAGGCCACCCAGCCATGCATTCTCCATTGGTGGCCAGGCTTTTATGAACCAAATAGAAAACAGGCCCAGGATGTCCAACAGCAAGACACACTTGATGGTCTATGGAAAATGCAGTGTTCAAAAATTACAGATCATTACAATTACAATGGAGTTCAAGCAGACCCACATAGAAAATGGATCCATGTCTGAAAAGTTGAATTATCTATACAGTTATATTATATATATATTATATTATCCATACAGTATATAAGAACCTTGATTGGGTGATTTCCTCATTACATCTCCATGTAGTCATCACAGAGGCACCAGAGTTACTTTTCAACACAATTCCACATATCAGCACAAAACTCTATGCCATGCCACTGTGTGAACTGTATTGTTTTTGCTTGTCAGCTGAAGATTTTTAAGCCAATATGGAGGGGCAAGAGACTGTGTTGATGTGTTTCTGTTGGTGCACTTTGGTCCAAACAGGTGTCAGTGGTTACCAGTGGCAGATATCCAGGAACATATTCCAAATTCTAATCAGAGACTGAATATTGAATTTCATCACAGACATATTATTCATTACATTTATCAATTAAATTTATCAGTGCCTCTGCATGCCAGTAAATGTGTGAAAATAACAGGATTTTTGCTAATAGCCTATCATGCTCATTCATGCGTAATATTGTGATTATGTAATTTCCATTTCTGAAAGCGTTTCTTTTGGTTCATTGAAAATACTGACTGATATGTTGAATCCTTGAGTGATTCATGTCAGTACTAGTCGTTCTGTGGAGCGAAGGGGGTGTGTGTTGCTGTAGCCAACCTATGAACGGTAAGGCACAGGGAAAATCGTCGTCGGTCAGTGCGCTCAACATGCATGATGATTACAATGGAACGGATGAAGAATAGGTGCTGTTTTTTTGCTGTATGTAAAATTTAGTTAAGGTGAGACAGTGATTGCGGGAGCAAACGGTAGCAGATCGCCACACCCGTGATAACAGCGTTGAGTCACGGTGACATTTTTCATGCCATTTAGAATATTGCTGCGGAATCCAATTCAGCGTTTTCGTCAGTTTTCTTCAGTCAGCAGTGGCAATTTGAGGAAATAGCAAAGCATATCGGTGGCAATGGGAGGTAAGCAAACGATGTTAACGTAATTTATGTGCGTTTGGATATCCTGTACTGCGTTTTATGATGGTTCATTATTGTTTTGGTATATTAGGGAACATTAATTGTTTGTCTATTAACAGAAACCGAGACTCGTCAGAGGCTGCTGCGCAGCGTAAAAAAAGAGGTGAGTGATGAATGCTGCCGCAGAAAATATATCGATAATCTACAAGAGGAACAGAAACCATATTGATGCAGTCACGCTGACGTTAAGGCCACATAGCGTAGCCTGTAAACTAAGCAAGCTGCGTCAGACGTGGTAAATATATCACTGAACTGTATGCTTAACAAACCGTAGGCCTCTGTGTATACGTCCGTTTAGGCTTATTGTATTGATCAGCAGAAGATACAGTAGCCTATAGGTAATGTCGTCATGGAACAAGCCTTTGAGATCATCACTAGGTAAAGGTTAGGTAAGACAGGCTATTTGGTAGGTAAATAACCAGTTGATGCTATTGTTCATGCAACCCAGGCGGCTACTGCCCACCCCAATGTAAACAGATGTAAACATCAGAGTAATGTTAGCCAACATTTCCTGAAGATTAGCCACAGGTCTTTGGGTGTTTTTCACTTTGACCCTTTCGGGTACTGATTTAAAGCTCAAAGTAATTGTAATTGGCTGTTAGTCAGTGACAGAAATCATATAATTCATCGTTACTAGCATACCATTCTGTCCAAATAGGACATAGTCCTTGAGCCAGATCCCCAAATTTGGCCCGTCGGTACCACTCAATGGCAGTAAGTTTTTGGCAAGGTGTGCCTCCCTACAGTTAGAAAATATGTGATAGCGTTGCATTCAGGGTAGCTTTTGTGTTTTATCAGCCTTTTTATGTCCATTATAGGCCTATGGAGTGTTTTTCACTGAAATATGTAAATGAGGTATTATATAATTATATATCTGAATATCTGAATTTTGGCCTGAACCATATGGGTAAACAAGTTAAACAGCCTAACTTATATATTTTCTAGAAGCTTACACACAGTAAATAAGACAAGTCCCACCTTCTTCCACTCAATGGACAAATGCATAGTCCGCTGTAATATTTACATTGTATTGAAATGCATTGTTTTTTAATGTAAACCCATGGGGCTTTACTAGGTAGTGTATCCCACAACTTTCCATGTTAACATTAAATTCATATTTAGCAGGCTTTTCACAAAAAGTTTGTTTGGTTGGTTGAGGTGCACTGTAAACCCCCCTAGCCCATGGCCTAAAATGTATGTAAATTATTGCATATTCCAGTGGATAATGGCTCATCTACATGTATGTACAAAGTATTTTAGAAAACTTATAACTTAGAAAAATAATCAGCTGGGAAGGTTTTGAGGGGATATCTATTAAAGTTTTTACCCTATTCACCCATAATATATCCCTCCATAGGCTTATAATGAGAATAAAGAGGGTGATAACACACACAAAGCTACCGCCAATGCAAACTCTAGGGTGGCATACCATTTCTAAAAGTCACTCAGATGGTACCGACCAACCCTCTGGCTCAAGGACTAATAGTCTCACCTCTGATTTGTCTGATTTTATGACTACCCCATCACTTCACAGGTGAAACAGATAATGGAGGAAGCAGTCACACGCAAGTTTGTACATGAGGACAGCAGTCACATAATTTCATTCTGTGGTATGTATTTGCTCACTTGTTGATCCCAATTTTAAATCTTGATTTTCCTTTTAGTCAATTGTGGGTTAGGTGACTATAAACAGTGGCATGGTACTGTGGATGCTAGCTATCATCACTATAGTCCATAATCAGTTTAGAACATTTGAAAACAACACAAATTAACCCAAAGTACTTTACAGAATGAGGCAAAATACATAAGGCAAATTTGGTAGTCTATAGATTAAAGCTCATAAGGGTAGCTTTTGGGTAGTTTGGGTAGTTGAGTAGCCATTATGCTGTGGAAGCAAATCAATGAAACAAATGGAATTCCACAGCATTCCTCAGTTAGCAGGTGTTAGCAGGACCCACATTTTCCAGTTTAGATGCACCTGTGAGCCAGGCCCCTGTCAGGGGTGACATGCGGAAGTAAAAATATCCTTTTTATTAAAGCCACACAGTCTTTTTGTCCCTGGCAAAGCCCAATGATCCTCATGTAGTCGTGCATGCGTCAGTGTCTTGTCGAGTGGGTGCTTGTCAGGAGGCAAACTTAATTGCCACATTTGTGAGATGCAAGGTGGCACAGGAAGTGTGAGCTTCCTGGTCAAACTAATGACTGTGTTGACATTTGCTCAACTTAACAGACAGGGATCAAATCACAGCTCCTCCACTGAAATGCTGTGACATGTCCCCACCTCCCACTCCAGAAGTGACATCAGAGAGGAAAAAGTCTGTGGAGTTTGTGTGGATTTGTGGCAAAGCAGATTAAACACACACCGATTTTATCTCTACATGGAGAGATATTTTTAAATTTGCTGTGGAAACCCCTCAGTGTTTTTAGTTCGTTCTGGCAACACCCTATTTTGGATAATGAGAAGATAGCAAGCCTCATAAAAATGCATGCATAGATTTAAATATATTAACAACGACTCTGCAGTTAATCTCAGAAGATTGAGTATTGCACTGCTTTAGGGGCTGATATGTAAAGTTATTCCAATGATTAGAACGAAAGCAATTGTTTCCTGCAAAGACAAAAAAGCTGCTCTATATACATTCAGTATCCTGTGTTATATAGCCTGTGTTTGTGTGTGTGTGTGTGTGTGTGTATGTATGTGTGTGTGGATGCTGGTGAAAATCTGTGTCTTCAGCGGTGGTGGAAGCATGTGTGCTGCATGGATTGAGGCGGAGAGCCGCAGGCTTTCTGCGCAGCAACAAGCTGGCTGCACTCTTTGTGAAGGTGGGGAAGATGTTTGCTCCAGCTGACGAACTGTGCCGGAAGGTCCAGGAGCTGGAGCAGATCATCGAGAGCAAGTAAGGATTATGTCACTTCCACACAAACAATGTTATTCACCTTATAATGAAGTTGCACCGCATAATGCTTAATGACTGGTACACATAACTGTGATGTTTTCATGTATATCTGATCATCACAGTTGGGTCAACCTTATATAACTGAAATCTATTGAGCTGTTTAAGAAAAGGGCAAGAGGAAAGGAGCCAAGTTTAATCTAGCATAGAGTTTGTTTTCAGTGTTTAGACTGGGGACTCTATTATAGTGCGTTAGAGATGGCAAGTCACATCACTCTTAGATGAGTGAAAACCAAGACTCTAGCTATATCCAGTGTCTGTCTGTCTGTCTGAGAATGTATGACAGCATAGATGTGGATTATTTTATCTGCTCAAACTAATAACCTTTAAGGTTATATTTATCAGTGGTGTGAATGCCAGTGAAACACATGATGTGAAATTCAAGAAGTGATTGTAAACATAGATACTAGCCTTTCTAAAATAATTTACTGATGGTATTATTTCAAATTCAACAGTGTATTGCTAAGAACACATTTAGAAAATACGTCAGAGTCGTGTGTTTGTTGCAGTGCCTGCCTGGCTGTCTGTCCATCTATCTGCCTGCCTGCTGTCTGACTATGTTTCTCTCTATGTCTGTGCAAAAAGAAAATGAGTCCTGAGATGACATGTGCAGAACACATTTATGATATATCAGCTAGTATCCATGTTGGTCTATCTGAGACCTAACAATATTTGAGTACAGAGAAATATTAATTTACAAATGGCAGCTTATTCCTCAGGTGTTATATTGTCATACTTATTATTATGTCATGCCTGTTTTCATTTGTCTCTGTGTGGTTTTGTGTTCAACAGTCTTTAATTTGGACTCATTGTTTACCATGTCAGGCAAAACCAGGCTCGACTGAACCAAGAGAGCAACCAGAAGATGTCTAAACTGCCCAACCTATCACCTCAGGCCATCAAACATCTGTGGATCCGCACTGCTCTCACAGAGAAAGTTCTAGACAAGATTGTGCTCTATCTGGTGGAGAATAGCAGGTTTGAGATTAATTCTATTAACCACACATGGATGTATTATATAAATTAAATTTTGACAGGTGTAATGAAAAATCTCCTATCTTCTAGCAAATTCTATGAGAGGGAAGCTTTGCTGAGAGATCCTGTGGATGGACCAATTCTAGCCTCATTGTTAGGTACAAATTAAGATCCATTTCCATGCAGTGATTTTTTAGCATAATCATAAGATGGAAGAGTATGGTAATAGCTAATGAATATTTAACATTCAACTCAGCTTCTATAGCCGAGGCTTTGATGAACATATCTGGTCTTATGCTCCTATAGTGGGCCCCTGTGCTCTGGAGTATACCAAGGCCAAGACGGCCAATCATTTCTGGACTGATCCATCAGCAGATGAGCTTGTACAGAGGCACCGGATCCACAGTGGCCACTGCCGACAGGACTCCCCCACCAAACGCCCTGCTCTGGTACATTCCGCTCCTTCCTTGGTCTCTCTTGGGCAAAACATGCCAACCAGCTTCCTTGGTGCTATGGAAACCAGGGTTATACTGTTTGCCATAGGAACTGAACTTGATAGTGCAGTGAATTATCCTGATCCAGAAATATGTCATATATCATGCTGGAAATGTGTAAAATATTGTAGTGTTTTTAGCTGTATAGTGGAAGCTTCAGAATGTTACAGAACAGAATACATTACAGAATATGAATAATTCATGCTGTTGAAATATTGATCATAATTTTGCTGTGTACCATAAAAAAACAATGTCCCTATTCACTAAAGATCACAAAAAGACAGTCAAGTGGCAGCATGGATGACCGGCCTTCCTTCTGGGCAAGGGACTACGTGGAATCTCTCCACCAGAACTCCCGTGCCACATTACTCTTCGGCAAAAACAATGTGCTGGTGCAGCCGGTACGTAAGGCTCTGAATAGCTGCCCTATAAGTGATCACACTTCTATGAAATACTAAACTCTTGATGGTGCATTAATCAAAGTTGATTGTGTGTCTTGACATTGCTTCACCTAAAATCTTTCAGTTTTTATGCTTTTACTATCTGCTGTGAGAGCCTTCATGTTGAGTACATGCCAACCCTAATCTTACTTGGCTGTGTTGACAGGCTGGTGTGATTTTAAGGTTAGAAGTCATGTTAGCATGGTGTAGATTTCTCACAACCGCCTAATTTTGGTCCTCCTATGACAGACAGATGACATGGAGGCCATACCAGGTTACCTGTCCCTGCATCAGACAGCTGACCTGATGACCCTAAAGTGGACCCCAAACCAACTGATGAATGGAAACATGGGAGACCTTGACTATGAGAAAAGGTTCAAGAGCATTGCTTCTAAAGCTTGCAACCCAAGAAGGATTCTTTTTTTTTTTATCTTCAAATTATTTCACTGACAAAGGCTGTTTTGTTAGCATGTTGTTAATGTTAATATTCATTTCTTCACAGTGTGTATTGGGATTATGCAATGACTATCCGTCTTGAAGAAATTGTCTATCTGCACTGCCATCAGCAAGGTATGATAGACTTCATCCTAGGCTACTAGGAGGCTGTAATGGTACAACACTGTAGTAATACCAGTAATATTAACTTCAGTATTGATGTTGTCAGTGGATAGTGGGGGCACAGTGGTCCTGGTCAGCCAGGATGGGATCCAGAGACCCCCACTGCGTTTTCCCCGTGGGGGTCACCTGCTGCAGTTTCTCACCTGCCTGGAGAATGGACTTCTCCCTCATGGACAACTGGACCCACCGCTGTGGTCCCAGAGGGGAAAGGTTAGCACGCCTGTGGTTAGCATGAGATGGTTAACATGAATTGGAAATTATACATATACCTCAGTATAACTTTGATGCCAGCCTGAGGCTATGGATTTAGTTCTGTTCTGGTGTGATGAAGTCATAGATGCAGCAGTGTTTGGAAACAGCATTGTGTACATCTAACAGTAATTTCATAGCACAAGTCGGAATGATTTCAAATATCACGTAACAGGTGTCAGGTGTCTGAACTGGAGTGGAGTTTCCTTGGGTTACAGAGTTAAGGCACTCTATGAGACACATAGGCAGTAAAGATGAGAGTCAGAAAAGAATAGAAAAGGTATTACAGTGACAAATATCTTTTGTCTCAACAAAGGGAAAAGTGTTCCCAAAGCTTCGCAGAAGAAGCCCACATGGGTCCTGTGAGTCTGTCTCCGACAAAGAAGAAGACGAAGCCACAGATTACGTCTTCCGGATCTTGCTGCCTTCCACCCAGTCAGACTTTGGTATGTTGTTCTGGAGTTTTCTGTTCGGTCAGATCTGAGTGACTGGTTCATTGACCATCACCATTCCCCTTGACTTTTTTTTGTTAAGCTTTGTTCAGCCGTTAGCTTTGCATCATGACTTGGTCCACGTCCCCCTCCTCTTGTAGGGAACATCCTGTCACGTTGGGTGGGTAAAAGTCTGACATGGATGTCACTTCCTGTCCTCCATCTCCCATCCCTCCCTCCGTCATCTCCACCTCCACATTCTCCTTGTGTCCATGTGAGCTTGGTACAGTGTGCTTCACCCCTTCCTTTGATTTCACAACCTTTCACTGTACAAAATAGTTTTTTTCCCTTATTGCTATGGTTTATTATGTTGTTTGAGGTTGTTTGTGTATTCCTTGAGTAATTAGAACTAGCCCTGGGTATGAGTCATATTGTGTATGTTAGTGCTATTTTGTGTGATACATGGGATAGCAATCATTATGGCTCTGTTTGATGCAGTTGCACCCGAGCTCATAGATCCAGCCATGAGTCTGTGGCAACCATCTCCAAGGAAGTCCTCCTGCTCCTCCTGCTCCCAGAATGGTTCTTCAGATGGGGGTCTCCCTGATGGCTGCAACCATGACAGGCCAGTGTAAATGATACATCATCCTACTCATCTATCTCGTATACCACCAGTGCATGCTAACTGATGAAAGTAGTGTCTAAAAATGTAGTAGGTTAGTAATAGTAGTAGTAATAGTAGTAGTAATTTATATACATGTTTACATTATACTCTGTGTGATTTCCCAAAGCATAGAGAGGTGTCATAAACAGTACATGGCTTGTGTAGCCCACAGTTACGGCATCTCTGATAGTTTGACAGAGGTGGAAAACGTTCATCGAACTGTTTGTTCTTAACCTGGAAAACATTCACTGGAATTCCTGTTCTTAATCTTCCCATTTACTCTCTCTGCATTATAGGGCTCCTTTGAAACTACTCTGTGAGACCATGAAGTATCAGATCATTTCCCGTGCTTTTTATGGCTGTATGTAACATTAATCTGATTAATGACACACAATTATCTGACACATTTATTTTAGTCACCTATGACAAAATTTTGGTGTTTACTAGGAAACAATGCACATATATTTGTGCAATGTGCATATTGTTTTCTGTATGAGTGTAAAGCATGCAAATCCTGGTGATATTCCTTTTGTTGGTTTGTTTGAAAAAAAGGGTTAGCCTACTGTCGTCACTTATCTACGGTTCGCACACACCTGTCAGCCCTGGTGAACCCCAACATCATCGAACACGATTTCCCCACTGATGCCAGAGGTGGTCTCAGTTTGGACGTGTGGAATGCCTTCCTCCAGGACTCCTCTGTAAGACATCAGTCCCAGCAGAGCCTTTTAAATGGGATGACATGAATTAAGTTCTTAATTAATGAAGCACATTTACTTACATAAAATGATTATGAAAGCTCACAGAAATGTGGGTGGATATACAGTATGGAGATAAGAAAAGATACTAGAATATCAAAGAATAATCTAGAAAATTGATTGATAGAAAAGTGATGCCATGCTCACTCAAACATATGTAACATCCTTCATCACCTGTAGCTTCAGCTTGGATTCATTTCATCCTGGCATAGCAGATGAAGCTCTTGCTACAACACTAGACACTGATGTTGTGTTATTACTTCTTGTCTCTCTCTGCCTGTGCAGTTGTATGAGGAACTGGAACTCCTGCGTCTGGTCTACTATGGTGGGGTGGAGCCTAGCATACGCAAGGAGGTCTGGCCTTTCCTGCTAGGACACTATACATTTACCATGACCCCAGAGGAGAGGAAGGAGGTTTGTGCATGTGTTTTTGTGCACATGTGTAAATGTATGGCAATGTCAATGATAGTGTGTGTATGTGTGTGTGTGTGTGTGTGTGTGTATGTCAGTCAGTGATAAAGTTTGTGTGGGAGGAGGCATAAAGAGGGTAAAAAGAGAAAGGGATGAGGAGAGAAAGTGATAATACTTTTACGTATCCATAGGTCAACTGACACAACAAACATATTTTTATAGTTGGAGTTCTTTCCATATATATATATAATCATATACAGTGTGATGATACATTAGTATCTGATATTTATACTCAGTATTTATACTGCATGTGTGTGCCTGTGTGTAGGTGGACGAGCAGGTGCGAGCCAGCTATGAGCAGACGATGAGTGAGTGGTTGGGGTGTGAGGCCATCGTTCGGCAGCGTGAGAAGGAGCAGCATGCCGCTGCCTTGGCTCGCTGCTCCTCAGAGACGGGAGGGGAGAGAGGACCACGCCATGACTCCACCGTCAGCTCGGACGTAAGTGGGAACTCCTGTACAAGCCCTATGACTCCTGTCTTTGCTCAGAAAAATTTTGAATTTCAACCAGATATGGTTTATACACTACTTATAGTATTAAAATGTAAGAAATACTTCTAACTTGAGAAGTGTGAATAGGAAATTGTGTTGTCTTATTTTGCATGGCCTGATTTTTATACTGTCCCTCAGCATCATTGGCATGTCTCAAAAACCTCAAAAATTAACTTAGATGGAAACTACACTTGTTATTGTGTTATTGTAATATTATTGTTAATGTTTGAGGTAATCCATCTTTGTGGGTCTTGTTTAAGTATTAGAGCATTAGAATACAGTTACATTAGATATGTGTGCATTAGTGCTGTGATTGGGATATTTGTATAGTTGGTCATACACCGATAATCTCCTCCCTCAGTCGTCCCAGAGCAGCAGTACCTCAGAGAGACAGAGCCACGCTTCGTCTCACAGTGAATCTAACAGCAGCGCTCAGGTAGGGTCAGCAGGGCTAATCACCATGATCGTAGTCAAAAGAGCACTGATAGTGACTGCATCCCAATGCCAACCCCCATCATCTCTAAACTCTTGAAGACTAATCGTATGAAAAATCTTCATGCTTGGTTGATTCATGACAGCTAAGTCTTTGAAGGTTTAGGGCCCAGGGCCTAGTGGGGACATTCAGTCATTCTCTCGGCCGAGTAAAATCAGCCACTCACCCTTTATCATTTCTCTGTCAGTGAAACAGAAGAAGTTTGGCATCCAGTCATCTATCTTGAAAGCAGCTCTCTGTTATTTATTTACTTGGGTATTGACTATGAGTTATGGAGCTCATCAATTTGTTACTTCTGTAATGTTTTATTTAAGGTGTTTGGTTCAGTTGATGAAGAGGATCAACCTGAACTGGAGACAAAGCCTGAAGACCAGAAACCCATGCCCAAGCTCTCAAACGGGACTCTAGCTAACGGTACCAGCTCACCCGACTCAGGCCACCCATCATCTCGCAACTTCTCCACTACATCGGGCCTCTCTGACTACTCCCCCAGCACTGACGAAGCCTCGGCCCATGACTCAGGGGCCAGAGCTGGGGCCTCTCAGACTTCTACAAAAAAGCTGGAGCCAGCTGCAGAAGAAGTCCCTCCAAGCGTAACCAATTCCCAGCCCAGAGCTTCCCAACCAGAGAGCGAGCTCACAAAACTCCATCCATCAGAGCAGGAGGCGAAGGGGGAGAAAGGAGATGGAGCAACAGAAAAAGTGGACTCTAAGAAAGCCAGTGTGGTTTCAGAGGAAGCCTCAGAACGTGTTACAGTCAAAGAAGACACAGGTGTCCAGGAGAATGAACCTGTAGCACCAGTGGCATCAGAGCAGGATAAGAAGCCCCGGTCCATGGAAACTGATTGTAAAGCATCCCCTCTTGAAAGCGGACCAACAAAATGTAATTTGTCAGATCAGGATATGAAGATGGCAGCAGAAAAAGT
This sequence comes from Tenualosa thibaudeaui, assembly GCA_027481765.1. Taxonomy (NCBI): domain Eukaryota; kingdom Metazoa; phylum Chordata; class Actinopteri; order Clupeiformes; family Clupeidae; genus Tenualosa; species Tenualosa thibaudeaui. Next base: position 13,621,552 of record JAIFZK010000021.1, on the reverse strand, counting down.
GGATTCCAAGAAAGGCAATGTGGTTTCAGAGGAAGCTTCAGAAAGGGTTGCAGACACAGGTGTCCAAGAAAATGACCCTGCAGCACCATTGGCATCAGAGCAGGAAACCACAGCTCTGACCATGGAATCAGATTCCAAGGCATCCCCGCTTGAGAGTGGACCCACAACATCTAATCAGTCAGATCATGATTTGAAGGAGCCAAGTGAAAAAGTGGACTCCAAAAAAGCTGAAGAGGATTCAAAGGAAGCTTCAGGAAACGAAACTAACACAGGCATCCTGGAGAATGAACCTGCTGCCGCAGTGATGTCAGAACAGGACAGAATAGCTCTAGCTATGGAATCAGATTCAGATGTGGCACCAGAAAGAAATTCACTTGAGAGTGGAGTGCCGCTCTCTGATACTGACCCAAAATGTTGTGAGCTGCAAAAACAGGATGGGGATTCTGAGGGAAAAGTAGAGGGTGGTCCACAAGAAACAGAAGCCAGAGCTGAAGTTGGGGAAATACGCTCTGAAGCACAGAAGATGCAGGGCACTGAGAAAGATGAGGAGAAAGTCCTGGGGCACTCGGAAGAGAAACCTGACAGTACACAGGAGAACACAATAACAGCTGACAAGAAATCCCCAGAAATGGAGAAGACAGTCAAGGGCACACAATCTACTGAAGGGATGATTCATAGGTCTGAGAGTTTGAACAAGGAGCATACAGAAACCCTCTCTGATAAAGCCCCTGGTACATCCAAACATAAGAGCGAGAGTGCAGGAACAGATGGAGTGGTAAATAATCCTCAGCGGACAGAAGAATCTGAAGATCTTCAAAAGGAAGAGGCCAAGACAGCTGAACTGCCAATTAGCCAGTTCCCTAAACCAGAAGAGCATGCAACCTCAACAAAAGCAGATGGCTCATCTGTGTCACAAGGCATCAGATCAACTGAAGCAGTCGAGGATACAGCTGGGTTGGCATTTGAATCAAAGCAACCAGGGTCATCGCCAACACAAGAGATCAATTTGTCAGTAATGACGGAGAATGCTGTTCAGTCTGTGAGTGAATCAAAACAAGAGGAACCGTCAAATGAGGTCAAGTCGTCTGAAACAGTCCAGAATGCTGATAAGCTAGAGTCTCAGTCTAAAGGAGAGCCATCATCAGTGAAAGAGTCCATCTCATCAGAGCCTACTGAGAGCAATGTGCAGAAGGGTTCTGAGTCAAAGCCGGAAGTGTCATCCACAAAAGAGACTACCTCAGCAGAGGTGGTTGAGGAGACTTTGCTGCATGGCTCTGACACAGAGAATACTGTTGCAGTGGGGGAGGGGATTACTGTCTCGGACTCAGAAGATGTGAAAGCCAGCCCACAGGGGCTTAGCTGGATGCTGGAGAGGAGAGATTCCAACACAGAGTCTGAGGGCTGTGTTTCAGCTCCACCCCTGCTCACACAGCAGTCCTCCATCCTCGACCTGGCCGACTCGGACGACTCACCCTCTGCTCTGGAGATGGAGGACATCCCCACTGCCTTGATCTGCATGTCGTCAGAAGACCACTGGGCGAAGCATCCACCTCTCACCCTAGATGCCCCATCGGCACTGCGCACCCCGAGAGAACCTGGCATGGACATGCCAGTCCTGGAGCTCCGATTGGAAATGGGGCCGAACACAAGCCCCGAAGCCACAGAGTCCATCCTGTCAGAAGAAGACCCTGACATGGACAGCCTCTTCCCAAAGGCAGATTCCCTGGCAGTTAAAGGGGAGCTCAAGAATGAATTGGCCTCTCCTGTGTCCTCCATTGGTACAACTTACTCTGTGAGTGCCAATTTATTAACAAAAACACACATTTTTGATTTACAACAGCAAGCAGTAAACAGATTTTGTTGGAATGGTTTCAGATAACTCAAATTATCATTTGAGTTAAATAGTTGGACACAATGTATGTCTAAAATTCATAATGAAAAGATATTTCCATTTTTATATATTTTTGCACAATATCTGCATTTTATGTAGAAGCGTTAATCCTCAGCTAAACGTTTTATCATAATAAAATCTTTCAAGTTCCCACTCTTCTGGTGATAACTTTAGAGATATCAGATAAATGTACCAATACTATAGCTGATGACAGTTTTGTTTGTTTGCATTTTAGCAAGAGCTGTTGGATATGTACATGCTCAATCTTCACCGCATTGAAAAGGATGTTCACCGGTGTGATCGAAACTACTGGTATTTCACCACAGCCAATTTGGAAAAACTGCGCAACATCATGTGCAGGTAATTGCAGTTTCATCATAGTGTCAGTCTAGAACATTAAACGTTATGTGATAATATAATATACATTTTATCATTCCATCAATTTACAAGTCTTACAAGTCAGTTCTCAACTGCTAATATGCATTGTTATTTTTTTTAGCTATGTGTGGCAGCACCTGGAGATAGGCTATGTGCAGGGAATGTGTGATCTATTAGCACCTCTACTGGTTATTCTGGATGACGGTCAGTGTTTGCTGTTTAACATGTTAAATAATGACATATGAAACTTTAAAGGTTTTCAAAATCAAAAAGAAGTTTAGTATTTTTTTAAGGGAAACTGTATTTGCTTTCACAATTACTGACAAGTGTCTTGCTTTTTATGTAATGCCGCAGAGGCCATGGCCTTCAGCTGCTTCACTGAACTCATGAAGAGAATGAACCAAAACTTCCCTCATGGGGGAGCCATGGATTCACATTTTGCTAACATGCGCTCCCTCATCCAGGTAGGCTATCTCTGATAACATAAATGTTGCCAAACATTTATTATACAAGCTGTATATATACTAGATAAAACAAATGCATCCAAAATATGAGATCCATCCATACACAGCCCTAGGAAGGTAGGTATGTTTCAGTCAATATCAGGATAGAGGTTTATTGTTGGTATAGAGGTTTTGGAGCCCAATAGAGTCAACTTGCACAAAATGCCTGCTGTCTTTTAATTCAATTGGATTTTACAGATTAATAGTGTGAAATATGTTTCCTACAGTGTATATGAAGAGCTTTGGGCTATCAGGAAAATTGATACTGTGTATGAATCATCCACACGAACACTTCACTCTGGGGAACTTCAAAGCCCAAAGAGCGGCTGGGATTCACATGAATAGATCACACAGCAGTAACAGATTTGTTCATTATGCCTCTTAGATCTTAGATTCTGAGCTCTTTGAACTGATGCAGCAGAATGGAGATTACACTCACTTCTACTTCTGCTACCGATGGTTTCTGCTGGACTTCAAGAGAGGTAATTTACATCTATACATTCACAGGATTTGATTTTCTGATTTCAAAGTCTTTGTCTTTTGAATCTGTTTAACTCAAAACCCCTATGCCGATATTAACAATATGTATTATTTAGAAATGCTGTCTTTTACTCTTTATTAATTAAGTAAGAGGCCTGCATATCATCAGACAACGGAATGTTTGAAATAAAATACCACTGTGCAGATGACATTGATCACTGAGCCACGTCCCTTTCCCCTTCAGAAATGGTGTATGATGATGTGTTCTCTGCTTGGGAGACCATCTGGGCAGCGAGGTCTGTCTCGTCCAGCCATTTTGTTCTCTTCATTGCCCTTGCACTTGTGGAGCACTATCGGGATATCATCCTGGAGAATAACATGGACTTCACTGAGATCATCAAGTTTTTTAATGGTGAGTAGCTAGAAACTCACTAATGAATCAGTATCCACTTCCACTTGCATTGTTTATGTGGTCACTCTTGTAAACTCCAAAATTCCTCTCCTGCAGAAATGGCAGAACGACACGATGTCCCACAGGTTCTGGTCAAGGCCAGAGAGCTGGTCCACAAAGTCCAAACGCTCATTGAGAACAAGTAGGCGAGAGTCACCATTGTGTCTTCCAGTCTAATCATGTCATTCTGCTGCAAGAGTATGTGGAAACAAAAAAAATGAATCGGGGCCTAATCTAAATTCATGTACACATTGCCCTTCACCCCCTTGTAATGATGTAATTGTATACTGATGTGTAAAGAACCCGGTAGTTATGCTCAGTAGAATACAAAAGATGTAATATAAGATTTGCACAACAGAGTTTAGTTGCATGCTGAAACATCATGCTTGTCATAATCTGGAATTTACTAGAGTTTCTTTGTAAATTTATTACTGGTTTCTTCTAAAAATGACAGAGGAAACATATGGAACATATGGAACTGATTGGAATTTAATGTCATGTTAAACGCTAACATATATTAGTAAGACATAGTGTGGGGCCAGATTTAAGGTTGTGATGTCTTAAAAATGAACAAAACTAACAACAGAGACACTTTCCCATTCAAAGAAAGCCATAATACATACACATGGATATATTTTTTTAAGCTTCTTTGAAGATGATATAGCTCATATATTATCTATGTTATTCCAAACTATAATGGAAAGACTCATCTATTTGGTCATTCCTAAGCACAAACCATAGAGGAATGAAGAATCCAGAGTATCACTGAGGTACAGATGTGTAAAAGTGTCCTGCCATTGTTGTACCTCACTACAATAATAATTTCTTCAGTCACGTAAACACTTTGCAGTCGTGGGTACTAGTATGTACTTTTCATGAAGTACACGACTTTCGTTGTGTGCAGTTTTTGGCCACCCATGTTCTCAATATACCGATTCATTCCCTCAGAAGGCAAATGTTTGCACATAGGCATAGATACCTTCATTTAGAAAGAGTCAGCAAAATCTATAGGATACATCAATTGAATGAACAGCAGGTTATATAAGGGGGTTGGGGCATTTTTCCCTTCTGCCAGGTGACCTCAGAATGGTTCTGGACCTGAGGACAGAACCTATAAGTGCAACAGTTGATTTAAGTGGCTAAAAAATATATTGTCAGATAACTTGCAGGTTTTCTGTTAGGAGTGAGTCAGCTTGTTTCATCCACACATTCAGTTTTGTGAAATAGCCTACTCAGTAGAGCTGTTTACCACAATACTGGTTGTATAATCAATGTGCCTCAATAAACATATTATATGAGTTACCATGAGATGTTCAAAAATACACAACAAAGCCAAATCAAAGCCAAATGTAACAGCGTTATTTCATACATTCTTGTGTTAGCCTTTTGGTTTTAAATAATGCGTCATATGTGTAAATTAATAGAAACGCTATACCAACTGCACAAACATAGTGTTTCTGTGTGTAATAACCCTGATGTTCATTCAGGTATGAATCAGTTAAGGCAGAGAAAACTTGCACATACTGTTGTAACTTTTGCCTTAGGTTACTGTAATCTCTTCTGTTCAGGGATTTGTCAGTGATTATCTTTCATGTCGATTACTGCTTACATCTAGCAATGTGTGATTGGGGTGTTTGTGGTTATGTGATTTAATCGAGACTCTGCTAGCTCATTTTGAAAACTACTGAGAAGTCATGTTCCTTCTAGCCTGGATGACAATAGACCAGTCCTTAAATCTCAGTTGAGATTTAGAATAGGTCTTGAGACCCTTCTTTCATTTCTGATTTCCAAGGAGGATAACCAGCAGTGAAATTGAAGAGATATTCCTACCTATTTCAACACATCACCCTGTTGTTCGAGGTCACTGCTGTCAGTAGGGAGAAGAACAAGAGAATTTGATACAACACAGGCCGAAATAGCGAAACCGCACAGAAAATGACAGCGAAACTCAGTGTACTTCCACCCACTGGTAAAGTTATAGTGAATGTTTCACTGTTTGCTTTACGTTGTACCTTTTTCCTACAGACAGCATTTGGTGATCTCAAACAACAGAACTATAGATTGAAATGCACCAGAATATCCTTTTAACTTTAATTTAATTAAAAGAAAGTTTTAAATGCACTTGTTTACTCAAATTCAAAGCATGCTTATTTCATTTAACAATGATGCCATCAAAGCAGTCATTGGTTGTGTTAAACAGTGCTGCTGACTGTATTCCTCAGTCATCATAAAGCCCACCATATACTGGATAAGCAGTTGTGATTGGTTCCTGGGTTTTTGGTGCTTCGGAAATCGGAATGAATGGGAAGATGCCCAGACAGACCTGCAGGGCAAATGCAAAGCAAATGTTCAGACAGGTTTGGCTGGGTTCACCTAGGCTACTTATCTTCAGCCTTCTTTTTACAGTTTGTTCATCACTCCAGGACGCTTTGTGATTGTGAAATCCCATTTAAACTCTCCTGGAAAACCAGTGTCTTTGGTGAAAAGTGCCAGTGTTTCAAACACTAATCTGTGTCTTCTTCAGTATAGTTCACTCACACCCAATCTGAGAATTATTATTGGATGTTTACAATTACACTGTATAACTACGATACATTAAATGTAATACGCATATATGATATAACAAAGTCAGTGTTAAAATTGTCAACTGAAAATAAACAAATAAGTATAGATGTACATACATCGTTAAGATGAGGAAAAAAGTAAACCTTTATATTTTTATTGTACTGTGACCACATTGTGAAACTGATGTGCTGTGAATTATTTATCAATCTGTAATAAATATCTGTAAAAGTGTAAGAGTAATTCAAATAGTCATCCAAATAGTCTGGATGTGTTTTGTTGTTTGTACTTCTTTATAACTGAAAAGATGTGTTTCCACTGACTGAATGACAGAATGGCCAAAACAAGAGTGTGGTCTGCCCAGGCTTATCTAATTCCCACACTCATCAAACCCTCACTTAAAACTCATCATTATTTTAACAGACAATGAAGACCATTAGTGTGACTGACATTGTTACCTGTCATGATGAAGCATGTCAGTAGCATTAGCCTAATTCAACATGAAGTGTTATCAATATTTGTTAATTTGAATGATTTGTGTTACAAACAGATTTCTAAAACATCGAACAATACTGGATTATTGTAATCAGTCAAGTGAGTATGAAAGTAGGTCTATAAACCACATTGCTGAGGATTTAGTCTGTTCAAGGCATGAAACGAGGTCTGAGATGCAGACAAAGATCTCAATCTCCAAGACAGTAATAGGCACATATGCAGTATCTTACAACAGTGTGTACACCCTCTTTTCAAATATTCTGTTACATCTTTACATGGAACAACATTATAGAGCTGAAACTTTGATACAACTTAGTGTACAGCTCAGTGTACAGCTTGTACAGCGGTATAGATTTATTGTCCTCTGAAAATAACTCAACCTACAGCCATTAATGTCTAAACAGCTGGCAAGAAAAGTGAGTACACCTCACAGTGAGCATGCCCAAATTGTGCCCAAACTGTCAATATTTTGTGTAAGCACCCTTGTTGCGCCTTCCCTTTACACCTGAAATTCCCAGAGCTGCACAGGTTTCTACTGGAATTCTCTCCCACTTCTTTATGATGACATCGCAGAGCAGGTGGATGTTAGACATTTACATTTATGCATTTAGCAGTTTCATTAGCCCCATGTGTCAATGTCCTTGACACTCCAACGTAAATTTGCTTCACAAAATAAACAGCCAATTTGACAAATTTTTGTTTCTCAATATGGGGTGCTACACAACACAAGGGTGGTTGAGGGCTCATTGTATACGTCTCCTTGAGATCTTTGTACCAGTAAAATCTTGTTGGCCAAAGCATTACAGTTCCTGGAGGGGCACCAGCACAGGGGAGGAGCTGTCCCTGGGGACCAAAATAGCTTAGGACATATGAGCCCAGTGAGTTTGAAGAGACCCAGTGTTTCAGTGTCCCAATAATCACTGATGGTAATTGCTCCAAAACAGGTGGTGCTGCGCCACTGATGGGAGGTTGATAGCTTGTTGGATGCACCTCATTGAGATCTCCCATTAAAATTTTGTTTGTCGGGGTGCTACGGTTCTTGGGTTATTCTGCGAAAACTGTGTCTGACCACCAACCACTCCCAAATTCACCAGAATGTAGGAAATCACATTTACTGAATCCAAAACTTTCTGGGGGAGGACCCCCCCCCTCCATCCCCACCCAGAAAACACCAGAAATATAGGGAACACATGAAAAATCAAATTAAATATTAAACATGCGCACCCGCCTTGATTTGCTGTGTGTGTGGCTAAATTTGGTCCACAAGCCTCCCAAAAAAACTAACTCCAAGTTTTTTTGAAAAGTTGGCAACCTTAAAAAGTTGTCAGCCCTAAAAAGCCATACACTGCCTGTTATTTACATGAATTTGGTGGGGCCTTTCACAACCAAGCAAGAACAGTGAAAACAATCACATGCAACCTGTCAGACAACTTAATGGGAGAAAAGAGGATGAAAATGATCAAATAGCTTTGCTGGCTCTGACTGTCACTCTATTGTTTGTGAAAACTTCTGGGAATAGGGGAATAATCATGGAAATAACCACTGATCTCATAAAGGAACTTTTAGGGATCATTGGGAATAACCCCCAAGAATAAATGATCAGCGATCACTTTAAGAAATTCTAAACGTCATCAAAACACGACTTACGTTTAGCTCTAGAGAAAACCACGTGGTTCAAGGAGAACCAGGAGAGGAAACGGACAGGAATGACAAGGAACAACTACAGTTAGCCTGCGAATAAAACTGTAAATTGGAGTCTATACACAGTTTTACAAAGATGAATAGCGTTGGTGAGGGGTGCACTGATTTAAAGCGTGAATATGATCAGTGTTTTAACCGCTGGTTTGCGGAAAAATTTTTGAAAGGCGATCGGAGTAGTGATCCTTGTACTGAGATGTTCAAGAAATATCAATCGTGTGTTCAGGTAACGTAAACGTTAAAGTCTGCATGGCTGCTGATAGCTTTTTTGTATTTTTGTTTTTCATCAGACATGTATGGTAGGTTTTGGAGGGTACTTTCTTTTAAATTTGTTTGTGAGATGCTGTCGGATGCAGTTTCTGCCCTTGGGTCGAGTGCCACATAGTAACGTCAACGTTAGCTAATATACGTCTTGCCTAGCGAATTATAACCTTGTAGCATTGTTAAAAAGGACATGTGACCATAGACTTTATATCAAATCTTTGACATCTTAATATTTCTAAGCAGTTGCTGTATATTGGTTCAGAATTTGTCAATCTGTTTGGTATCAATAACGTCATATATGTACTGCAAATTAACTCAGTTTAAGGTAAAGTCGTGTTTGTGTTTTCCCTGCTTCAGAAAGCGATCAAGGAAAAGGACATCCCTATTGATGGCGTTGAGTTCATGGGACCGAACAAAGAGAAGACCGAGAGTTGACATGTTAACTTAGAACTGCATCTTTTCTAAAAGATCTTCTGTCATCCTTTGAACTCTAGCGATGCTAAAAGGAGTTGACATCTTAGGTCTGGAAGCGGGTCTTTTCATCCAGTTTGACGCTGGGTAGCAGGCTGGTGTCATGATGTTATCGGCCAACCTTCAAGAAAAGCAGAGTGTTATTCTGGGTTCGTCAGTTGTCATATGCGCCCGGTTTGCAGCGCTTACCTGCACCTGAAGATCGCTGATGCAAATTACTGTTTTCTTTCGCCTTATAAGAATTCCATCAGATACGAGTGTCTGGTGAAGTCGAGATTGTCGCTGACTCTTCAACTTCCCCGGATGAACATCTTGAGTACTTGCTTCTGCGACCTTCAGTTAAATGTAACTAACTTCCTGTGGCAGTCAAAGCTACTGGTGCTTAAGAAAGTGCCATTGTTATTTCGTATGTTTAATTAGGTTGACACCGACAGAAAGGATTTGATCTTAGAGTTTACTTTGCATGACTGACGATGCACAGTAGCTCTAACCACATCACCAACATTAACTGAACCACATCATGTTTGATTATGGATAGAATTCTTAAATGCGCAAGGAATTGTTTCACCTCCGCTTTACAAGCCTCGGTTTTATTTTTCTATATTTTAATTTGCCACATTTCGACAAGTTCGTCTTGGGAAGGTTAAAATATTTTCTACACGTATGAAAATGTGTATTTAAATGCATACCAAGGTCTCATTTATGTGGCAGCTAAATACATTTGTTCAACATGAAATCCATCCTATGCACTGTGGACGTGATGCATTAAAGACATGATTTACACACAAGAAGGTCTGATATCTTGTAATTCACCTGTTTAGAGTTCCAAGTTTATAACTAAGCATGAAAATTGCGATGTAACTAATTTTAAGGCAAATTCCTAAAATGTATACTCTGCTCCCCTTATGAATTTGTAACTGTAATCATTCATGCCTAGAAAGAAATTCATCATGCAAAACCCACAAATCACTTGGCACATAGCTCTTAATTTCCATTTCAATCCGTTTGGTTTTATGAGAAAAATGCAGATTATTTCAGTACTTATTGATCACAATTCAAAAGCAGCACAAATGCTTAATTGCTGCCTTGTGTGCACTCAGGGCTCAAAGAATACTATTTTTCCAGCAAAGCTGCATGGCTTGTAATGCAAACTACTATCATCTACAACATATTTACAACTGGTAATTGTGATATCTATAATGCAAAGCAACAAAAGCAGAAGTTGAATGTGATTCAATATTTTAATTGAAAAACAAACAAAAAAGTTATTTGCATACAGCCATCAAAGGGTACAAAACAAAACAAGGGCATAAGAATGAGCCAGTTAAAATGATTATCCTTTTAATTTAAAACTAAATCAAACAATCAAATATATTGAAAAATCAAAAATTTACCAGATTACCATCAGAACATTGTCTTACCAGTGCATATGTAACTGCAGCTGAGCAGGTTGGGTTAAGTGTAGGAAAACTCAAATACACGTGACTTTACAGAATGACTGTTGAAGGACAGCTTTCAGTCTGACATGCGAGTGCTCTTATGTATCCACTACACTTAGACCCAGCATGTATGGACTCCGGTGGCAAACTGAATTGGCCAAACTCCCATGGTTCAATACACAACGATCAGACTCACACTGTACATACAAACACACTGACTGATGGCATGACCAGGTAAAATGCATGAGAGGCATCTCATGTTGTCAGAGAAAAATTCATACAGTTAAGGCCTTGATTGGAGGGGTGGTGATGGGGGGGAGGGCAATCTCGATGGAATGTAAATTACAAAATAAAAAATGATGGAGGGGATGGGTTTTAAAAATGAAAACAAACAAAAACAAACAAACAAACAGACACAGGCCAGAGCCTAAACTCCTAAACTCTCTGCACTGGACAGGGGTGTTTACCGGTAGTGGCGTGGTGGGGGACTGTGGTGCTGTGCGGGGAGCCTGCGGCTGGGGGGGCTATGGCGAGACATGGTATGGCGAGGGGGTGAGTGGTAGCGGTGGGGAGGGGAAGCTCTGCTATGGTATGGGGGCGAGTAGCGCCCACGGGATCTGGACCTGGAGCGAGAGCGCCCCCAGCTGGAACCTCTTTCCTCCATGACCCGGATGTAGGCAGTTTCACCCTGCAGAACACAGAACAAATTGGTTGGATTACATGAGACATCCTGTTATTGGACTAACTATCCTAACTAACTATATACCTAACTATTAGGCCAGCTGCAGCCAGCAATGCATTTTACCCCTTTCGTATGCCCATCCCATCGGTTATTTTTGACGTTTTCAACCCAAAATGCATTGCTGGCTGCATTCTATGTGCAGCAACATTTTGATTGCCCCTTGATAAGACTTTTATTAGATTCAACCAGGTGATGTCACTTTTTGCTACAATGGTAGTTTACGAATGAAAGGATTTTAAAAGCATTCAGCCTTTAAATTCATTAATACAATGTGGCCTCTCTTGATTGGCAAACTTTTCTGAGAACAGTGCAATAACGGGCATAAACTGTGTGTACTTTGAACTCATTGGTCCAGCCAAATCACTCCCACTGACCAGGAATTCCCCAACTACTTCACCATTAACTTTCACAAACTACAACAAAATGCATTGGCAGTAAGTAAACAACATATTTGCTGTCTTAGTGGCTGGGAAAAATGTTAAGAGGTTTAAGTTATGCCAGACTGGTACCCGCAAGATGAAAGTGGCAATTACGTTGGCAGGCAAACTGGCCAGGCTAGGTTTCATTACCTGGTGAGAGCGGAACTCTGTTCCATCTAGACGCCTCAGGGCATACTCCATGTCTTCCCTTCGCAGAAACTCAACCACACCCTCACCATCGCGCTGCACATCTGCAAAGCAGACATCCCCTGCCTCACGCATGTGGTCCTTCAGGTCCTGCCAGCTGCCTGTCGGAGGGAGACCTGAAAAAAAGTGACACTAAACATGAGACTAGAGACAGTGCTAGAATTCCAGTAAAGCAGAGATAATTAATGTGTGTGAGCAACTCGTTTTCCCCCTCACAAGGAGTGACTTCATTGATTACTGTATTTCACTTAGATTTTATGCATATGACAATCATGCAAAACTGTGTGAGGGTTGTTTAAATTTAAATTTGCACCTGAGTAACTCTGGATTTAAGTTATCGAAACAAAAATGAAGTTTATTCCACCTACCAGGCGCTACACACTTGTAGCTCTGCATGCTGTATGTATGCTGTAAGTGAACTAGACCAGAATGATCCTCCTGCTGAGGCCAGTCCAGTAAGTGAGATGAGGTTGAAAGCCTACGACCCACGACGTCTACCTACCAGTCACTATCACCCGGAACTCAGACCTCCGAGAGGGGGGTCCGAATCTCCCCCTGGGTCCCCCTCCCATGGGGCCACTAAACTTGGATCCAGACGAGCGGGGGTATTCCACACGCAGCTTAGAGTCTCCAAATCCATATCCATTCCTTCCATAGACAGCATCCTCAGCATCCCTGGGGGAGAGAGTAAAGGACTCCTAATTCTCTATTAATGACGGACACCTGACATTCCCTTCCTCCATGATCTCTCTGCGGCTGGGCGGAAAATGAAACAGCCAGGCGCAGAAGCTAACTCACCGTGGATCCTCAAAGCGCACAAAGGCAAAGGGGATGGTGCCTCTGTTGTTCTTCAGCTCAATATCCCGGATTTTTCCATATTTGTAGAAGAGATCCTCAATGTCCCTCTCCTGCACATCCATGGGAAGGTTCCCCACATAAATCCTTCCGTCCGTCATCGCTTGTTTTGGCCAAACCCAGCTAACGTGGAGAGATGATGTTTTCCGTGCACAGATGCGAGGAAAATCCCAATCCTAATCCGTTTTCATCCAATCCCCTATTTACAAATATACAAAACGGTGGGCAGTGAGGTGGTAGTACTGTTGAGCTCAAGAAACACACCAACGGACCTCTCCAACGCCCGAGTCTGCAAACTTCAAAATACATGAATGTTACTAAAGCCTTCCACTAGACAATTAATTTTGGCATGCAAATCTCAGTACTTGCAAAGTCTATAAAAGGCAACATTAAGATGTTGTGAAAACTAATCTAGAGCCATAGACAAATAGGGATTTCGTGTGATACATCTCAAAATGCCTGTCTTAGCCGTGCTATTAGCTATCTACCAAAAATGGGTGCACATGCTGGTTTCCGAGCGCCGAAAACACGGAAGTGTTAACATTAGGCAAAGTTACAGTACATGAAATTATACTTTCATAACCATCTAATTTCAACTTAAAATCAGCTTAAATGACTTGAAGGTTACATAAACTAGCTACTGTGTTTGTTGGCTAGCGGCTAACTTCCGTTTATATCTAACCGCTAACGTTAACCTGGAGAGGACTGCAAAGATAATTCACAGCCCGTTGCTGGAGGGGCGATCTTAGTAAAGTTAAGCAACGTAAAAAGCTATCCAACTAATGTTAGCAAAGCTCAGGCGGTATGGTCGCAGTGCAAAGTAAAGGCTTTAATATCGCCAAATTATTTATATCCTGCAAATAAGAAACGAGACATTGCGATGATAGATTAACGTCTCGTAGATAGACCATAACATTAACATTAGCATAGCAATAACGTTGCTACAGTTCGTCAACATGAGTGGAATAACTAAATAAATGATACTCTATTGCAACTGTCGCCATTAAATGTAGGCACTGTCACCTTAAATGATCTTTCAGGGGCAAGTTAACGTTTACAACGGGCCAAATTGAAGGAGTTTCCTCAAGGCCTCTGGACCAAGATAGCTAACCAAGTGAACGTTAGCGAAAGCAGCTGGAGTTGTAGCGTTAGTCAGAATTATCAATCTCCTAGCATCGCGTATCATAGCGACTTTTACCATCACACATGACAGTTGTTCTCTAAAGCATTTCTAATTTGCGTTTTCATGCACGCTATACTGTGTCGTTGCAATCAGCGTTGCTAGCCTTGCAGTCATGCTAGTTATTTCGTTTGCTAACAGTAACGTTGTATTACTGCAGGAAACCTTTGTTGAGACATTCATTGTTAGCAACCTGTCGTATCAAAATGCTCCGGCTTCTGTCTAAAGATAGCTAGCAAACAGCCATCTAACCTGCTAGCTAACAATCTAGCAGGCTACAGACAAACGTTAACGTTCTCAGTTTTGTTAAATTATGGGCAACATGACTTCACTCTGCTGTACGCAACTTACTCGTGCACAATATATGTGTAGAAAACTAGTTAAACAATTAACAAGAAATCTTTGTATTTTACCTTCAACAACAGGGCAAAATACGGAGGTCTCGCGCTTCCCCCGGAGCAGGAAGTATTTGACCGCTCCCTCCCTCCGAACACCGACTGTTCAATCAAGGCGATACTGACGCTACTGTGCAATTCCGCCCCCTCAAGGTCAGCTGCGGCTGTGCCAAAGCTGCCTTTTCGACCTCGGCCTAGTGTAGTCTACTCTATCAGTTTGGTAGATGTTTAGAGGGGACCATTATTCAGAGGTCATCTGATCACTGTTGAATACGCACAACTCACAGCTTGTTTTTTTTTATGTTTCAAAAGCATTATGAATAGGCCTAGACTTTTATGCAATTTCTACTTGGTTCTTGGTTCTACTAGGGTCCGGGGACGCCCAGTGGTCTGGCAAGCAATTGTCTCTCACTAATACCCAAACTGAAGCGAGCAAGTACTCCACCACCCATCATGACTGCATTCTACAGAGGAACCATAGAGAGCATCCTTACCAGCTGCATCACTGTGTGGGGTGGGAGCTGCACTGACTACAACAGGAAGACTCTACAACGCATCATGAGGACAGCCAAGAGGATCATTGGTGCATCACTCCCCTCCCTGCAAGACCTGTACACCACCTGCCTCACCCGAAAAGCCATCACAATTGTCAGCCATGCAAGTCACCCAGCACACAGTCTGTTCGGTCTCCTGCCCTCTGGAACGAGGTACAGGAGCCTCCGCTCCCGCACTACCAGACTCCGCCAACAGCTTCATACACCAGGCTGTGAGACTGCTGAACTCTTTCCCTTCCCCACTCCCAGTCCAGTGTCTTCCTATTTGCACACATCTGCTGCTAATTGTTCTGTTTTTATATTTATTATATTTTTATACTTATTATTATCATTACTGCTGCTACTGTGGCAAGTACTGCCTATTGACATTTGCACATTGCACTTTTGCACTAAAAACACAATTACAACTACCTCTAAATGCACAAAGCTGGAACACTCAGTGAACTTCACCTCATGCTTTGTCTGTCTTGTCATGCTTGCTACATTAGTAGTGTACTTAGGATGTCAAGTACATGTGAAGAAATTGACAATAAAAGCGACTTTGACATTGATAAATGGCCAGAGCCTCTGTACAAATGTAGTGTAGTACAAGGGGCTGGTTAATTAGCTGGATGCATCAACTGAATTCAAAGTCATTGCTTTCAAGCCCTCCCTCTGTTCGTTGATTGGTCTGCATAGCCCAGAGTCGGTGGAAACATAAGCCTTCGGATAGATCCCTGACACAGTGGTGTTGCTACATGAGAAATTGAGCGGAAGCACTAGGCAGTGCCAGGCTGTTGATTTATAAGCAGGCTATAAAGCAAGAACAAAACATGTTTTTCACAATACAATCTAAGATAAGATGAACTTTTACTGATCTGCATGAATTAAAGTTCCATGGCAACAATAAAATGGGCATTCCCACAGGAAGTACAACAATACAATATAAATGTAATATAAATATAAAATAATTGCATTTATTTTTTAAAAGTTTAATGGATATCAGTTTAGCATCTTGATGACACACAGGGAAACTACACTAAAATCAGCTAATTTCATCACACCACCACATCTTGTAAAATGTTCATGTTTCACACCTTTCCTATCACAACTGAAAATCATTATCTTAACATTTAATTAAATCAGCCTATTTTTTGTGTTCTTTCACACAGGCAGCATGGGTAATTTTTCTAAAAACACACACCATGAATGTCATGTCTCAAAAACATTTGCAACGGGACCTAAACCAATAGCCCTTCAGTGCTGCTTATATGAGCACTCTGGAAAAACAGAAAACAAGCAGGATCAACTGTAGATAAACGTGTGCACCAGTGGAACAGGTTTCTACTCTGCTTCATGCAGCAGTTTCTGTCATAATAAGAATGAAGTTAGCTCTGTAAGCTCTAAAAATGAGCAGACCATCAACATTACACATCGATACTGTCATTGACTCTCTTGTGGAATACAATCTCCCACGGAGCTCCTCAAAGCAACAGTGAGTAGGTCTATAACTGAATACAGATTTTCAGTCAATAGTCATAGCTCACTATGTATGACATTTCTCATTGATGTAACAGTTTTGTGAATGAAGTATGGGCTGATTCATCAAATGTTGTCATTGTAGTTAATAATCAAATGCTGAAAATAAAACGTCTTAAATCACTGTAGGGCTTTGTTGCCTGAAGGAGTGGTTATTCACCTTGAATGAGACGCAGAAACCTGATGAGCCCTGCTGTTATGTAGCCTGTATTAGGCATTTCTCTCATAGCGTTCCTTCACACCTCTTATTTTCTTTGACTGCTTTTAAGTCTAACATGTTAACATGTTAACAAAAGGTAACTGAAAAGGTTTATTTGCTAACAGATAGTCAGCATCTTAAAAATGTGATCTTGTAGAAGGCTTTTACTTTCTTACACTGAAATGCTATATATATATATATATATATATATATATATATATATATATTTTTTTTTTTTTTTTTTTTATTTTTTTTACCTATAAAGCGGTTCTTCTGCATTTTCAAGAAAAAATGGGCGCCAGAACCAGAATGTGAGCACCCTAGAGGTATTCTTGTCAAGATGATATCCAAGCCCATCGTGCATTTGAAAGGTGCTGTGTTTAGCCAATAAGCCACTGGATGATTGATTCTTCTTTAGGCTATAATACACTTAGTGTATATTTGTAGCTTAAACTACATAGTGAACATGTGCAAAGGGATCCTTGCAGATGTTAAATTATAAAAATGAGGAAGGTTTAATGCTGTGTTATTCAGTGCAATGTGAAATAAGACACTATGTGAACATTTCAGTTGGAAAGGGTATTTTTGACTCCTGGTCCCCAAAACATGTTTTGAATGTCAACAAAGGGGTTGAACAGGACATGTCAATGCATTCAGCTCAGTCTACAAACACTAGCGTATGTTTAGTGAAAACACTAAACACTATTTTGGTAAGTTTCTCTACTGTAGTTGTCCAACAAACTGACTTTAGCCAAGGTAAGTATACAAATAATGAACCAGTCAGTGTCCACGTAAAAGAAATCTGGTTCACTGGAGATGCTGGCAAGGAAAAAATAACCAGTTCAGAAATGATGGTTACTGCTGCCAGGAATCAGTGAGTCAGCAAAAGACTGTTTCGTTGAAGACTCTTTCGTTTCATTGTATCAAATAGTTTGGCACATCTAGCCTTCTTTGCACTCTGGCCTATTTTATGAAGCCAATGACGGGTGACGTCTGTGTGCAGAGAAGACTCTTGACAAACTAACCCAGTGAGCCTAGGTTTTTACAGCCTTCTTTACCTCTTCATGGCTTAGACCCTTTAAAATTACATTCCTCATAATTGTGGTAAGGTACTGAATTAACTGAATCTTTTAATAGAACTCCACGTATGCTATACATTTGAAAGTGTTAACGGTTAACTTTAGCATGCAGTGCTGTATGGTTGCTTGATGTTTTTAATCCTTAACATTTCACACTTTCCAGGCATTTTATCAGTTGCCCAATATGAATACGTTTGACGCAGCTCTGGAACATAAATTTACCAGAAAAAAACCCAAATAAAAACATTACTGTCTTACTAGCTAGGCTATACTTAATGTTAGCTGATAACGGTTAGCGTTAACTTACCTCATAGCTCACTGAATCCACAAAAACTTTAGCACCTCCAAACTAATAATTTTATTTTAGCCACTAGCAAATAATTCAGTAATTTACCACAAAGGTTGGTGGATTTGAACGTCAGATTAACCCTGGTTAGGTTATTATACGGAAATGGAATTAATTTAGCCCATTTTTAAACCTAAGTTAGCTCACCAGTAAGAGGAAACTATTTGCAATCTTGGGCCATCTGAAGCGGCAATCACTGAACCTGACGTGCACTGTTACTAAACAGTAGTTAAACCGCAGTAAATGTTCTGGCAGGTTTTTGTATTTGTAGGGCAATGATGAAAATCAAACCCTGAAGCTGACCTATTAAATGAGATGAATAACTTTCCGTCAGTGTTTGGTAGGCCTATGTATAGTATGATGGCTTGGGGATGGCAAGTGAATCAAACTCTCAATATTGCTACAGTGCATCTGTTAGTTAGACCATGCAGTGTATAAGTATATAACAGTTAAAATGGTAATATTTTTCAGAACTCTCAGTGAGTGGCCTGTACAAGCATGCTGCACCTTAAGCCAAGTCTGTTCCGGTTTCTGACACGGAGATCCTTGCTTGGCGGGCTGCTGTTGTCTGTCATTATGGCATTTTACTGTCTCTCTTCAACAGTCCCAATGCATGTACATAAGTAAGTCTGAATTCAGCCATGGCTTTCTTGTGGCATTCCTAAATGGGCAATGTTCTTGGATCCCTGTATTGAAAAAACTGCACAAAATAATATTTTGTATTGTTCTGCATTTTTCAACCAACAGAACATCAGAGGCAACCCCCTGTCTTCTAACTCAAAGCCAGTTGTCCAATATGTCTTACAGATTTGGGGGTCAAGACAGTCAGTGTGTTCCAAAAACCGACCTCATGTTCATGAAGACCCACAAAACGGCCAGTAGCACCCTACTTAACATCCTGTTCCGCTTTGGAGACAAGCACCACCTAAAGTTTGCCCTCCCAGATGGACGTAACGACTTCTTCTACCCATCATTTTTCCTTCGCACACATGTCCGAGACTACCGTTCAGGCACTTGCTTCAATTTGGTTGGCAACCACATGCGCTTTAACAGACTTGAAGTGGAACAGCTTCTGCCTCCTGATGCTGCTTACTTCACCATACTGCGTGACCCAGCTGCAGTCTTTGAGTCATCCTTCCACTATTATCAAAGTGTAGTTCCATTTACCTGGTTCATTCCAGGGGAAGATAAACTGAGTGCCTTTTTGGAGAACCCAGAACAGTACTATGTCTCAGATGGATTTAATGCATTCTACCTCAAGAACCTGTTGATATTTGACCTGGGATATGACAACACACTGGAGTCAAATGACTTGCGCGTGACACGGGCAATCCAAGAAGTGTCTGAGCGATTTCAGCTGGTATTGCTGGCTGAGCACTTTGAGGAATCCCTCGTTCTTCTCAAGGATGCCCTCTGCTGGGAGATGGAGGACCTTCTGTTCCTGAAACTCAATGTCAGGAAGGGTTCCTCTGTATCCCAACTAAGCCCTGAACTGAGGGCCAAGGCCCTTGAATGGAACAGTGCTGACTGGAGGCTCTACCGCCACTTTAATCACTCTTTCTGGGCTAAGGTGGAAGCATATGGCCGTCAGCGTATGGAGAGAGATGTGGAAGAGCTGAGGAGAAGGAACATGGAGATGAGGGCCATTTGTGTGGAGGGTGGAGCTGCTGTGGACCCCATGGAAATCAAGAACACTGCGCTGGTGCCATGGCAACCCATGGGGGAGAAATCCATTATGGGATATAATCTGAGGAAGGACATTGGACCTCAGCATGCAGAACTTTGTCGTAAGATGCTGACTCCGGAGATCCAGTACATGACGGAACTTGGGGTAAACCTCTGGGTCACAAGGTTATGGGGGTGGTTTAAGGACAGCGTCTTTTGGCTGACCTGATGAATGTGTGAGGACGTGTAGCCAGTGAGGACGTGTAGCCAATAATTTGTAGACACTGTAAGACTCTAAAAATGAATTTCTAGTTTTAGATTAACCTTTTAAATAATGCCATCTTAGAACAGATAGAAGACCATTACCATGCTGACTGAAGCACAGCTCTCTCGTCATGATCACCAACTAACTGGTGTTTACTAATGATGAAAATTAAGTTTATAATCCGGATCATTATATTTTATTGAGAGACATTTTTGGCACCACGATAGAACTGTCATTTAACTTAAATATGAAAATGAATGTGTATTACAGTGTTAAATTCGTAAAATCTATTTATTGGTCAAACATTTGTTACATTGAAACTATTTCATCTGATGACATCCTTTTCATTTCAAATGACCAGTTATAGATCGTTACAGGGCAGAATTTTACCACCCAAATAGTGTGTGTGCTGTTTTGCTCTGATGTTAAGCTCTGTTCTGTTTACCTGAAATATTTAATGTACAAAAAATATTTAATGTACTCTAAAGTTAACTACTTGATGATATGTTTGAGCTCAATGTCCACTGAAATGACAAAAGCAAAATCAGTTGTTGTTATTAAAATAAAATAGTAGTTGATAACTAGTTGAAGTTGGTTACTTAACAAAAGACCATGAAGTAGGTCACGTAGTCCTAGAATCCATCAGTGAACTAGTAGTTAACATACACTTTTTAAAATATAATTAAAGGAGAAGTCTGGTGTAAATCAGTTGATAGCCCTGTTGTTCAACGCCACCCAAGTGCTGTCTGTAGGAGAAATAACCAGCAAACTTGATACAACATAGGCTGAATAGTGAACTGGCAGCTAAAGTTAACAGAATGGGGCCTAGGAATATGAAACTGAAAGTTTTTGTGCCCCATTCGGATAATGTTAGTTGCTGGTTTGCTCTTAGGTCTATGTCTGGTTAAATTTGCTGGTTCTTTTTTCTACAGACAACATTCTGTGAACTCTAACAACAAGGAATTTAATTGCTATTTTCTGTCAGAATTGGTCGATGTCCAGTGCTCTAGAATGCTAATAGAAACAATTATGACATTTCTTTTCAGTTACCTTGAGGGCTGTAGTGGTAAAACACGAGGTGGGTAAACTACGAATCCGGTGATTACTGTAAAGTAGGCTGTGACATGCACATAGATATTTTTTAAAATGTATGCAGAAAATGTTTAGTGATAGAAGGTTGTTTGTAGTATTAAACGATACATGTAGATAATATGGTGGGATTCTGGATGTTAAACGTTGCATTTAGTACATAAACTAAAGGTGGGGCATGAATAAACTTACAGAATTTGGGAGGTGGTTAAACTGTGTTTACTTGCGTTTATCCTTCACTACAGCCCTGGTTACCTCCATAGTACACGGCCAGTCAAACAGAACAGAACAGATGTCTTCTTTGTAATTGGAAATTATATGTAATACCAGCAATGGCCAGGAGGTGAGGCTGATAGCGTTTGTTTATTTTACCAAATCAATCATTGTTCATAAAGCATTAATAGCTACCCAAAAATAACAAAGTGAAAAGGGTTTTTTTCTATTCTGCATGATTCACAACAGGAGACTCCTATGTAGGTGGATGGCTTCATCAATTGAGAAATGAAAATGAATGGCAATCGAAAACTCACTGACTTGCCACTGTCAGATTTTTTTTACTTACATGCCAGTCACCAACCACTTGACACCCTGATCAGGTATCAGGTTTTGGTTACAACTATAAATCCTGGCCACATGATTTCAATAAAGAAAACAGGCTATTTCAAAGATTCAATTAATTTTATTGCGAGGTACATTGAGATACTAACTGTAAGACGTGGTAAAACTGCCATTCATAATAAATGAATAACTGAAACGCTGTGTCACAAAGCAGCATTGTGTGTAGGGTATGTGGCATTCCGACTGACATATAATCATTACTGCAAATGCCCACGACAGCCGTAGTGGACCTGGCCCTGATGTTTTGAGGCAGACTACTGGAGATGGTTCAAAATGTTATTTAGAATGCAAACCAGATGCAAACCAATAAAAAGGTTTAAAAACTGGGCAAAAAACGTATTTATTGTCACACTTCAAGTCTCTGGAAAAACTATACGCTGGTTAACCACTGGCCAATCAGAGAAGACTGTTGTTTCTTCGGCCCAGTAAAATTACGTTCAAGACGTAACTCGATTGTTATAGGAGGTTGTTGAGACGGCTCTCACTCTGATTGGTGCATCCCTCGCCTCCAGACAGAGTAGGACTTCGATAGATTCCCCGGACTGTCGAGTAAGCAGTCTGGCTGACGGTAGCGTTGCTGCGGCTGGAATGGGGGGCTTGGCCCCGGGCCAATTGTGGTTAGAGTGGCTCAACGTTGAGTGTAACTAACTACCAAGTTTAACGGTTGGTAGGTGACTCAACATTGCCTTCTACGGGGCCGCAGTGCCCAGCAAGGTTGTGCTACTTCTTTTGAGCACGGTAGCTTTCCTAACTAATATCCATTCAACTGACTGACCTGCTTTTTGCATGATATTGCTGTGCAACAGCAATTCTGGGTCAGAACTGGACGACAATGAAGGGGTGTGTAAGTAACACTGACTGCATTAATGTTAAGTTATTATGTTAGATCATTGCATGGGCACGACTGGGTGAAATATCACCTTGCAAGAGTCATCTGAACTCCACTAGCTAGCGAGCTAGCTAATGCCTGGTGCTTGTGATCAAGGCGATGAATAACGAAATTCTTTAGCAGACTTGTTTAATAGTAGAATTGCAAATCATATAACGTTACTTCGACCATGAAACAAAACATTAACTTGGTGCGGAAGACTGCTTGCTAACTGGGTCGCTGTCAGTTACCTAACCCAAGTCCTCCTACATATTGAAAGTGTGAGGTTTGCTAGCTAACCTTAGCATGACACGGTTTGTGCTCTCCAGCTGCCGAAAGAAGGCTAATTGGACGCGGTGTCCCTGTCTGACAAGACATTTATATAGACCATCTCGGCCTATATGTGTCTAGTTCAACACGTAAACGTTATTAGTAAGCAATCACCATATAACTTCAGCTGCTGGTGTGATAGAAGTATGCGGCTTTGTTCTTTAGTTGTGAACTCCAACCGGAAAGTCGTGGCAAAACGACCAAATTTGGTAAATAAAGGGAAGAGCTGGAAGCGCTGTCCGTCATTAAATTATCCTGTGTGCATGGTCCAAGAACTGTAACAAAATTACCGATTTTGATGGTGGACTTGTGTTATGTAGGAAAATCTTAATAACAGTGTTAGTGTTTTTGTTGCTCAGTGTTGATGTCAGGATTTTCCGTCAACTGATATTCAGTTCTTATTTCACAGCTATCCTTAAAGACTAGAAGTACAAACATATTTGCTATCCTGCAGCTATCTTGTGTACGGGTTGTTTCCTGTCGATAAGGGTTAATGGCTGCAAAGATAGCGTTATTGTATTGTAACCTTCATAATGTTGAGTCCGTTTGGTTTGCTGCGCTCCCTACAAACTAACGTTACGATAACAAAATGACCGAATATAAGAGCCTAGTACTCTCATTTGTCTCCCAGAATAGCTCACAAGGGTGACATCTAGGCAAAGGCATTTCGCAGTTTCACGGGTTGAAGTCGAGGTTTTGCAACTTACTCAAGATTTGTAGTTGGTAGTGCATCATTTTAAAAGGCAAAGACCTCTTATCGTGAAAATGAGTGCTGACATGACTGTAAGCACAATAGTGAAGCTTTGGTAGTCCTAAAATTAGATGACGAGACCGATGAAGTCATGCATACCCTGTAGGATAACGGTTGAGGACATGGCTCCATTCTTGAACAGACACAATAGGAATACTCTTTTAAGCCCATATATGTAACCTAAATAAACTTAATAAGACATACGTTGTACATCAGTATTAATCGATGCCTGATGTCAAAATGCCGGCGTGCATTTTCTTGCAGTATTCCCCCCTCCCTCCTTTCTGGCGCGCCGGGTCTGCAGTGGAGCTGTTAACAGATGATCCTGGTAAGATTCTGCAGCTCACATCGACTGATATTTCTTATTTCGGTGCATATCAATACTTTTACAGTATATGTGATGCTTACATGAAGTAAATAAGTAGTTTAATTGTTGGTTGTCAAAATCAAGCATCAACTTTGGATAATAGGTTTTTGCCAATTATGTATCCAGTATCAGTAATTGTGCATATGCATTTCCTGTTTGTCTTGACTGCTATTTTGTAGTGTACAAAAATACTACAAAACTACAAAATAGTGTAGTGTAGTGCTTGCTTGTGCACTTATTTAATGGTAGCAGTTCGGTGGTTTCTTCTGAAATCCAGTTTGGTGTTGAATAAACACCAAGACCTGTATAAGTATCCAAACAGCCATGCTGTATGACATCTTTTCTGTCTGTAGGTGTATCTGTGTGTGTATTAGGGGGAAAAAAGGAACTGGTGTGTGTAGACGCTCTGTTGTTGGAGCAGAGTCAAGAGGGGTGTGCCTCCCGCCGTGTGTGTGTGCGCGCGCACGCTGCAGGCAGAGGAGGGTTCAACGGGTTCAGCTGCACTCGGCGGCAGGGACGGGGAGGGGAACAGAGGAAAAGCGGGTGTGTAGTCTGTGCGTGTTTGTGTGTGTGTGTGTGTATGTGAGCTGGGGAGACGTGACCTGGTTTGACTGGAGCAGGAGGGAGAAGCCGCGCTGAGCTGCATTGAGAGGCGGGATCAGGCCAGAGCAGGTGGCCAGCCACTCTGCGGCTGTCATGCGCACTGGCTCAGCTAAGCAGAGCATACTCTAAATTCTATGTGTGTTTCTCTCTGTGCATGGGGAGTTGCTTCAGTCTGACTTTGCCTTTTTGTGTCTGTCTGTCTGCTTTGTCAGAGGCAAACATTCCAGGATCAACAAGGCTTGTGTGCTCGAGTCATGTCGCTACCTGGATGTGTCCTAACACGAGACAGAATATAGGCAGGACTATTTTTAAGGTGCAAAAATGGCAATTTAAAGTTTCCATCTTGGAGGTAGTTAACCTCTGTAGATAGCGCAGTCCTCTCTGGATATGCCACTATAATTGTGTTATCACAGACACGCTGTTAATATCCATTCATAAAAGAGGCTTGTATCAAGTCAAACCCACTACATTCTTATTGGACCAAAGCACACCGTATGTGTGATGCGCACATTTAGGAGTACGGGTTGAAATGATGCTGATGAAGGCTGATGAAGTTTAGGTTGTAAAACTTCCAAAACCTTTAATTCAGACATGATTGTGACCTCTGTTGATGTTCTTTCGGTTTGTCTTTTAGGAAGCAGCTTCTGACTCGAGCAATGGGACGCTCCCTGAGGTGAGTAAAGCTGACAGTAGAGCTTAATTTAGACAGACCATGAAAATAGGCTACTGTTATAGACAGCAGCTGTGGTGGTGACATACTTGTAGTGACAAAGCACTGAATTAGAAAAGAAAGTACAGCCGCCCTGTAGTTTTATGCTGTTTCTATTCTCTTCTGTTTTCACAGTGACAACATCAGAGTCCCGTTGTCGTCAGCAGTGGTGGGGAGCAGCGATGAAAACTTAACATTCCTTTCATTCGATGTTGGATAGATATGATCTTTTAGATTATAGAAATATCTACATGGGAGTACTTACCCCTGTCTAGTAACTGTCTAGTTTTTTTTTTTTCTTAGGCCTTTTCTTGTGTGTCTTTGTGTTTCTTATCTGTTTTGGCTGACAGATGGTATAAGGTAAAAAGCTATATCATGAATGTGGGACATGGCTCTCACCTGTATGTCGGGTTTTTAATTTCATTAATTGTGTTAGGAAATACTCGGGACTCTAAGCCTTGATGATACTTTAACCTTCTTGGGGTTGGGGTTGGAGGGAGAGACGCCAAAAAAAGAAGACACAAAGCAACCTGAGGTAGAGCTGATGAGACTGGAGCTACCCCGTGGCCCATGCGTCTGTGTTTACAAACCCCACAGGTGGCCCTGTGTGGCCGACAGCACTTGCAGCAGCATGTCTTCCACTTGTCCACTCAATACACTTTGCACTGCTTGTCTCATTATTCACATCCACTGTACATTGCTGTTCTGTTCGTAACCCCTGGAGCCATCAACATTTGTCAGAGCCCAACACCTAATTTTAAACCTGTTCAAACCTAGCACAGATGTTTTTATTTTGTAAAAATCCCCACCCTCCCATTCCCTGGTGTACATGCCTGTTCACAAAAGCTTTGATCAGGGTCACAAAAAAGGGTCTATGTTAGTTCTGTATGCAAGTCAAAACGTGCACCTGTTTTGTGAAAGGCTGCAAAAACCTCACAGATTCATCAGACAACAACACTCAGACTAAAGGTGCACGCTTCATTGTGCCAGCAACCAACTTCAATGAGTAACACACTTAAATCCTACAGTATGTGTAACCTCATACTTAGACCACAGATGATCCAATCTCACTATTCACACTCTTGACAGTTATTTACTGAGGCTAAGAGTCCCTGCTTACCATGTATTTTACTAAGTGCTTTCAGAGATCATGGTGTGTTCATTTTGTTTTGTTAGAATATTGTTTTTTTTAATTATTATGAAATGTTTTTTTGGTTCTGTTTCGCTTTGCTAGTATAAAAAAGATATCTAATCATGTGCGTTGTGATATAGAAGTAGCTGTAGAAATGCATTGTTTCCTTGTGGTAAGTGATTGAGATGCTGCCACGGATTTGAGACACTGATGAATGGTGCTATTTTGGACTTTAATCTGCTCCTTGGTAAGGTAGCTCTGGTGGGTTTCGTTTTATATTTTTCACGTTCTGAGAAGGTGTTGGTTCTTTGTGGTCTGGTTGTTGTAACTCGGTCTGGATTGACTGGTCTTGTTTTTTTTTTGTTTTTTTTTTTTCCTGTCGTTTTTTTTTCTGTGCGGCTTTCTCATTGGATTTATGGGTGAAACAAACTAACTGAAAAAAGATATATATATATATATATAGGCACAGCCGATATATTTTGAGAAGGAGGAGATCCAGTCATGTGGAGGGAGTGGGAGCAATCACAAAACTGCAATCTTTTAAAAGTTGTCTTGCCCCTCAGCACAGATAAGACTTGGACAATGGTAGTTATAGGCTAGTTCCCAGCACAGGTCACTTTTAGGAAATGTAACTCTCCTTGTCATTATGTACCATATGGGCAGTCACATAATTATATAAATAGAGTGTTATGTGGCGCAGTACAGTCATGAGTACGTCACCCAGAGATTTGCACACTACATTATTAAGACTGCTTCCATCAATCAATCAATCAATAAGCCAATCTGTCAATTAATTAATAAGTCAATCAGGGAGTCACAGGAAACTCTGAACACATGCCACAGTGTTAGATGGGCTTTTGCTTCTTCCATTGCTTAGCATAGTTTAGAGGCTGTAATGTGGGGCTGGGTGAGGGTAGAAAATAGTGGGCCATTTTACCCGCTGTCCCTTCCAAAAATCCATGCACCTTCCTCAGGCGCCGTTCGTTTGGGGTTTACGGTGTCAGTTGCTGCATTTTTACCAGCAGGTGATAACCTGTACATCTTTAGAAGTCAACTGTTTCTGAACAGATAGTCAAACTGAAATTGTGATGCACATATTTTTTTTTTTAGAAATGCATTTTTCCAAATATGTAGCATAACGAAGCTGAACAATCTTCATAATGACTTACCTATTTTGTAAAGTAATGTTACATTTTTCTTTGATAAAAATATGAACCAAAAAGCTTTCTATGAATTATTTTGGCTAGTGAGGTTAACTTAAAAGAGTATTGTGTATTCAGCATTTGCAGTTTTGTCTTTGCTTCCTGTCAATTCATACTTTTAACAGTCTCAATATGATGACCAACTTGAAAGCCCACGTTAGTTTCTTTGTCTTCCGTTGTTATCCCTCACTCACAGGGCCCTCTTTGCTTACTCTAGACTTTCCTTGACTTGAATTTTCTGTCCACTTGCATGTTCTGTGCTGTTCTGTTTATCTTTATTACTTCTTTTTCAAATATTCTTCCTTATAGACTAAGTATGCCAGCTGTCTTGTATATAGCAAGTGACTAGTGTAGGCAGGGTCTGTAACAGTATGAGATATTCTGTATTATTGAATGTGTATGATCGGTTTAAAAACCTAATGGAAAAATAAAAGAAAACACAGACACACACACACACACACACACACACACACACACACACACACATAAAGCCAGCTTAGTTACAGTGTCTTAACAATGATGCACTGATAGTATTCCATGTATTTTTGGCAAATTTAGCTGTAGTTAAATAAATTTGCAAGCTCTGAAAAATCACCTGTTTTTGTGTTTTTCTGCCCCCTCTCACTACAGTCCCTACAGTTTCTCTGTACTGATCAAATTAAGCGGTATATACATATATCTATGTTGGACCGATAGCTTTGTGATTGCAGAAGGAAAATGGAAATCCAGTGTCTGCTCTAGGTAACTTCATACAGGTGTTTAAATGACTCCTGGGCACCAAAGTAAAGAGTCCATTGGATAATGGTGCAAGTTTATAGCAGGCCTTGCTGACTGACCTTTGAAGAACACTAAGTAAAGGGCCATTTCCTGCCCCAGACATGAGCACCATGGTACAGACATGCCAGGGAGACCATTAGTAGGGTTCTTTGAGTCCGGTTTGAAGATTTGGTTTGCCATTTCAGAGGATGCATGTTCTGATATCAGTTACCCCTCAAACTTTGACATTCTAAACAGCCAGATCTACAATGTTTCCTTCCTCAGATTTGTATCATACTGAATTACATTTATGTCTTTTGAGTGCATGTTTTGATTTGCTATTTCAATGGATGCCAGTTGTGATTTGATGACGTGGTTTGACCTTGCCATTTGTCATTTACAGAATTGACTAATGTGTGAAACCATGGTGGATGCTTTCACACCTGTTGCAAAATTCTCAACTGTCAAGTGGTCAATGTTTTACAGCAATCAGAATTCATAAAATGACTGCCTTCACACAAGTCACAAACATCAATTATGGATCTGTGTGGCACAACATTGTTTACTCTCAGGTTACGTCTAACATTGGTAGTGGTTTTTAAGTAGGCTACGTACATGACCTTAAGGAGATCCAGAAAGTTATTGAAAATTGAATAGGCTTGATATTGTAATCTAAACAAAAAAAAACATTAGATTTAAAATGCTTGAGTTTGAATCTATATCCTCAGCACAGTTCTCCCACAAGGTTGAGGACAACAAATTATTTTCCCCCAAAATAGGAGGGGTGGGGGTGGTGGTGGTTGGGGGGGGGGTGTTTGTGATTGAGGTTGATTTGTCACATCAGTATTTTTGGTGAAAAATGACCACTTAATGGGTGTCCAATGATCATAATGTGCAAATGGCTCTTGTGAACACAATGAGTCAGCAGTTCAGCATACATATTTATCCCATCAATTGTTACGGCCCCACTGAGCTCATAGACAAAGCTGGGTTCTGACAGCACAGATTCCAGAGCTTTGTGGAAAGTTACTGGCCCCTGGATCTGCAGCTCGGCTCACATGCAGTCTTTGATAATAAGTCTGAATGGCTGCTACAATCACATGGGAAACCCAACCAAGGGGAAACTTCTGGTCTGACACTGAACACAGGGCTTACTACTTCAGATGGCTGAAATTTGTGAATTTCTGCAGTCTATCTGGGAGGGAGTGGGTGTTTTGTATTTTAGGTTGATAAACATAAAATATTTGATTTTGATTTTCCATGAACAATTATCATGACAATGATCAACATGTTCTTAGTCCAGTGCAACCATTTGGAGCATGTTCAATTTGTTGAGATTTTGGGGTCTAATATGAGAAACTGTTTTCTTTATTTGTATTGCATTGAGAAATGCATGAAATTTGTGGTAACCCACATTGTCCAAAGCATTATTTACAGCCAGACTCCAGACATGAAACTCAGCCCTTTCCTTGTGGGAGGTGGAAACTTCATTCTTTTAAATGAGACAGCGACATGAGAAGCAAACATTTAAATAGTCACTGGCAGGCCAGATGGGGGAGAGCTATCACCTGTCCTACCATGAGGAAATAGGGCTCAGCATCAATTGTGTATTGTCATCACCACTATGACATTTACTAGTAACTGCACTCAGCTGCAAAAGTACTCATTCTAGCTAGGTCAATACAGTGCGCTACAGACAAGAGATACCATTATCTACAAGAGTTTGGCAAGAAGTTTGAGGAGAATGCGGTGTCTGCTTCCTTCTGGAAGTCTTCTAGAATTGCAAAACCGTCTTGATTACTTTAGACACTAATGTCTTCCGTAGTAAATTCACAACATTAGTTTTTAGGAAAACAGTTCAAAACATTATCTACAGAGATATCCACAGCTGAGACTTGCCAACATTTGCAGCATAGGCTATAAGAAAGAGCAGCATTAAAACCTTTCATGATCTGTCAACACCATCTTTTATTTACTAATCATACTCTGTGCAGAAATAAATGTAAAAGTTTACTGTTATGCAAGAAACGCTACAGGTGTTAGTGCATGTCTGATATTTCAAGGCTGCTATAACAATTAAGTTTTCCCCCAGCATTTGTTTCATGCAGAGCCTCCATTGCAGGAAGGAAAGGGGGCATTATCCTGTTTACATGGGGACAAAGTGCTGCTGGTTGTTGTCCCCTGGGAACTGCAGGATGTTTAGATGACACCAGGCAGAGTTTGCAACGTCAAATGAACATGAACTGAGCAAATTCAGCATGACCTGACCATCATGACCCCCCCGCCCCCCGAATGTGGGTACAGGTGTGTCAGAACATATATCAACACACTGTTCAAAACATTTGTGATATCTACAGGTGTCTTGGAAGGGGTGGGGGGCAATGTCTGGTATCTGCCTGTGAAAGTTGGGCTGCTGTGGTCTCCCACACAGCCTTCTTGGAGAGAGAACAGAGAGGTGTTAGAACACAGTGGATTTGAGTTAAATCATACTTGGCTTGCTTGTGACCCTGGACCATTTTTTTATTCGCTTGTTATGACGAGGTGAGGGAGTGCATTTGGCACTCTCCCCTGGCGAACTGCCATGCTTCATTTATCTGAGAGCTACTAGCCACAGCCCAGTCGCATATACTTCATGTGAAACTAAACAGAAACATACAGTAGGCTTGTCTTATATGCGCTCACATAACTTATGGCTACAATATGCAAAACAGTCTCAGTTTACCTACTATTACAACCTGCTTTTAAGAGACAGAGTTCAGTTAAACTTGCAAAACCAGGGAAAGTTCACCTCATTAAAAAAACTAAGGAAAATGAATGATCAACTTTAGTTAGTTCTTAACTAGTACTATAGCATATCACAATTCAGACAGAAGAAACTTCTCTCCTGTTTTCTTTTAGTTTTGCCTCATGAAAGGAATTTCCCAGATCAGTCTTGTGAATGGCAAATCATATTTCTCATTATGGGATAAGAAAAAGTCTGCCAAAGACCTCCTACTTCTTAGTCTCCATAAGGGCTTAGACCTCACAATAAACAGAAAGCTACAATCCGTACAGAATCCGTAGTTACTTACTGCCTTTAAAAGTTGAGATACTAAACACAACAGTTGAATGAAGCAAAAAATTATATTTATGGTAAAGCCATTGTTTGGTAAAGAACTGAATCATGGCCCTCCATGTTTGTGCTTTTGGTTCTGTTGGTAGATAAGATTTTAGTCTTTAGTCTTAGTTTTAGTCTTTAGTTGAGTCCATCTCCAGCAAAAAAAAAGGCCCATAATATATTTCCAATAAAATGGGAGACTTGCTCCCCCTGCTGGTGAAGCTTCAGTAGTGAACTGGACTTTAGCACAGTCACTGTGACCAATGACTGCCAAGTGCCACACCCCATAAATCTGATTTTTGAAGTGAAATGTATTCTCACAGCAAACTCAATAGGATTTAACAAAGCTGTTTATTGTATGCCTACATTTACAGAGGAGGGGAAAAACCCTTCATAATTAGTCACCATTTGTTAGTCAACCTGATGCTAAGAACAGTAGTTGCTGGTGATGCATTTTTTTTATTCAGTGTTGACTGAGTCTTTTGAAGTTCTGTTGACTTCACTTGTCATCAGATGATGACATCAGATGTTTGGCAAAAGCAGAACAAAGCATGTGCTGCTCTGCTCTTCAACCTTTATTTGAGATCGACAGAGCCAATCTCACCTCATGAGTTTTCCCACATCTAGCAGCAAGTGACTCATAAAAGCTTTTAGTGTGAAACGAGTTTATTCATGAGAATTCAGGTTCTTTCTTTCCTTACAACAGCAGAAAAAGACAAATACTACTTAACTAATGTGCAAAACAATTCTTGTTAAAGAATACAGCAGCAAAGTTTTCCTATTGCCCAAAAAAAACCTAATAACCTGACAATAATAAGACATGGTATATTTGAGCAGCGTTCACAGTGGTCTTAATACGAGATGAGTTGAACAGGACTTTAACACTGACTTATAAACAAACATGTAAAACTGCAGGGAGCTTCGTCATGCTGAGTGGATGATTTATTTTCAATGGGCAGTGTGTGTAAACACAAAAGCAAATGATCCACATTCCACCATCATCTGATTGTCAGAATAAAATAAACAGAAAAAGAATGATGACTGCAATAGAATTATATGACAATGATCACTGATACAGTTTACACAGTACAAGAACAGGACAGGAAATGCTTGTTTTCTTACATTTGGAGTCTAGTCTACTAAATAGTGTAAGCCAAAGGACATGGAGAAATAAATCCATTGTGGGACAATATCAACCCTAATACCTAATAGGATGGTGAACTGACTGAGACTTTAATGAATCTGAGTAAAGGGTGTGAAAGTGACAAATAGTCAAATAGTCCAAGATGGATGCCTTTCACCCACTGAAAACCATCTTTCTTACACTTCCCCCTACTACATTGCTTTATGTAGAAGCACTGAATTCCATATGTCAAACTACTTAGGGTTTCACATTCTACACCATCAGGTTATAGGAGGTCTATGAGGTAATATTTTGAACCTCTTAATGAAGGGAGCGCTCCGCATGTCATCTCTGAGGGAAGCTCGGATGCGACTACAGGCTCCATTGTGGTGTCCCACTGTGTCCCTGAAGAGAGTGTGTAGAGTGGTAGCCCCGAGGCTTGAGTTCCTTCTTTCCTCTGTGTGCAGGGCTTTCCTTTGGGCCAGGGCTCGACTGCAGCTGAAGTGGCCTCAGTGAGCATGCACAGAGAAGAGAACCAGTGCTCTCTCTCTGAGGGGGTGGGGAGTGTCAAAGCACAAAAATCAGTAAAAAAAAAAAAAAAAAGAATGTGTATTTTATAGAGTTCATGAAAAGGAGTTTTATGAAAACATCCCTATGGTCAGTACAACTGAACTGTCTTCAGATGAATAGTCATGGGAGTTAGTTTTGCCTTGATTTGGCAAAAGTCTTTACCAACGTGAGGGGCAAACACTGTCACTAAATGTACATGGTCATGTACTGTACAAGACAGCTCATCATGTTTCCGTCTTGGTCCGGGGCGTATGGGTAGCCTTCACACCCTTGGTGCTGCTTTTAGACTCTGGGTCGGTGCTTTCCGAGATGTTGTCCTTCGATCCGGCCTTTTTCTGGACACCAAGAGTAAACACACACACACACACACACACACAAACACCCAAACACACACACACACACACACACACACAAACACACACATCAATCAGCATCATTAGCACAGAGTCAGCAGCTGGAGAAACATACAGGATGGGAACAACATCCAAGGGCATGCAGAGGGAAACTCACACCCAGCCTGGGGAAAAGACCCAAGGTAGTAGACCGTTTTATTATTTAAAGGCTCTCCAGGCAACGTTTTTGGGTTCATTTCCCCACTTCGAACTCACTTTTAAGAGTAAATGGCTCATTACAGGGTGAATAAAGGCTCTCTCATCCATCTCTGAGTGTAGAGTCTGTGGTTATATTACACTTGCAGGATCGCATATTATACATCAATTGTCGTAACACAATGAAAATTATCAGCGTTGTGTCCTATTCTTTGGTTTGCAAACAAATCCACATGGATTGGTGAGAATGTACAAGGTAAAAAATTGCAATCTTGCCTGGTATACCTTTAAATAACAGTCAAAGGGCTTGTCTTTATGCGCTTTTTGTGTCGTCTACTAAACATAAATTAACTCAAGCCCAAACAGAATCTCTCAGTGCAACAGTCTGGATTTGAGAAAGGAGTGACAGGCATTGGCTAACTGACCTGTGTGGGGGTGTGGCTTGAACCTGGGACGTCAGCCGTGCGAGTGACGGGAAGGGGAGGGACAAGGTCTGTCCTAGAGCTTTACACGTGAGACAGTGCGGACATGAGAAGGTAGGACAACAACAACAAAACAAAATAAATACAAAATGAAAACATCCAAACAAACAAACATGTGAATGAGGAGAGATTCTGAAAACAATGGTGACTGCAGACAAGAGGGAGACAATTCTACGATAACATCAATGGCTAGCTGGATGGAGAGAAGGGACTCGTGCGACTCACTTGACCTCAGAGAGCACAGAGCGCTCCCCGTCTGAGCAGTGGGAACGGCGGTATTGGCGGTAGCTCCGTGGGGAGTGCGAGTGACGGAACCGGATTGGGTCACCTTGGGTTCTGCAGTGGAACGCACAGGCACATACACGCACGTCGCACACACACACACACACACACACACACAAATATCAGTTTCACAGACAGAGCGCACATCTCTTTGCCAGTCGAGTATCAAGCATACTCCCATACTGTGCTGTCTTTTTCTGAAAGCCCCAAAGATGACAACAGAACCATCCATTTCCATACAGCCCAGAGGGAAAGACTCTGTAGACGCAGCACCCTAAATAATTTATGATGTGGTGAAACACCTTTGTCTGGGAGAGAATATTAAGTAAGGGGGGGGCATAGCTATGACCCAGATTAGACTATGCAGATCAGCCAAACTGGTTCAGTCTCAGGAGCAAAGCTCCAGTTCTGTGATAAACCACATAATACTTCTGTTTTGTTCTGACAATACCCATGTGATTTAAGAATAAATCAGCAGCAGAGCTCAGATCTCACCATCCTGTTTACTATGGATGACAACAAAACCAAGTCACTTCATTTTAACTAAATATCATCGAACTCTTTCCATGCCAGTGCTTACTGAAGTCCATCATTTGTGATAACACAAGTGCTATGTTGTGTGTTCATATTAACTTGAGAAAATCTTGATGAACTCAGTTGAGCATCTAATATCAAAGTCAGTGGGTCATCTGACCAAGGCCACAGACCAGGGTTAAGCTGCCTGTTTAAAGGGGAAGAAATTTAGTCTGTCTGTTTTGTACATATCTCTACGAACCACAGTGGCACTCCACTACTGAATACAATACACATGTCACTAGATAAAAGCCATCATTAACACACTGGAGCGTTCAAGACAACTAATCCAAAATACAACATAAAATTCCTTTTTTGCTTTATAAAATACAAGTGGCCCCTTTAATCTTTCAGTTTGTCCAAGAGAGGTGAGCAACAAACTATAAGACAATGACACTCACTCCACTTTCTTGTAGGGGATCTCTTTGAGTTGTTCCTCAGTCAGACCAGAGGGATCAACCAACTCCTTTCTGTACAAACACACAGGTCACTTCAGTAACATTCAGTAACAACACAAAATCAGATATTCTCAAAGAGTACTTTGACTATCCCACTTATCATTCTATTGTGACACTAAAATGCCACACTGCAGGATTTCATTGTAGAGCACCATGCCTTGCATAGTAATGAAGATCCTCGTTATGATATCTGATCCACATGAAATCTTTATTTCTCATTAAACAGATGTTTGACAAGGTTTGGGAAAATAGTGTTGCTAGAAAGAAATGTTACATACTGAATATGTTTCCATAACTGTTCCTTTGCTTGTACATCTGGACTTCTCCTGCAAAATGTAAACAGAAATATAACTATTACTCTTTAAACAGGATTTCACAAACACAAGACAAGACAGGACAGGACAGATATGTTCTGCACACTTTTTGCCACACTCTATGCCTCCACTCCTTGTTACTCCTTTTTAATGTAGCTCTGTAGCATTTTAAGCTTATGATCCGAGAACTATAAGAGCATTTGAAACTATTCAAGGATTGTGAAATGCCTTATTGTCTATTGTATAAAGACCTCAGAGGCTTGACTTAAGGGAACAGAACAAAAATGGAAGTGTAATTTTATTTTCAAATATGTAAGGGATCAGCAGCTCGACAACCATCTCTGCTTTCACTTGACTGAAGTTCCACTGTGGTCTGTGAATCTGAGTCTACTTGTGGAGTGATATGAAAGATGACATTCAGAAGGACAAATCCCGTTGCAACTGGCAACGGCCTTAAATTTTTCGCAGCAGCCTGTCTGATATAAGAAATATCAAATATCAAACATCAAACATTACGAGGGCCCATTCAAAGTCAGTGGAAGTTTATGCATCATTCTGTGGACTGGGCATTTCCAGTTACAATCCAGTTAGAGGTTACAGATGTGACAGAACATAAGCAAGCATT
This sequence comes from Tenualosa thibaudeaui, assembly GCA_027481765.1. Classification (NCBI taxonomy): domain Eukaryota; kingdom Metazoa; phylum Chordata; class Actinopteri; order Clupeiformes; family Clupeidae; genus Tenualosa; species Tenualosa thibaudeaui. The sequence goes on along the minus strand of JAIFZK010000021.1, from coordinate 13,584,999 downwards.
ATAATATTTTTTCATGTAACCTCTACAACTGAATTTCATATAGTCATTTAGATCAGATTTTATTGGCATTATGGATTTGAAAAAAAAAAGTCAACTTTGTATGGAAATGCCCAAATGTAATTAGATATAGTGTATGGTTGTTGGAGAAGCTCAAGTATGATAATGGTGAGAATTATGAGGAGAGGAGGAAGGAAGAGTGAAGTGCGTACGATCGAGAGCGATGTCTGGAGCGTCGGTGGTTGGGCTCGTTGTTGGACTTTTCCTTCTGACGCCGCTGAACCGCCTCCCACTGAGGCCCTGAATCCACCATCTCGTTCTCCTGCCGAGACCTGCAATACACACGCACACACACACACACATATACACACACACACACACAAACCACAAACATGCACACACGGATGTGGCATGTAAACCATTTCCACAAACTCGCTGCTAAAATGCCACTAAACAATTGGGGTGCAGGCTGGGAAATTCCTTTCTGAGCATGAATTTGGGAGTGCAACTCTTCATAATGGCAAAATCTTGGATCACTGTCTTTCTGGAATCTTTATGGCTAGAAACAGACCCCTGTGGGTCTTCTGTGGAGACCCTCATTCTGAGGTGGCCATCACTCACCAGTTCCTCTTTTTACGGTGTTCCCGGTTGGAGTTCTCAGACTCACTACCACTGCTGGTGTTGCCACGGGAACGTGACCTAGCAAAGGGCCAAAGAAAAGGCAAAAGGAAGGACATTTAAAAATTGAACAAAGAGACCATAGACAACTGGTGTGTGTGTTTGTGTGTGTGTGTGTGTGTTTAGGTGTCTGTCTGTCTGTGAGTATGTGTGTACGTGCATGTGTTGTGTGTGTGTATGTGCATGTGTGTGTGTGTGTGTATGTGTACATGTCGTGAATTATAGTATATGTGATGTTCTTTAGAACAGAGGCACCCCAATGCGTTTGATCTTTAAAGAATATTGAGACCCATGGTAAAGAGTCTTACCATGGACAAGAGTAGCAAAGTAAGATCCTTTAATGTAAATTTATGCAATTTCACTACATGTCTTACATTAGTATTTTAAGGTATGTGACAAATAAACTCCTTGGTCCTGGATCCTTGATAAGCAATATCATTTATACAAACGGACAATAAAAGCATCGGTGCTTTAAACCTCATAGCATTAACAATGTATGGTAAGCACACTCTGCCCTGAGGAGCACCATGGGAACAGAGAGTGTAGCCTACCTTCTCCTGTGCTGTTTGCTCTCTGGGTCCTCATTGCTCTGGCCCCTCCTGCCAATGAGACACAATAGAAGGAAAAGCTTGTGAGGTCAGGACAGGTTAAATGAGGTGCTGACCTGATGCTGACTGGCAGGGCAGGGGTGAGATTGCCATTTAATAGCGGCCGTCTGCATGCATACATACGCTCCAGTTAAAGAGGGGAGAGGCACCCCACCGCTACTATCTAGCGGGGAGTTATCAGTATTTATTTATTCACAGAACTCTTTCACTAAGTAGACCCACAGGGTATCTGGCTCCATTTCTCATACCCCCCCCCTCTCTCATTTTGGTAATAGTAGCTGCAGTCTGAAGTAGGCAAACCCTGTTAATGTTATACCTCTTTTCCTGACTCTGTTCATTCAGTTTGATTCACCAATATGCAGTTCATATTATCCACATTTCCTTGTAATTATTGAGAATGACCTTTAATTTCTAAACCCATTCAAAGTGGAGCTACTGTCAAACAGATACCAAAGATGATATTTCAATTTAGGTTAGGTGAATTGACACGGAGGACTGGCACACTGGACCATCCAAAAGATCTGAGAAGAAGCCTGCCCTTTTATTTGCAGTTTTTTTTTTTTTGGTGCCACCACTAGGGGGAGACTTCTTCTCATAGTTGACAGACAGGGAAAACATGAAGCGGAGGTGCAGAGGTCAGTGTGTCGCCCACTTTATGCCCAAGGAGAGACTCTGATGAGGACACTAGACTAATGGAACCACTGGACTGAGGTCTTCATATCATCATCTGAAGAGTTTGGTTCCAAAGCGCTATATCCACCATTTTGATGAATTTTCAGGAATCATTTTTTTAACATTTTGTTTTTCAGACATATCAGTGGATCTACATTTGGGTTGCTTTTATTTGATTTATTATCACGTTATAAAATCAACATAATTGAGGTTTAATCAGTAATTACTGAAATACACAATTAAAAAACATTACTTTTTGAATATTTTCAAAAATGTATTTATAGAGCTTTGGAACTAGACTCCTCGTATACACATAGTAGACATACACATACACATCTTGAATTTCCTACGGGATGAATAAAGTATTATCTTATCTTATCTTACAGACACATGGAAAACCACGTACACAGACACACACACACACACACACTCACACACAATGTGGGGGAGCTTCAAATCCTTGTATCAGTCACACACACTAACACTGAAATCATATAGCTTATAAAAAGCACTCAGAGAGCGTAGACCTCCGCCAAGGCAATACAGGGTCCCTGACCCAATACAAATTCCAGAGGGTGTTCCGGATCGCCACCAACATTTAATAATCTGTTCCTTGGCCTAATACCCACGTTGTCCAAAAATTTCATCCAAATCCGTGCAGTACTTTTCGAGTTGTCTTTCTCACAGACAGACAGACAGAAAAAAAACAGACAGACAGACAGACAGAAAAACGCCGGCGCAACCATAACCTCCTTGGCACACGTCACAATGAAAAGCATAGACAGGCAGACAGACAGACACTCACAAACACACACATGCACACAAACAAGGACACACAGACATATTCAAATATGAAATGCCAGACGTAAGCACACTCTCAGACACAGGAGAATACACACCTGCGTCTGGATGAGTGATTGGCCTCGTTCTCACTGCCACCTGAAGGGGTGCGTCTGCGGGCATTGGGGAATTTCGGGGACTTATTACGCTCATTGGCTGAATTATACAAACCACTGTGGGAGAGACCCAAAAAAAAATCAAAAAAGAAAGTTAACATTTATTTACATTCATTTAAAAAAAAAAAACACTTTAAATTTGCCCTTACACATACTTAAACACAGCTGTTACGCCGGATTGTAAGGGATTACAATTAATGTGGTAAATGATTTGTATTGAGGAACGGATTTAATCCCTTCACAGCTGTCTCACTTACTATAATCCTCAACAGTCTGTTTACTGAACTGAACAATCAGTTGTATGTCTCAACACACAGGAATGCAGCTTGAAAACGCAACAGTATTTATGTGTTGCACTCTACAGCAAATCAAAGTAGGCTACACTATCATTAGCAGGATTCAAAGGTAAGGATAGCCACCTAGTCCAAGCATCCGCTCCTCAGACAAATACACATGTGTACACAATTCTCAGTCCATTACAGTGAGCTAAACCTCACCAAGACACTTCTGAGACATGTAAATAAATAAAGATAAACATTCTAGCCACTGCTGTTTTACAAACTCCTCACGGGCCTCTTCATAGTTTGAGTTTCTGTTTAATGTGTTCCTGTGACAGACTGTATTGGTTGGATTCAATGCACTCTTCCTAACAAGTCTTGTTGGACAAAAGTGTCTGCCAAATGAATAAATTGAGAATAATGTTGAGATGACACTTGTGCTTTAATCAGAGGGCTTAAGTAGGGCATTCCTCGCTGCTGCTTTTTTAAAACATGAATATAAATGGAGCTCTATTTGGGGTTAGTTCATTACCATCTGATCATGCCTGCTGTCTGTGTAAACATTGTGAAGTGAGCAGATATAACTAAACAGTGTGCTCCATGCACTGGATGGTGTCCTGCTGCTCTCCTGGGAGACCCGCACAGGCCTTGATCTCACAGTAGATTACAGGTTTTAGGCCCTGTCAATCAGAGGCTTTTGAACACTATTGTTCCATTCTGGTGCAGGGGCGGAGAGTAAATCCAGTTAATTCCCAAGCCTGAGCCCTGTCTCACCTTGCATGCATGCTCTCTTTGCTTTCTCTCCTAAGCGGCAGGGGAGAGAGACAGAGTCTCCAGACAGGAATAATCAATCTGTGCTTAGAGAGCACAGCCAGGCAGGTGTTTATCAGTCCCACATTTAGAGCATTAACACTTTGTAATGCTATGGGGACAGCTTGCCTGATTCTGTTATTGTCTAACTCGACACAACCAGATCTGGTCAAGTAGAATGATAAAAAGAAAAGGAATCCTGTATATAGTCTTCACCCATGTATTAACCCCATAGGTGAAGAAATTTTGCAAAATCAGTTAACCTCAGTTAATCATCAGGAAGTTACAGTACTACTAGCTACATTTGCAGTTACTCTTACATTTCTGCATTTAGTAGACACTTTTCTCCAAAGCGACTTACAAAATGTTATCAATAAAGTAATATTCAAATGATTTTAATAAGCTGAAACCTTCATCTATGTTTTAGCTGAAGTGGTGTGGTGTTATCAGAACATGGTGTGAAAAGAGTATTCTGATGGAGGACATTTCAGATGGAGGACAGAGTGAGTGTGTTGTGAGGTGGGTACCTCTGTGGAGCGTTCTCATCCCACGGAGCACCGGTTCTCCCTCGAGGCTCTTCTGGCTGGTTCTCTGCCTTGTTCGCTTTAGAACTATGAACAAAACACATAAAACTGAAAGGAGTCTTTCTCCCTCTAAAAAATAGATCCCTGTGCACAACTAGCCTAGTTGCTTTAAATTGCCAGGTGTGGGTGGGTTGCATAAATGTCAAGAAGTAAAGGTAACCACCACACATTGATTTTATCAACAGGTCTATAAAAAACAATACAATTATTCCAGTGTGCAGAGGCAACCTTAACTTTTTTAAATCTGTCTCTTCCAAATACACACACAAAAGATACTGTGTGTGTGTGTAACATATATTTCCATCTCTCAACACACACACACACATACAGACACACATTTTTCACATTCATTGACATTCCCCACATGCACAGTACCAGTAGAGGAAATTCCTATGGTGTCAGTGCATATCATTCCATCTCACCTCTTGAGCGGGCAGGGCGCTGTGGTCTTGGCTGTTAGCTCACTCCCAGCATGCTCTGCTTTCGAGGCAGGTGTGCTCCCATTAGTCAGTTCTTGGAAAGACACACACACACACACACACACACACACACACAAAACAGTTCACTTGAATTTCCCATAATCTCGAATAAAAGCATCATCAACTTACAGAGAATTCACTGAGTGTGTGTGTGTGTGTGCAACGCATGCCACATCTCTCCCCCCTGCGTCCATCTGGATCCGCTACTTATAATCTTTAGGTATCACCCCTGTCACTCGCCATTGTTTGTGACTGATGGCTTTTACAGAGCTTTTTCCATTACTAAGTGAGGAGGCATTTGGCTGGAACAATGGAAGGATGGACCAGGTGGCTGGGTCAGGCCAGAGACAGGCCCACTGTGGGCTACCTTCAAGGGCCCTGCCAGTGTGGATGCCTGCCTGGATGCCAGACGCTGAAGCCAGAGGACAGGAGGGTGGTTGTTGCCACGGCAGGAGGAAGGTTGTTGACATAAAAATGAGGAAATACAGAGGTGGGACACAGAAACATATCCTGAAACATGCAGACATTCCCACACACACACACACACACACACACAGACGCGCACACACCTTCACACATTTGGGGAAGAAATATGTCTAACTAATGTCTATTACAGGTACTGTAGATTAAGATTTCTAGTCATTCTATCTGTTAGGGATATAATGTTCTGAAAGATAGTTAGAGATTACGACTATTAACAGGTGAACGACACTAAATAAACAGGACAACAGTTCTAACAATGTGGAGATTAAAACAGAGACAGTACAGTTATTACTAGCTTTACTAGTATTTACTAGCTTAAAGCTAAAGTGTTTTACCTATCCTTTAGGCTTCTCCCTGATCCAGCATGTCTGTTTGAACTCATCAAAAATGAAGTCCCTGCTAAGTTCAGTCAAGGTCAGCAAGCACATCAATAGCTAAGGGAAGACCTATAGGCTAAGGTGCAATGATGAGGGTCGGCGGGAGTACCACAGCTTCAGATGAATGCATTGACTGAAAGTTGACTGAACATAATTACTCTAACTTTTGGATGAGGAGCACAGGCCTGTTTCCTGCACTTGCAGGAGGACACCTGCCAGTTGAGTAAAAAAGAGGAAAAAGTGAGTGCAGATGTAGCCCTGAAGACATGAAACAGCGGTAGTGTAATGTTGTGACAACACGGCTTTGTTTCCATGCCAGTGTGGGGAGCTGGCTATGTTAGTGGATGCCTGCGGAGGTGCAAACTACTGAGGTGAGGGTAATTAAGCCAGTGCTATGTAATTAGCTGGAAGCATTCAACTCTTAACATGGGAGGCACCAAAGCTCAGAACAGAACATCTGTGCAAGGGTTCTTTTAAATCACGTCAGTGCTTATAGTTAGTTACTTACTATGTCATATATGATATTAACGACTCCTTATAAAGTGAGCATTATGTCTAAGCTAAATTATCACAGACAGTCTTCTTCTATTGTGCACATGAATTTTCAAAAATTTCCCCCTTCAATTTAAATATTTTCATGCCATGCTATCTATTAGATTTGGGGTATCTACCCAGTTGTTTATAGATGTATGTATTATAAACAGTTGTTTAGGAATGCCAAATTAGGCCTCTACCTCTTGCAGAATTACATATAAGCCCTTTGTCAGGACCTAGGCAAATTAGTAGATGAGAACCCCCCCCCCCCCCTTAGGAGCTAGGAAACTTGGAAACAAGGAAAATTGAATTTCTAAAAGGGTATCCTATTTACTTCTAACTAATACTGTAGTGCACTAAAATGACAAAATAATGGCATTAGCATTGTGAAAACAATGCAATCTGTAATGAACAGTAGGAGAAAGTGAAAGGACTTGAACTTTAATCTGTTTTGTGAGGCCTCCATTCTTTTATTTGAGGGATACAAAGAACAATTATGTCAACACCTTAATTAAAACACAAAGGATTAATTTGACTTTGATACACCGGTGGATTTTTGGAGGTAATCAGCAGCCACTGTTGCTAGGTAACAGAGCTTGGAGACGAGACTAAAAAAATCCTTGAACTGGACTTGAAAAAGGGCTGACAGCTTTAAAGGAACTGGTTGCAGTGAAAAATGCTTCTGAATAAAAAATCTCTTTATGTTTCTCCAGAGTAATTTTTGATCAATGGTGTGAAATGTCTTTCCCGTGGAGAGAGAGAGAGAGAGTGACTGAGTGGGAGATAGCCTGGAACTGCCTCACAAAAAGCTTGGCTAAAAACATCAAAAACGACTGTGGAGTTTTTAATACTACATACTTTAGTAGAGGAATGTCCTTTAGCAGTGAGGGGTATTCCTGTGTACTATGAGCTGGGCTAGCTTGATAGTGCCCGCCAAGGGAAGCTACATTAGCCACTACACCCTAGGATTTTACTGTACATACTTCACGTAGGATCAGTGAGTACCAAGATGTCATCACAAGCTGTGAAACACACAGAAGTTGACGGAAAGGGTAGAAAAAGTCAGACATACAATCAAGCAAGCAGCAGAATATTTGCGGGAAAAACACAGGATGATGATGAACTAATGAAGATACCATGCCGTGGCTTGTCAGTATGATATGCTAGCTAGCAGTTCAGGATTAGTCCCAAGGCACTCTTTGTTTGTGAAAATATAAAAAACCCTTTGTTTAGTTGGCTAATTCTTAACTGAAACTTAAAGAAAAGAAAAGATGTATCACACTGAAGTGGTGAGCTGAGAGACAAGCTAGCAGGCAAAACTGGATCCAAGTGAAGCATGTTAACCCTGACTCACCAGCAGTTTGTGGGGCTCTCTTGGGGTAGGTCTTACTGCGGGTCCGCACCACTTGCAGGTCTGGCCGAGGCAAATTGGCAGACTGGTCCCTCCCCATCTGCACAGCGGTTTTCCCACTGAAGACACAAGCAGTTGTGTTCAAATATTTATTATGTGCCTTTTCATTATGCATCAATGACATATTAGTTTTTATTTTGCAATAGAATTTACTTCCTTCCACCTCCAAAAACAGTACCATGTATTTTCCTACAAGAGGTCAACAGCATTTGACTTGCTTGTCTATGTGCTTACAGATTACTCAACATGTTACATCATGAGATGACAGGTCAAAACAACTGTGCACATAGAATGACAGCACAGGTATACATCCACAGAAAACTCTAACAAGGAGGGAAAGTACAAACAGACTTAGACACCCTCCTGGATAAGCACGTACATGGCTCCCCTTCCCTTTGGCCTATCTAACACACAAAATAAACTGAAACGTTTTGACAAAACCTGACTGCTAAAAAAAAATCATACAGTTCTGCAGGCGAATCCAGAATTCAATGCAATATTTCACAGCAAAAACACAAAGGAGTTCAAAAGAATATCCTGTTATCCTTCAATAATTCAGGTATTCCAGTGTGAGTGATGTTGTCAGCATACTCCTTCTGCTGCTGGGCCACAGTATAACAAACTCAATTATTAATGCACTGGCTTAGTTTACCATGACAGCTATGCTTTTCCTCTGGTCTCCAAAACCGTATGTTTCACAGTCAGATCATAACCAACTGAGCCTTCCAGATTTACTAGAGAAGCATTAGGGACAGTGATATTCTTTTGAATACATGAAACATTAAACATTGATCAAAACTCTCCAATTCCAGCTTGATTTATTCAGTTCAGTCCTCTCTAATAAGTCGGACAACATTACTCACCTGTACCGGTGCTTGGAGCCGAGGGAGCTGAATTTGGACAACTTCCTGGTCAGGGTGTTCGAATCATTTTCTGGCAATCTGTAAAATGACATTTTGAACTTATGAACATCTTTTGCTTTGTGTACTGACATTTTGTCATTTCAATGCCCATGTACAAATGGTTTTGCAGGTTAAAAACAATCAAAACAAGACAAAAAAAATCATCAATTGTGAGTACCTGCAGTCCAATCTTTACCTGAGTCCAAAAAAACAGGTATTTTATAAGTTCTTTTGAAACTAAAAGCTCTAAGGAGCTCATTTGTGCAAAAGCTGATGTAAAGGTACAAAGGAATCCTCGAAGGAATCTTCCAAAAGATCCATCATCGTGGGTTTGTGCAAATCCTCCTGGTGTTAGAGATACGTTAGAAGTCTTAAAGATTCTAGATTACACCTTTTCTTCTAAACTACCATGAATGCCAGTGATGGCAAAGGCATGATACCATTTGCCTTTTCTCAACTCCCCACAGTGAATTAAACAAGCTCCCCACTTCACGGGTTAATGGCGTCTCTGAGTAAAGAGAATCTTATTTTGGGCTTTTCTCTTAGAATCCATATTTTAATGAAATTACGTCAAAAAAACAAACAAACAAACAAACAAAAAAAAAACAACACACATACACACACACAAGAGTTTTTTACTGAGTTCTGGCTAGAAACCCCAAAGTTCAAAAGTGCTGCTTGGTAATACACAAAAGAGGAACAAAAAAGACAACTGATCAAAGAGGATTTGGAGACTCAGGTGTGCCATACTTAAAATACTAGGACTGCTACCCTTGTCCTACAGCCATGCAATCATTGCACATCAAGTACACAGGATATATTAGCATGAAAATATATCATACTGTTTTTTTTTGCTTTTTTGAGCCCTAATGGATTGACCATGTGAATGACCGCAGTTAATTGTTTAAACTGTGTGTGTTTGGCCCATTAGGAGGGAGACAGTGGTGTCTACCCTGCTACTAAAACTGAGGTCAATCATTAATGGTTCACAGGACCATGATAGAATGGAGACCGTTAATCGGGACTGGATGGTTCACAAGGGTGGAGGAATGGGGGATGGGTGCTGCTTTATGCTGGGATAACACCACTTTGGATACACCAAAATTACACAAAAGGGAAATCAAAAATGCCCTGGTCAAGGCTGCCTCCCAGAACAACAACATTGTTGACTGACTGCATGGTCCACTGACCAGCACCAGCACCAGCACCCCTGTGCAACTAGAACAGCTTAGAGCAGTAATGAGCTCAAGCTTCTCTGGGCTGTTGCTTTTCCCACAATGTGTGTATGTTACTGTATCTGACTTTCACTGGGCACCTGCCAACCACTGAGCTTTTGACAGGAATTTCTGAAGTTCTGTGAGCCTTCAGAAACATAACGTGTTAGAAAGTCTTTTAACGTGTTAGAAAGGCTATTTAGGGGAGAATATCCAGAGAAATAGATATTATTAACCTAATCGACAGGCTTTGCTGTTGTGTCTCTCATGGGCACCTCTCTCTGACAGTCCTTTGCTCCTGGTTTCTTCCCGCTCTACCTCTGCCTGCTTTTCTGCATCCTGCCGTTGTGGGTTCACACAAGGATTATGCCTACTACGCCCCTCCACACACACACACACATGCACACACACACACACACATTCACACTCACACATGCACACACAAACACACACACACACACACACACACACTCACACTCACACACGCACAAACACACACACATGCACACATAAACACACACACGCACACTCCCCAATCAGCTGGTGAACCTGAGTCCATCATGGCCTCTAAGGCTCTTTCAGGGCAGGGCTCACTAAAGCTCTTTCTGATTAAACCAACACCAGGGTGGGCTCAGGGGAAAGGACTGCTTGGGTGAGCCTTGCAAGAATTACTCAGAGACAGGGAACACCTGTAGCGCATGTTTTAGTCAGGGATTTCCTGGGGAGGTACTGAGTCTCATAATTAGACAGAAATGAGTCTCACAGTAAGCGCTTCACATCAGACAGCACAGTTCAGGTGGAATGGGAGGTTTCCTGCCAAACAACTTGAAAAAAAGAAACACTGCTACTGTGCAATTTAACTGTATTATTCAAAATTATTCTTAATAACATCTGTATACATGTGTTTTATACAGTTTACAAAAGACAAAACATGTATTAGGCCCATATAATCTATTGATTCATTTATTTGACTAGGGAAGTGAAGCATCCAGTGTTCAAATATTTCTAAGTACCAGAATTATAGTATATAAGTATAAAAAGAACAAAATAATCAGTAGTTTCAGTGGAGTTAAATGCAGCAGGGTTAAATGCCTTAGGTCAGCTGCGTGCTTGGCATGGTTCTGTTCACTGTAGATATGTCTTAATGTGCAATTATACTGGGAACAGTATTTTACCTGAAGAAGGTATGGTGCTCTACGCAGCATTTCCACAGGTTTTTACAGGCTGTCTTAGTAGGGGACTCAAAGACAAAGGATGTTTCATTACACTGTGAAAGAGAAAAAAAAGTGATTAGCTTCACTGTAATCAGACCATTCTATTTTCCATGTTGCTTGGTTACTGAGGCAATTCATGTAAAGGACTTTGGTATAATCAGCTAAGTCTAACTGCTTTCAATTCATGCTGAACCAGTTTTGGAAACCTTAAACTCTAAAAAAAACTGTCTGTCCTGTGTCTGTCTAGGCTTATCCATGCATGGGAAATTGAAACTATTTGATAGGAGTGTACATTGATTATGATGCATAGCTTGAATGGGGTAGGTAAAGATGGGCAGTGACTTCACTAAGCCTGTGTAGCCAGTGAGCTCATAAGCACATGCATCTTGTTTGTGTGGTTCATAGATTTCCTATTCTCTGGAGGGTAATCTCCAATCTCCAATCAGAGGGCACCGACCACACATGATCAATAGCACACAAGCTCCTTATTGACCTATGCTCCTAACACACATCTAACGAGCTACTAGCAGACCTCTCTCAGGCATTTCCCTCTCATTGTGATACTGAACAGAAAACTAATGAAAGTCGTGTGTCATCTTTCAAACACACACACAGACACACACAGCAGGGGCCCTGGGTACATTATCAAAACTCAGTGTGTTGTGTTGTGTTCTGCTTGAGTAAATTCTGGTGTAGGATTGAACTCACAGCGCTTCAGTTGAGGCACTAGACATGCTTTCATTCCAACTCCCATTCACACTCACACATGCACGCATGCACGCACACACACACACACACACACACAGAATGAACAACCTTTGTTATAGTGTGACACAAACTACTCATCTCATCTAGGATGGAGAGAGAGAGGTAGAGAAAAAACTACTCACGTCTTTTCCGACAACACGGAGTTCAAATTGTGTTTCTTTAAAATAAACCTTTGTGATCCTTGGCCTGTAAACACAAGAGGTATTGTCTGTGAGGTGCACTGCATTTCTTCTATGGGTACCTGGTATGAAATATTCACAGCACTGAAGGTCAAGTCCTTCTCTGAGGCAAACCCACGTTCCGCTCCATGCCCGCACCTTTATTCATGAGCTGAGCTCTATGCCTCTAAAAGGCCTTTATCTTAGAGACCTTTGTTTCAGCAACAATGCCCCACTTAGAGCTGTATGTATGATAATGCAAAAATACAGGATGTTAGAAGCTGTGTATGAATCACGAAGCAACCATCTTTATTGCTAAGAAAAGCACACACAATCTGTCTCACATAAGCCAAAAGGAGAGTTATTTTTTTACCCTTATGTGTTGGCAGATTCACACCTACCAGAAATACTTTCCAACTTGTGTTTTATTCTTGTATACAACCACACCAACTGGAGTCAACCCCAGGAAATATTCAGAGTGGTTTTCTCCCTGAGAAGCAAACAAGGACCGGTGTCACCACAGAATCATTATTTACAGGATGGAAGCCATTTCATAATATGGCAGTGGTGTGAATTGAGTGATTAAATTTTGCTACATGTTGACGTGTCTCAGTATATTTTTCTGGCCCTTGAGTAAATATACTCACGAAGACTGGGTGAAGGTCGACTCCATACATTTCCAGTGTTTTGGCGATGCTTAAATAATTGAGTTCTGCTTCGGCAGGAACCTGACCCCTGTGGACGAGAGGTGATCTCATTACTGGCTATGCAGAGATGGCATCTGGTGAGCCAGTATATGCATTCACACAGTCATGTGCACAAACACACACACAGACACACACACACGGACAGATAGAGAGCCATATGCATACACACACACAAACACATGCACACACACACACACACACACACACACACACACACACACACACACACACACACACACACATACAGATGCAGAGGGACACATAAACATACATAAATGCAAACATACAATCTCTCTCTTTTCTCTCTCCCTGTCTCTCACACACACCACACACACACACACACACTGGCTCATCAGTGACTCATTAGCTCCAGAGCAATTATAGAACGGTGCTTTCACACGTCATTTAGACAGATCCCTTCTTGCTTAAAGACATATTCTGCAACAAAGACAATCACTGCCTGATCAGAGTAGCCTAATTCCTAGCCCTTTTTCAAACATTGTGTTTATACATCTGTGCCACCTGGGTGTCGATCCATCCCAAACTCTGTTGTTGACTATGTCTATAACTACGATAATCCTTGACACAGAAGTATTCACCTGAGTGAATATTTCCTATTCAGCAGGGTGAAAAATGGAAAGAGGGCACACAGAACTAAACCACACGTTTAACCATTAACTCTTATAACCCCTTTCAAAGCTTTTTCTATGTAAACATTACTGAATTCCAAGAATTCCGCTCAAGAACACATTCAACTGATGAACGGTCCTTCAGGTGTGTTTGTGTGTGTGTGTGTGCCTGTGTGTCAGTGGGGATTACTTAGTGACTGACTGAAAGACTCTCGACGGTCATTTTCCTGCATAAAAAATCATCTAGTCAGAGGAGGGGCAACACATTAAGAACATCACTCACTGGTCTGTGCTGTAGGGGTGAGCGAGGCAGGAATCAGGTGTTTCTTTCACTCTCCTCCTAAAGAGATTTGTCTGATCCTGCAACCCTGATTACTTGTTGTCCCTTTTCCACATCACAACACACTCACACACAACCTTGATACAGGCCTACATGTCATGCCCTGACAGATGGGTCTCATTTATTTATTTTATTTTATTTTATTTTAAAAGTGTGTCAGACAACTGTCTATCCTGTTGCAAACACTTCAGCACAGCACCCAGTTAAGCACCTCTAGGCGCACCTCTCATTCCTCTTCCTCCATCTCCTTTTCCTTCTCCTCCCTTCCCCCCCCCCCCCCCAACAGTCCACAACAACAATAAACAAGCACATTCCTCACTCGTTTTCCCGACTTCAATTAACAACTCCCTGCAGACAGCGACACTGTGCTGGAGTGGTGCCAGGGAAAAGAGATGATGGCGAGATGTCCCGTAACGGATGAGGAGGGGAGGGGTGAGAAGAGGAGTGAAGAGGAGAGGAGAAGAAGGAAGAGGAGTGGAGTGCACAGGGGGAGAGGGGTTATTTATGGGTGAGAGGCGGCTGAGTATCAGACTTAGGAGGAACAAGACATACAGCAGCGAGAGAGAGAGAGAGAGAGAGAGAAAGAGAGAGAAGAGAGAAAGAAAAATGAAAGAGAGGGACCGAGAGAAAAAGAGACAGAGAAAGAAAGAAAAAGAAAGAGCATTAAACAGTGTAAGAGAGAGCATGAGAGAGGAAGAGAGAAAAACTGCGGATACAGAGAGAGAGAGAAAGAAAGAGAAGGCTTCTCTCCAGAGGGCTGAGAAGCACATTATCTGAGTGTTAAATGATACTAGCTGTGAGGCTGCAGACCTGGGGTGGTCTGGGGACGAGTCCAGTCATCTCAGATTCACATCAGGCCTGGAGGTGTTCTGTAGGTCTGTACAGGTCACTGCACTGAGAGTGCGCTAATGTCTAAAGGCCCATTTATACCAGCTTTTCGTTCACCTGTCCTTCAGTCCTATCCGTGATGACTCTTCATAACTCAATCTGTCTTTTATATTTGGGCGCGTTGTAACACAATATTGCCCCTACTATTTTCGATAATATTGCTCCATTTCGACCGTAATCGTAAACTCCCGCGCTTCGTGCAAAAATACCAATGAAATGATCAGGTGGAACGTGTGAAATACTCCACAGGTCTTTTATGTAGGGTATAAATGGGTCTTAAGGCTGGACACCATCCACAGAAATTGACTGTCA